>JAAGEH010000020.1:7609790-7750168 GCA_011751065.1 Lasiurus cinereus
AAAGAAAGAAAGAAAGAAAGAAAGAAAGAAAGAAAGAAAGAAAGAAAAACTCTTAGCTACAGTTTCCTTTGTTAAAAAGTTGTATTCAGGTCATCTGATCCTGTCCGAGATATGGAGGATGCCTATTTTTATGAAAAGCTGGTTTTACGGCAGGAAAATTGGCCTTTTCCTTCTGATGCCTAATGATTCATGGTTGTTAGAAAACTCTTTCACAGAACAAAGCAGATTGGCTTCAGTCGGTGGAATTTGCATTCCACAGCATCTCTTAGGAACTCTACAGGGGTCAGGGATTTAGATCTTGAAACTTGTTTGGGCTCCAAGTTGTCCTGTCCCATTTTCTGCGGTCTCTGAGGGCAATTGTAAAAGCTGTTAAAGAGGCAACAATATGCATTGGGGCAAGACACCACTGTCCCTAAAAAGACCCAGGGCCACCGAGGGTCTCAGTTCTTAATAAGGAGGCAGCTATCTAGCTAAGAAGAAACTGAAGCCTGGGCAATAGAGAAAGGGGCCATAATAGGGGTGGCCAAATGCCATGTAGAATGGATTTGACTTTTAAAAATTACAGTCATGTTCTCTAAGTGTAACCCAGGATAGCCATGGTGTACAGAAGCATCTCACTGAAGGCTGTGAAGGAATCCCCTCCTCTACATACTTGCTCTTCTCCTTGAGTTCCTGATTGTTTCATTTAGGTCTGTATTTAGGTAAATTTTTGGTAATCCTGGAGCAATATGCATTTTAACAAACTTATTCTGAGCACTTACTATATCTAGAGTGATAAATATCCTATTTCATGAGCTCTACAAAGTCTATCATCAAATTAATACTGGGTGTAGGGAGAACACTGTTTTAATAGTCACATATATTCGCAGTTAAGATACTTTATTAAAAAAGGGTTACTTTAGAATAAGGTGTTGTGGGGTTGTCAAGAAAACAACATATTCTTATGTTAAGAATATGATTTTAAATCAGACTCAGGTTTAAATCCTGGCTCTATCTGGATGAGTGAATGGAACCACCCTATGCTTTAAGTTTTTCACCTTTAAATTGGGGTTGGGAAGTAATTCACAATTTTTTGAGAGGCTAAAAATAATGTTCATAAAACATCAATTTGTCCTCATCATTCTTCTCAACTCTGGGCTAGACATCCAAAATGTGACATCAAGGAAAGAGGGGAGGAGTGAACATAGTGAGAATTTGGAACTTGCTACCTGGGTTCCCATCTCAACTCTGCTATTTCTTACTATGTGATCTTGGGCTTGCTTAACCTCTCAAGACCCCAATTTCCTTGGTAAATGGAAAAAACAATAGCACTGATCTCCAATAGTAATGTAAGGATTAAATTAAGGACTACACATAAAATGATTAGCATAATGCTTGGCACATGGTAAATATTCAATATTTAATTCAAAATATTATTCAGTAATAATAAGTATTGTTATTACTATACTATATTATACTTATTTTTAAACTGGAGGCCCAGTGCACAAATTTCTGAATGATTAGTGGCATTGAGTATTTTTTTTTTCATGTCTATTTGCCAAATGTATGTCATATTTGGAGAAGTGTCTATTCTGGCTGGTCCTTTGCCCATTTTGAAATTGGGTTGTTTGTCTTCTTAGTGATGAGTTGCATAAATTCTTTATATATTTTAAATATTAATCCCTTGGCAGATGTATCAATGGTAAATATGTTCTCCCATTTAGAGGGTTCCTTTTTCTTTCTGTTGGTGGTTTCTTTTGCTAAGTAGAAGCTTTTTAGTTTGATGTAGTGATTGCTTTTTCTTGCCTCACTGCACTGACTGGAACCTTCAGTGTAATTCTGATTAGAAGTAGCATTAGTGTACATCTTGCTATTTTTCTTGATCTCGAAATGGGGATGCACCTTCAAGGATAATGACTAAGGGTTTTTGTTATTATTATTGTAGATATTTGTCAAGTTAAGTAAGTTACCATATTTTCTGGTGTATAAAATGACTGGGCATATAAAACGACCCCAACTTTTCCAGTTAAAATATAGAGTTTGGGATATACTCGCCCTATAAGACAACACCGGGCATATAAGACAACCCCCAACTTTTGAGAAAATTTTCCTGGGTTAAAAAGTCGTTTTATATGCTGGAAAATACGGTAGGTTCCTTCTGTTTCTACTTTTCT
This sequence comes from Lasiurus cinereus, assembly GCA_011751065.1. Classification (NCBI taxonomy): domain Eukaryota; kingdom Metazoa; phylum Chordata; class Mammalia; order Chiroptera; family Vespertilionidae; genus Lasiurus; species Lasiurus cinereus. The sequence goes on from JAAGEH010000020.1 coordinate 7,611,944, forward strand.
ATAAGGTTTCTTTTTTTATCATAAATAATACAGAATTTTTTCAAATTATTTTTCTGTATTTCTGCATACTTTGCAGTAATTTATACATCTTTTCTTAATGTCTGTTATCTATTCTTTTAGAACAAGCCATGAGAAATTTACTGGATTAAAAGAAGTTCCATTTTGTTAACTCTTACAAATCTGTCAGTGGAAGGCTCAACAGGGTGATTCTCTGCTGCTCTGGTTCTGGTGTGCTTATACAATTGCAGTGAGATTATGTCCGAGGCTTACCTTGGATGTTGGAATGCCACAAAGGCTCTTTTATGTGTCTGGCACATTAGTGGAAATGGCTGGAAGTACCAGAGTAGCTGGGATGCTGGGCCATTCTCCATGTAGTCTTGGGGTCTTTTCTCCCTCTGTGAACTCCACAAGGTTTCTCCATCTGGGTAGCTGACTTTGCACATGGTAGCCCAAGGCACAAAGCAGGAACTGCCATTGGCAGAGCATCATTTCTGCTGTAGTCAATTGGTTAAAATAACTTATAAGTCAGCCAGACTAGATTCAGTGACAGAGGATTACACAAGCATCGGATGCCAACCAAAAGGGATCTTAGAGACTAGCCAGCAAATATATCAATATGGTAAATGACATCAATTAGATTTTCTAATGTTTATTATCCTTACATACTTGAGATTAACCCAACTTGGACATAATGAATTATCTTCAAATTGAATATATGACTTGCTTAGCTTGTCTCATTTTTACTTTTTACTCATAATATATTTCATTTAAAAATTACAGATCATCCTTACCCTTAAAAAGAACACAATAGCCCTGATCAGTGGGTCTTAGTTGCTTGGGTCTTGTCCAGAGTACCCAAAGGTTGCTGATTTCATTATGGGTCAGGGCACATGCCCAAGTTGTAGTCACGATCCCTGGTTGGGGGCATGCAGGAGGATGCTGATGGATGTTTTGCTCTCATATTGATCTTTCTCTCCCCTTCTCACTTTCTTTCTCTCTCTAAATCGCAATTAAAAGTATTAAAAAAAAAAAAGAAACAGTAAGTGTGCTCCCTCTCTCTTTTCTGGAGCACACCCATGCCTGTCCCTCTTTCATCCCTCAGTGTGTCTCTCTCTCCTTCTTCCTCCTAAGCTATGAGAGCTCTGCTACTACCTCTATAACTTTCTAAATAAACTTTCCCTTTAAAAATAGTACTCTTATAAAAAATAGTTGCAGTCCCACGTTCCTTCCTCTCCTAATGTATGCCCTGAGATGCAATGTCTTTATCTGTCCTTGGACAGAATGGGACATGGGGCAGGAATGATTCCATTGCTCCCAGTTTGGCAGGCATTGGAATCTGAGTAGCCATGATTTCATTCAGTGACTCACTGTCACATTGGCATATCCTGTTCCCTGCCGATGGTGTCACCTTTTATACAAAAGCACTCAGAACATCCTGCATAGGCAATGAGATGAGTCTCCCAGGCTGCCCCTTGTTCTGTCTGAGCTCACACTGATTGCATTGGAAGGATTATGACAGCAACATCCTGCAGTTATACAGGACCTAACAAATGGGTGTAGCACAGGCCTCTGACAGGGAAGTAATGTTTCTTTCTTTCCAATACTATGTGGGTCACTCTTTCCTTGTGTTGCCCCTGCATTTGCTGATTGGAGGTCATCACTATCAGGTGTAGAATTGGATTTAGTTACTACTACCATAGATTCTATTTGAAAGATTATAACTTAATATGTACCAGATACTATATATATAATGCTTCATACATTGTGGTGGACAAAACATGGCCCCTAGTTTATCAACATTTTTCCCATTGAGAGTTGAAGCTATGATTCCTCCCTTTGAACCTAGGTGAACTCTGAAACTCATTTGAGCAGGAGGGTGTGGAGAAGTGACTCTATGACTATGTTCAAGCCCAGGCCTTAAAGACTGTCAGCTTCTATTTCCTTCCTCTTGGATCACTCATTCAGGGAGAAGCCAACTCCCATGCAAGAAGTCCAATAGCCAAGTACTGCCATCCCATGAGAAAGCGCAAGTTAGCCACAAGGGAACAGAAAAACTCAAGTAGCTCCTACTTAGCTATGCTGGCCATCCCAGCCCAGGCACCAGAAATATTAGTGAAGAAACTATCAAATGATCCAGCCTCATCCAACATCTGTTAATACCAACTAACATAGAGAGTGTATACAGTGATATCAGCTTGTCTTTGAAGAGGAGTTCAGTTTGGGTCATGCTGTTTTCAAGTGCTGTGGAGCATCCTTAGAGATATATATAGAGTACCGATGTTTAAAGTTTAGGGTGAATGAACTGGACTGAAAGTGTAGACCTGAAAATCATGAGTGTATGCATCATTGGTTTTTGACACCACTAGATATGGCCCACTTCTTTTGGGAGTTAATGTTCACAGTGGGTATACCGTCACACCCTTCAGTGAGTATAACATAATTATACCTATGGGGCAGAGGGACAATGTGTGCCATGCAAGTGGAATGAACCTCTATCCCACACAATTCTAATATGTATCTCTAAGGAACAGTATCACATCTGTCCCCCACTTGCCAAGCCCTAAAATAAAATAAAAAACATTGTTACAATATAGGCCATTGTACAAGTGATTGTTTAGGTCTTTTATGTAGATATTTTCTCACTGTTACAGTTATTTAAATTATCTCTCCACACTTTTTCTCATGGCTTAGAAAGACCTACACCATCTGGTTCTTGGCTGTTACTGTGAACTCATTTCCATAAACTTTACTCTCACTCACTTTGCTCCTGCCACTTTAACTTTTTAAAAATATTTGTTCTTTCGATGTACCAACTTCATTCCCAATTGGGGGCACTGGAACTTATTATTCCTTCTGTTTATGGTCTTGTTCCCCAGATCTTCCTAGAGTTCTTTCTTCCCAAAAGTCAGGTGTCACCTCAAACCTAGATGTCACCTCAGAGAGGCTGTGTCTGCACACTATATAAAACCCTATTTTCTCTTCATAGCACCTATTCATACTGAATTTTTTTTAAAAAAATATTCATTTTGTTTGTAGAATTATTAGCTTCATAAGGACAGGATTTTTGATGTCTAATTCCCAGCTCCAAATGAGTATATAGTAGCTGTTCGATAAATAACTGCTGAATAAATGAATGAATGGTCATCTGGACACAGAAGAAGGGGATTGAGAGGACTGTGTGAGGATGTCTCACAGGGCTGTGTCTTCACTGTCCCAAAATCTCCTGCACCGGGCAGGGGCTCAACCCCAGCTGTGCACTGAATCACCTGGAGTCCCTGGAGCCTTGGTCCAGCACTCAGAAATTCTGTTGTAATTTGTTGGGGTGCGGCCTGAATGGCAAGGTTTTTCAAAGCTCCCCAGATGATGATTATGTGCATCCAATTGAGAACCACTTATTCAGTGTTACTTATATTGAAGTTATCTTTCCCTGGGCTTCTCATGACTTCTTTTTTGGGTACATTCTGAGAGTTGCTAATCACTAAAACTATCTCCCTAAATACTTGGTCTAAAGAAAGATCTGGACTGCTTATGTTTATTTTAAAGATCAAATTCCCATTGACTGGTGGGAACATTTTGGTTTATCAGATACATGGAGCTTTTGTTAGAGGAAAAACTAGGGTTGACATATAAGCCAAATTCAGAATTTTCCACATTAGTATCTTTCTTGGTCATTTCATATGAAAGAAGGAGAACATTCCTCCTGGGAACAGGAACAGGTTTTGACATTTTAAAGGTCACATCTCTGCCTCCAAGGGGAACATATAGGAAACTGAGCCAGGTTTCTCTCCTAAGCCCATGCAATTGGTGGGCACTATGGAACATGACGTTGGTTGAAAAAATAATTAAAGCAGCAAAACCCTCTCTTCAAAGGAAATAAACCCGTAATCCCAATTTCTAAAACTGATCAAAGTGGAACAGCTCTGTTTGAAGTACAGTTTGTAGCCTGGAGGCCAGCTCCATCCAGGCTGCTTCACACCATTCCCACCCCCAGATGGGCTGGAGGATGGAGCCAGGTTGCTGCCAAACTCACCTGGAAAAGCACTCTTCCAGATGATGCTTTTAGGAACAGTGATTTTTATATCTCTCCTGGCTAAGAAAAGGTATCAGAAGAGAAACTATAATAAGAAATAGGTAAGGGTGTGCTATGGTTTCTTTGGTATCAAGATTAACTGTGTTGGCCCCTTTCCAGGAACACTTCACGATACATGAGCATGACCCAGGGGACTTGGAAAAAATGTGAGTCCTGTTTCAGTGAACCTTGGTTGGGACGCAAGCTCCCAAGTGCTGCCAATGCCTTGAATACCACGGGATCAAATCTCTACTCATACGTCAGAATCCCTTAGGAGACTTCTTAAAAATGCAGATCTTGAGGCCCCTTCCTGGAGCTTCTGGATACAACCCCCGGGTTGTGGGTCTGGAAGTCTTTGTTTTCAACAAGTTCCGCAGGTTCTTCTGGTGAAGAACTTTGCTTTGCCCTGTCTATGCTTACATATCTTATCCTCTGTGAACCCAGGAAGAGAGCCTGAGACTCATTAAGTGCCAGGGCTGGAGGGGGTTTAAAGATCATCCAGCCCAACCCCAATCTTATTGATTAGCGCTCCCAGAGGGCCAACAGTGCTGCCAGGTGTCCCCCGCCTGCTGGCAGCAGAGCAGACCCTCTCAACTTCCCCAGAACACTGCCCTTCTTTGTCATTGCTTCTCTGGCTGCCGCTTCATGAGGCCACATCTCTCTTGTCTTCTGCTGTGTTCCCAAAGCCAAGCACAGTGCCTGGCACAGGGAGCATGCTAAGTAACACTGTTGTGTATTACTGCTACTCTTATGCCTAATCAGTTATCTGCACATTTTCTGACTAAATATTTTCAAAAATTAAAACTGTCCTAGCCAGTGTAGCTCAGTTGGCTGGTCATTGTCTGGTGCACTTGGGTGTTGCTGATTTGATTCCCAGTCAGAGCACATGCCTGGGTTGTGGGTTCAATTCCCAATAGGGGGCATGCAGGAGGCAGCAGATCAATATTTTGTTTTCACATCCATTTCTCTCTCTTTCTCTCTCTTCCTCCCTCTTCTTTTTTCTCTCTCTAAAAATCAATTAAAAAGGCTTTTTAAAAAATGAAAGCTGGTGTTCCTAGGTGAAACCAAATTCCTCATAAGTGTCTGAATACAGTAGGCATTTAGAACATGGACTATGAGGAGGAGAGAGGATGGCCCTAGAATTTAGCTCTGACTCCAACTTTTACTAAATATACAATCTTGGGAATTTTGATCACCTTCTCTGAGCCTCAATTTTCTCACCTGTAAATTGGAGACATCATAAGGTTTTGTGACTATTTGATTGGTCAGTGCATGGAAAATGTGGACCATAGTGTCTGGTATATAGTATGTACTAAGTCCAGTGATTACTCTCTAGGTTACAAAGAAGATGTGATTCCTTCCATCAGTCACATCAGAAGCCACGGCAGTAAGATCCCTTACCAACTTCCAATCCTTAAGAATTGGAAATGGATTCTCTCTGAAATGAACATGGGCAATACATAGATCCTAGGTCCAGTGGGAACAAACTTGAGTTTGCATAACTTCTCAGGAGACCTTTCCTACAGCATGAGGTGTGTGTCCCTTACATAGTAAAGTGGTTACTGAGATACTGAGGAACAAAGTGACTGAGGTAGGTCACTCCCAACAGACAAGATGGCAGGAGGGGTGTGTGGGATGGATTCTCCCTGGAATTGTCTCCATAGAGTCCAAATATTGACCAACTAGCTTAGAGTTCGGTGCAGCAGCTTTGAGCAATGTGTTTCAATCTTTGTCCAAAGAGTATAGCAAAGGGATTTTAACTTGATTACTAAATGGAGTAATGTGTGTTTGAAATGCATACCTCAAGAGTTTACTAGATGAGCAGACTGGGAGATTATTGCTATCAAGAAATGTGTTTTCTTCACATGTCCCAGTTTTTCCAAATACTTCTTATTTTCAAACATTCTGCTCTGTTGTTCTATGAATAAAATTTTACTTTTCTGAGCAGAGGTGCTGATTGGGGGGAGGTGGTAGTATTTGGGAAAATATGGCCACCATAGACCCATGTAGAGATCCCATTAAAGATATGTAGTAGTTGAAGAAAATGTATTTTATTTTATGAGGTGTGACTTCCCCTTTACCTCAGTAATATGTCAGACTTTTTCGGTTGCAAGTGATAGATACAAACTCAAACTGGGTTGGGCACAAAGGAAATTCCTTGGCTCTCATAACTGAGAAGTTCAGAGGATTCATGGCTGAATGGATGCAGGGTCTCAGTCAGTGATCCAGAGGAGCCATCTTTCTTCACCTCCTTGCTCTCATTTCTGTGTTAGTTTTATTCTAATATCCTTGGCCAGCTTGGCATCCATATAGAAAGGAAGTGATTTTCCAGAGAGTTTAAGCAGAAGCTCTGAAAACTCTCTCTCTCTGGGCCTGGGCCATTTGTCCCTCCATGCTCACCAGTCCAGGAGCTGGCCTGGGCAGTACCTGGGCCACATTGACCAGAAGACTCCCCAGAAGAAACAGACACTGATGTTGAAAGAGGAGGGCATGGACCAGGGTTAGGCAAATGCAGGAAGTATCCCTGCATCCCTTTCCTCTGAGGAGGATTTTTCCCATTACTGTGTTGCCCAGTTTTCCTAGAATCAAATTCTCCCACACACCATTTTCAGCTGCCCACTTGCCCAAAAATGATGTGCATTCAGCCTCCTGTACTTTTCCTGCAGTACCACATGGACCTCAATGAGATCTCCTTTCCAGCTGTCAACTGTCTCACCCCAGGTGATTGAATGTCACTTAGAAATTTTATTTTTATCACATTGGCTCCCTTTCGCCTCCTTAATCTCTATAAGTTTGTCACTAAACTCTCGCAATCCCCCTCTAACTGTGGATGGGCAGACAATGCCCATGGTTGCAGGCAGCCAGGAAGAACTTCTTCTGGGACTTCCTGGGAAACGTAGTAGCCACAGCTTTGCCATCAGAGGCAATATCTGGCAGCTGAATGGGCCCACAATCACCTTTGTTTAACAGAGCAAGTACACCAGGGATGGTTTGCCTAAATCCACTTTGAAAATTGCACTTAAAGAGCTAATTATATATGAAGTTGCAAATGAGAATTGCTATCCTTGCATGGAGCAATTTGCTTTATTAAATGAGAAATGACATGGTGTGCATGATGTACTTAGCATGTTAAGGTTCACAGTTACACAAGCAGTGCAAAAGCTCCAAGATTAAGAGCATGCAATGAATAGCTAAATGTCACAGGTTTAGGAAGAGACTCAGAAAGCAAAAAAACAAAATTGGGGGGGGGACATTTTAGTAAAATATACATTGTCATCCAGCCCAGTGCTTCTGAGTCTCCTACAGAGAGTATTTTAAAAATTAGAATTTATTGACTGCTTGCTATGTGTGGGACACTGAGGGGAATCATTCACTCCTCCAGACACCCTATAGGGAAGGTATTATTATTGTTCTCCTTTCATAGTTAAGGAAACTGAGGACATGAGAGGTAACTGACTTGTTTTTGGTGACATAGCTTGGCCATGAGGAAATTTTAGGGTATGGGACCCCAGCCCCTAAGCTCTGAAATACCATGTAGTCTGATATGATGCTGAGTTTGTCTCTTTAGAAATTACCCATGGCTACCTGCTGTGATTTGGATTTTCTTTTTAATTTTATGGTTTATAATATTTTTAAATTCATAGTAAAATAGAGAAAAGGGTACAGAGATTTTCCATATACTCCTTCCCCACATGCATAGCCTTCCTCATTACAACATACCCTACCAGAGTGATACAATTGTTACAAAAGATGGACCTATGCTGATAAATCTTACCACCCAGAGTCCATGGTTTACACGATGGTTCATTCTTGGTGTTGTATGTTCCATGGTTTGGACAAATGTATTATGAAGAAGTATCTGTAGTTATGACATACAAAATCATTTTAACTAAAAATTCTAAGATTCTTTTGTGCTTCACCTATTCATCCCTTCCCACTCCCCCTCCACCCAACCCCAGCAACCACTAATATTTTTCAGAAGCTTCTTTCACTTAATGATACACTTCACTTAATATACACTTAAGGTTACTCAAGTCTTTTCATGGCTTGCTAGCTCATTTCTTTTTAGTGCAGAACAATATCCTATTGTCTGGTTGTAGCACAGCTTATTTATTCATTCACCTACTGAAGGACATCTTGGTGCTTTCAAGTTTGGGCAGTTATAAACAAACATTGTTATAAACACTGTGTGCAGGGTTTTGTGTGGACATGCATTTTAAAATCATTTGGGTAAAAGGCAAGGAGCATGATTGCTGGATCATATAGTAAAGAGTATGTTTAGTTTTGTAAGACACCACAATCTTCCAGAGCGGTGGTGCCATGTGGCAATAATGAGTTTCTGTGCTCCACAGCCTCATCAGCATTCCTGTTGACAGTGCCCACATTTTGGCCATTCTAATAGGTATGCTAACCTGCTGGGTTTAAAATATTGTTCTGTAAATATGGCCTGGATGCCTTATAAGTGCTGGATACTAGATGTATAATGCAATGTTTTGAGAATTTTTGAGAAACAACCCTCAGATAGAACCTGAGATGAAAGCAAAATAACTAAACCTTATTAAGTGCTTGCTAAGTGCCTTGTGCTAAGTATGTTACATGTTTTCTTTCTCTTATTTGCTTAATCCTCCTGCAGCTTTCGAGAGTTAGCCACCACCCCCATTTGGTAATAAGGAAACCAAGGCTTTGAGAAGAAAAGACATCAGTAAGTAAGTGAGCCCAGATAGTTTGCCTCCTTGGCCTTGGCTTTTGACCTCTGTTCCATGCCACACAGCCTGCCAGGCCACACCTGACCCTATCAGTCACCATTAGACCCAATCCATTTTAAACTTAGTGTTCCCCAATTATCATGAAACAGAGTTTCCCCTTTTCTTTTACCTGGCCATCACCTAAACAAACTTTCGATGGTAGGTATTTCATTTTTAAATTCTCTTGCAAAAAATCAAAATTTTTATAGAGTAAGGTTTTGTCACCAAGGAATGTAACAAATTTCCTAAGAGGCCTCTGGTGCCAGGCTCTGTGCTGGACACAGGGATGCACGGAAAGCAGGCAGTACTACAAGAATGCACACAGTTCGGTGATAGGAATACAGGTAACTATAGGCAGTGTTTTGAATTTCGATGTAGAAGGCACACCAAAGTGCAAAGGAACATAGTTTGAACGAGCCATGACAGCCAATAACTAGGCTTCCCAGCAGGGCATAGTCTTATTCTCTAATCACAGGCCAGTTTTTGCAAAGTGGTGTATCCTTGAAGAAATATTTGGTTACAATTTTCTTAAAAACTATAACGGAGACTTAAGCAAATAACGGGTTAATCAGGGCATCAACTGTATTGTTTTATTTGCTCCACAGTATCACAAGTCTCCTACCTATCTTCTTTTCCATTTTAGTTGTTGGCATTTTATATTCTTGCATTTTTATCTCATTGTCATGAGATGACTACTATAGCTCTAAACAACACCAAGGTAAGCAGTGGACAGGGAGTGGCGGTGGGAAAGATTTCTCCTGTAGTTTTTCTTAACAAAGAAAAACTTTCCCAGAAGTTTCCCGCACGACTTTGAGTCACATGGTGATACATCCAAAAGGAGGATGGGAACAAGCCAGTGTTCAGACTTTTTCTAACCTCTTTGGGGCAAGGTAAACAGAGAGATAGAAATGGCTCAGCATTATCTAACCAGTAGTGTCTGCCACAATGAGAAAGAGTTGGACATATTTGGCGCTTTCTTAAGCATGTGTCTAAGTATTGTGATGAACCACTTGTAACCACACAATCATTAGCTGGCCAGTTTGTTGAAGTTAATCACATGGAACTGGCTCACATATTGGTGGCTGGATAATCCCTGCCCTGTTGCTCATTAGTTTTGAAAACTCTTGCCACAGAAATTAATAGACTAAGATTTGGCTTCTCTATTTCTGCTAGAGTTGTAGTAAGGCAAACTCTTTTTTCATGACCTAGGGCTGGATAACATATTCTCAAATTAGCTTCCAGGACTTTCCCTCAGACCACGTAGCGATTTAGTCTGAACTCTGTTCAGCTTTCAAAGTTTTTGTCTGTTATAGTTGACTAGAGGCCCAGTGTATGACATTCGTATACAAGGGTGGGGGTTGTCCTTCAGCCCAGCCTGCTCCCTCTCCAATCTGGGACCCCTTGAGGGATGTCCAACTGCTCGTTTAGGCCCAATCTAGGTTCGGGCCTAAATGGACAGTTGGATATCCCTCTCACAATCCAGGATTGCTGGCTCCCAACTGCTCACCTGTCTGCCTTTCTGATTGACCCTAACTGCTTCTGCCTGCCAGCCTGATCACCCCCTAACCACTCCCCTGCCAGCCTGATTGATGCCTAACTGCTCTTGTGCAGGACCGATCACCCCCAACTTCTCTCCTCTGCTGGCCTGGTCACCCTTACTGCCCCCCCCCCCCCGCAGGCTTGATCACCCCCAACTGCACTCCCTTACAAGCCTGGTCCCTGCCAACTGTCCTTCCCTGCTGGCCATCTTGTGTGGTGGCCATCTTGTATCCACATGGGAATAGGATCTTGTGACCACATGGGGGCAGTCATCTTGTGTGTTGTACTGATGATCAATCTGCATATTACTCTTTTATTAGATATGATAGAGGCTTGCTGCATGGGTGGGGGCCAGCTGGTTTGCTCTGAAGGGTGCCCTGGATCAGGGTGGGTGTTCCCTTGGGGAATAGAGTGGCCTGGGAGAGGGGCCTGTGGTGGTTTGCAGGCTGGCCATGCCCCCCAGCAACCCAAGCAAAGGCCCTGGTATTTGGGATTTATTTATTTTCTACAATTGAAACTTTGTAGCCTAGCATGGAGCCAAGCCTTCTGCTCCCACAGCCATTGAAACTTTGTTGCACTTACCTCCCTAGCACTGTCCTCATGCATGATTTTTGTCCAGTCTCTTCTCACACCTTCCACATCCCTTTCCCCTCGAGAATTGTCAGTCTACTCCCATTCTATGCTCCTGATTCTATTATATTCACCAGTTTATTCTGTTCATCAGATTTTTTATTCACTTGATTTTTAGATTCACTTGTTGATTGATATGTATTCGTTCATAATTTTTATCTTTAACTTTTTCTTCTTCTTCCTCTTCTTAAAAAATATCTTTCAGCATTTCATATAATACTGGTTTGGCGGTGATGAACTCATTTAGCTTTTTCTTATCTGTTAAGCTCTTTATCTGCCCTTCAATTCTGAATGGTAGTTTTGCTGGGGAGAATAACCTTGGTTGTAGGTTCTTGCTATTCATCACTTAGAATATTTCTTGCCACTCCCATCTGGTCTGCATGGTTTCTGTTGAGAAATCAGCTGATAATCATATGGGTGCTCCCTTGTAGGTAACTAACTGTTTTTCTCTTGCTGCTTTTAATATTCTCCCTTTGTCTTTTGCTCTTGGCATTTTAATTATGATGTGTCTTTGTGTGGTCCTCTTTGGATCCCTTTTGTTTGGGGTTCTGTGGACTTCCTGGACTTGTAAATCTGTCTCTTTCACCAAATGGGGGGAGTTTTCAGTCATTTCTTCAAATAGGTTTTCAGTATCTTGCTCTCTCTCTTTTTCTGGCACCCCCATAATTTGCATGTTGGTATGCTTGAGTTTGTCCCAGAGGCTCTTTACACTATCTTCAAATTTTTGGATTCATTTTTCTTTTTGTTTTTCCAGCTGAGTGTTTTTTGCTTCTTTGTATTTCAAATCTTTAACTTGATCTACAGTCCTCTAATCTGCTGTTAGGTCTCTGTATAGTATTTTTTCTTTCAGTCAGTGTATGTTTAATTTCTAGTTGGTCCTTTTTCATATCCTCAAGGGTCTCATTAAATTTATTGACCTTTTCTAGGAAATTCTTGAAGAACCTTATACCAGTGGTTTTGAACCAGTTGTTTGTTTTCCTCCATTTCTTTAATTTGTGATCTGTTTCTTTGTCTCTGCATTTTCGCTGCTTCCCTAAGTTGGTAGAGTAGCTTTGTGTGGTAGGTGTCCTATAGGGCCCAGTGGCTCAGCTCCCCCACTTACCTGAGTTGGACACTTTGGGTGCACTACCTTGTGGATTGTGTGTACAGTCAGCCTTGTTGTAGTTAAGTCTTGATTGTTGTTGGTATCACTGGGAGGAATTTACCTCCAGGCCAATTGGCTGTGAGGATCAGCTGTGTCTACACTGGGAGAACTTCTGTGCTAGAGACACCCTTATGAGACAAGACTTGCAAAATTGCAAAAGCCTCTGTGCTTAGCTTGGATGGGGCAGAGTCTCAGGGTGGAGCAGACAGTCTTGGCTTCCTCTCAGCCCTGCCCTATGAGGCCCATGGGTCTCAGTGTCCCTTGGTAATTGCTGCAAGCACCTCTGAGAGAAAGCCACCCTCAAGTTTCACCCACTGCTAAAGAGTCCAGTTTCTCCCTGATTGAGTCTGAGTTCCCAGAAACTCACCTGGAACTGGAGTTCAGTGCAATTGGGAGCTTCAGTCTTCCTCCCACTTTAGAAAGCCAGCAGCATACTCACCCGCCCATGCACTCAACAGTCAGTCCTCTCTGCACACACACACCTCTGGACCTCTGCCTTCTACAGCTCTCCTGAGTCTCAGTGTGCTCTCTCTTTTCCTAACAGTCCAGATTCCCCTTGAATGGGTCTGGGTTCCCAGAGTTTCACCCAGGACTGGAGTTCAGCACCGTCAGGAGCTCTGTCTTCCTTCTGCTGAGGAAGCTAGCCACACACTCAGCTGCCTGTGCACTCGGCTGCCCATCCTCTCTGCATGCACGTGTCTCCATACCTCAGCCTTTTGCAGCTCCTCTGAGTTTCAATGTGCTTTGCTCTTTCCTTCTGGTTATAGAATTTGCTCTCAGCCAGCTCTCCTGTGGTTCTGAATGGTGTCCATTTTGTCTTTTAGTTGTAGTTTTGATATTGTTGTACGAGGCAGCAGTTTAGGTGTTTACCTATGCCACCATCTTGGTTTCTCTAAAATTGTTAGTTTCCCTTTTTGATATTTGTCTTTGGCGTATAAAAATGCAACCCATTTCTATGTATTCATTTTATGTTCTGTTACTTTACAGAATTCACTTCTTAGTTCTAGTAGTTTTTTTTTGTGTGGAATCTTTATTTTTCTCTATGTATAGTATCATGTTAGCTGCGAATAATGATGGTTTTACATCTTCCTTTCCAATTTTATTTCTCCTTCTTGTCTAAATACTGTGGCTAGGACTTCCAGTATTATGTTGAATAAGAGAGGTAAAAGTGGATTTCCCTGCCTTGTTACTGAACTTCAGGGAAACATTTTTCATTTATGGACTTTATTATGTTGATGTTATATTGAGATATGTTCCCTTTATTCCCACTGAGAGTTTTTATCATAAATGATGCTGGATTTTGTCAAATGCTTTTTCTGCATCTATTGATATTATCCTTTATTTTGTTTATATATTGTATCATTAACTGATTTGCAGATACTGTAGCCATCTTGCACCCAGGAATAAATCCTACTTAATCATAGTGTATGATCCCTTTACTGTATTGCTGAATTCAGTTTGCTAATCTTTTATTGAGGATTTTTACATCTATGTTCATCAGGCATATGGCCTATAATTTTCTTCTTTGTAGTGTCTTTATCTGGTTTTGGAATTAGGATAATGCTGGATTTTGTAAAATGAGCTTTGGGAATCTTATCTCTTCTTGAATGTTTTGAAATTGTATGAGTAAGAGAGATGTCATTTCTTTGAAGCTTTCGTAAAAGTCACCTGTGAAGCCTTCATCACTTTTTTGGGGGGTGGGTGCAGTAGGAGAGTGTATTTGATTATTACTTCAATTTTATTAGTTCTAATTAGCCTGCTCTGGTTTTCTGTTTCTTTTTTATTTAGTCTTGAAGATTGTATGTTTCTAAGAATGTATCCATTTCTTCTACATAGTCCAATTTGTTGGCATATAGTTCTTCATAATATTTTCTTACAATTTTTTTCTATTTCTGTGGTCAATTGTCACTTCTCTTTTATGTTTTGTTTTGTTTATTTATATATTTGTTTGTTTATTTTAATCTTCATGCAAGGATTTTTTAAAATTCATTTTAGAGACAGAGAAACATCTATATGAGAGAGAAACATTGATTAGTTGCCTCCCATATGCAGTCAGACCAGGTATTAAACCCACAACCTAGATATGTGCTCTGACCTGTAATCTAACCCACCACCTTTTCAGTGTACAGGATGATACTTCAACCAACTGAGCCACCAGCCAGGGCTATTTCTGATTTTATTTATTTGATTCCTCTCTCTTTTTTCCTTGATGAATCTGGCTAAAAGTTTATCAATCTTGTTTATCTTTTTAAATATATATTTATTGATTTTAGAGAGAGAAAGGAAAGAAGAAGGAGATATAGAGAAATATCAACAAGCTGCCTCCTGCATTCCCCTATTGGAGATTGAGCCCACAACCAGGGTGTGTGCTCTGGCTAGGAACAGAAACAATGACACTCTCAGTGCATGAGATAATGCTCAACCAACTGAGCTACACGGGCAGAACAACCTTATTTATCTTTCCAAAGAACTGGCTCGTATTTTCATTAATCTTTTTTTTTTGTTAAGATTTTATGTTGTTCATTTCTGTCTGATCTTTATTATTTCCTTTATTCTACTCACTTTTGGCTTTGTTTGTAGTTCTTTTTCTAGTTCCTGTAGGCATAGACTAGATTGTTTGAGATTATTCTTATTTCTTTAGATAAGCTTGTAATGCTATAAATTTCATTATTAGGACTGCTTCCACTGTGTCTCATAGATTTGGGGTTATGTTATTGTGTTTTTATTTTCATTTGTTTCGTGTATTTTTTAAATTTTTTAATGATCCCATTGTTAAACCACTTATTGTTTAGTAACATGTTTCTTAACTTCCATTTCTTTGTGTATTTTTCAGTTTTTTTCTTGTGATTGATTTCTAGTTTCATACCATGTGTTCGAGAAGACACTTGATATGATTTCAGTCTTTTTAAGTCTATTGAGACTTGTTTTGTGGTCCACTATGTAGTCTAGCCTGGAAAATTTGTTGTTGTTGTTGTTTTAAATATGTTATTGGTTTCAGAGAGGAAGGAAGAGGGAGATAGAAACATCAATTATGAGAGAGAAACATCACAGATAGGCTGCCTCTTGCATGTCCCACACTGGAAATCAAGCCCGCATACTGGGCATGTGTTCTGACTGGAAACTGAATCGTGATCTCCTGCTTCACAGGTTGATGCTCAACCACTGAGCCATGCTGGCAGGGCTCCTGGAAAATGTTTTATGTGCACTTGAAAATAATGTATAGTCTGCTTCTTTGGAATGAAATGCTCTGAAAATACCAATTAAACCTATCTGGTTTAGTGTATTATTTAAGGCCACTATTTGCTTATTGATTTATCTGGAAGAGCTATTCAGTGATGTCAATAGGGTGTTGAAATCTCCTGTGACTGTATTACTGCCTGTCATTACCTTTATATAAATTAATATTTGCTTTATTTATTTAGATGTTCCTGTGTTGGGTATATAAATGTTTACAAGAATTATATCCTCTTGTTGGATCACTCCCTTTATCATTATGTAGTGTCCTTCTTTATCTCTTACTTTGTTTTGAAGTTTATTTTGTCTAATATAAGTAATACTAACCCAGCTTTTTTATCACTTTTGTTTGCATGAAATATCTTTTTCCATCCCTTTACTTTTGGTCTGCATGTAACATTTGTTCTGAGGTGGGTCTCTTGTAGACAGCATATATGTGGGTCTTGTGTGTGTGTTTGTGTGTGTGTTTTAAATCTATTCAGCTACACTGTATTTTTTAGAACATTTAGCATATTTACACTTATATTGGTTATTGATGGGTCCATGTTTATTGCCATTTTATTGTATGTACTTATTGCCCCTCCCCTTTTATTCTTTCTTCTTTTAAGAAGTCTCTTAAACATTTCTTATACTGATTTTTTGGTAATGGATACTGATAACTTTTTCTTATCTGGGAAGCTCTTTATTTCTCCTTTATTTTTAACTGATAGACTTGCTGAGAAGAGTATTTTTAGTTATAGATCCTTTCTTTTCATCACTTTGCATATTTTATGCTAATCCCTTTTGGCCTAAAAGTTTCTGTTGAGAAATTAACTGACAGTCTTGTGAGAGATCCATTGTAGGTAACTGTTTTTCTCTTGCCGTTTTTAAGATTTTCTCTTTATCTGTAACCTTTGCCATTTTAACTATGATATATGTTGGTGTTGGCCTCTTTGAGTTCATCTTGTTTGGGACTCTCTGTGCTTCCTGGACTCATATGTTTTGTTCCTTCACCAGGTTAGGAAATCTTCAGTCATTATTTCTTTAAATAGGTTCTGAATTCCTTGCTTTCTATCTTCTTCTCTTGATTCTTATATAATGCTAATGTTGTTATGTTTGATGAAGTTCCAAAGGTCACTTAAACTACTTTAATTTTTAAAAATTCTTCTTTCATTTTACTGCTCTGATTGGGTGTTTTTTGCTACTTTGTCTTCCAAATCATTGATTGATCCCCTGCTTCATTTAGTTTGCTGTTAATTTCTGATAGTATATAGTTAATTTCAAATATTCTATTCTTAATATCTGACTGGTCCTTTTTATGGATTCTGCTAAGGTCTGGTGCATGAAAATCTATGCACTCGGGGAAGGGGGTTCCCTCAGCCTGGCCTGTACCCTATCATAATCCAGGATCCCTAGGTCTGGCCTGAGATAAGGGCCTATTGGGGCTTTCCTTCCCTTGGCTGTAGGTAGGCAGGCCAGTGGTTAAGGGTGATTTCCTTCCCCTGCCACCAGTGGCCTCCCCCTGCAGGTGACAGGCATGGGGTGTGATGTGGCTTGGCTGGCCTGGGCCTCCCTCTTTCTTTGCTGGGGTGGGGGGAGGGACGGGGCCAGCCCTGTGAGGGACCATCTGCCTACCTGATCACTCCTAACTGCTTGCCTGCCTGCATGATCACCCCTAACCAGCTGCCTTCCTACCTGATCACCCCTAACTATTTGCTGAGGGGCGGAGCCAGCCCTGTGAGGGGCCCACTGTCTATCTGATTACCCTTAACCACTGGCCTTCCTACCTGATCGCCTCTAACTGCTGGTCTGCCTACCTGATCACCCCTAACCACTCTGCCTGCCTGCCTGATTGCCCCTAACTGCTTGCTTTGGGGCAAGGCTAGCCCAGCAAGGGGTTGTGGTAGTTCTAGTCTCTGGTCATTCCAGTCATTATGCTTATGGTGGCTGGCCTTTTATTTTATAGGGTGTCCTTTTTAATGTTTACTATCTTTATTTTTAAGTTGTCACTAAGTTCATCCATTCTTTTCTTAAGCTCCTTCAGCATCCTTATAACAATTGGTTAGAACTCTGTATCTGAAATTGCTTGCCTTTATTTCAATTAGTTCTTTTTTGGGGGGATTTCTTCTGTTCTTTCATTTGGCTGTCTCTAAACAGAGTAATATTTATTTGTGGGTACATGCTTGTGTAAACTAAAGTTAGTCTAACCAGTGGGAAAAATTAGCATTTGAAGCACCCTCAGCAAGAATTTAACTTCAGAGGTATTTACTCATACATTTTGAATGCCACTATTGTAATCAAACCATAGGCTTTGTAACTTTTCAAAGGGGAAACAGAAATGCTTTTTTATTATTAAAATTAATGGTGTTCAGATATGTTACAAGTCAGAATGATTACATGATCTCATCACCCTTCCGAAGAGGAGAATCAATTACCTAATCTCTTTTATCCTCAGGTCCCATTTCCCCATTTGATGGAGAACTCTGTCACTTGACACAGTCCTATAGTCTGCTGATCCAGCCACCAGAGGATTGTGGTTTCAGGCTGTCTTGGAGTGAATATTTTATGCAAGGTGCTTATACAAAATCCTAAAGGCAGACTCAGACCTCCCCAAATTTAAAAGAACAATATGCATTTTCATTTTTCATGTTTATTTGCTTTTATACATATGTGTGTGTTTGGAAAAATTGTGTCTAAGGCTTGCTTGCATTAGGACTTATTATTTGGCAACAGGGACATGAAGTGGAGGGTACAACTGAAGGTTGGCAAAATTATGAAAACAACCCACCTATTTTGTATGGCCAAATGGGCTTAGGTATTTACCAAGTAGTGGTTCCTTTGTTGTAGACTTTATAAAAGTAATATTCTCATGAATACATTTTGGGAAAATGAGGAGTTAACTCTCAAACAGGGAGCTAACTTCTTTTTTTTTTAATCTTGATTATTGAGAGTATTACAGATGCCCCCCTCATTTTTCCCCCATTGGGCCCCTCTACCTGATTTCCACGCTATCCCAAGCCTTCACCACCCTATTGTCTGTGTCCATAGGTAATGTATATATGCATGTAAGTTCTTTGGTTGATCTCTTCCCATTCTCTTTACCTCTCTGAGATTTTCCAGTCAGTCTGTTCCATGTTTCTATGGATCTTGTTCTATTTTATTCATCAGCCTACTTGGTCATTAGATTCTGTGTTCATTTATTTTGATTTTTAGATTCCCTTGTTGATAGACCTGCATTTATTGCCATTTTATTAACCATATTTTTATTGTCTTTTTACTAACTGCTTTTCTCTTGCTGTTGCTTTTTATATTCTCTTTCTTTAACCTTTGGCATTTTAATTATGATGTGTTTTTGTGTGTACCTCTTTTGGTTCCTCTTGTTTGAAACTCTCTGTGCTTCTTTGACATTAAGTCTATTTCTTTTACCAGGTAGGGAAAGTTTTCTGTCATTATTTCTTCAAATGTGTGAAAAGCCACAGCCACCATGACTTTTGGGTTCAAATGCTTGGAGAAAGCCCTGACATGCAAATTAAAACACAAGACAAGAAATATTAATTTGGAATTATGGGGGAAGCCAGGGAAATCTTAACTGTAGTAGTCAAGTTCCACTGAGTCTCCATTCCCATCGGTTTTTATTTACTAGAATATACAATTGCCTTTTAGAAATGCAAACAGACATATCAATGGTAATGTTTAATAAACAATAAAATTATAAGGTTGTGGGGAGTTTGCTTTAGGCCAGCGCTTGGTAAACTGAGGCTTGCGAGCCACATTGGCTGTTTGGCCCCTTGAGTGTGGCTCTTCCACAAAATACCATGGCTTGGGCGAGTCTATTTTCAAGAAGTGGCATTAGAAGAAGTTTAAAAAATTTGGTTCTCAAAAGAAATTTCAATCATTGTACTATTGATATTTGGCTCTGTTGACTAATGAGTTTGCTGACCACTGCTTTAGGCCATTGAGTCAGCAGTAGGTAATAAAATGCAAATATTCTTCCTGTGAATATCAAAGAGCCAAATTCAGCCTTCTGAAAGGACTTCTCGCATTTATGTTAATTACTAGTGATCTTGGTTCTCAGCAAAATAGGTTTTCAGTATCTTGCACTATCTCTTCTCCTTTTGCTTCCCCTATAATGTGAATGTTGGTACACTCAAAGTTGCCCCAAAGGCCCCTTATACTATCTTCATATTTTTGGATTCTTTTTTCTTTGTGCTCTTCTGATTGGTTATTTTTTTGCTTCCTCATTTTCCAAATAGTTGATTTGATTCTCTGAATCCTCTATTCTACTGTTGGATCTCTATAAATTTATGTCAGTTAGTGTATTCATAATCTATTTATTTCAGTTAATGTATGCTTAATTTCTGGCTGGTTATTTTTCATGTTTTTGAAATTCTCACTAAGATCTTTAAAGTCTCATTAAGTTTGTTGAGCTCTCATTAAGATCCTCGAGCAACCTTATAACCATTGTTTTGAACTCTGTATCTAGTAGTTTGCTTGTTTCCATTTTATTTTGTTCTTTTTCTATAGATTTCTTCTGTTTTTTTTAATGTGACATGTTTCTTTTTCTCTGCATTTTGGCTGCTTTCTTATATTTGTTTCTATGTATTATGTAGAGCTTCTATGTCTTCTGTCTTTTTTACTTCTCTAGTTGTAGGATTTTCATTCAGCCAGCATTCATTTGATTCTGAATGATGGTTATTCTGTATTTTAGTTGTAATTTTGATGTGGTTATGGGAAGTGGAAAGAACCAGTGTTTACCTATACCACCATCTTGGTGCTTCATGGGAGCTATCTTCTTAGATGGTATTTCCATCAGTCTAAGTAGACAGGGACAGATTACCTAGTTTTCCACGTTTATTTATATTTTGATTTTCTGATTTATGATGTAACTTACAAGAAAATTGTTGGAGAGGCATCACAAATGAAATCTTATTTGATTTTTCATTTATTTAACTGCATTTATTGAAAAGAGTAAATTGAGGACGTTTGGGGGAATGAAAGACATGGGCATTCACCTATGCACTGGTAGAAGATATGTGGATGAAAAATAAAGCATGTAGGCATCATCCGGGAGTCTCTACACATTTAAATGCTTCCTATTTATAGAGTGACATTTAGATAATTCACTAAAATGTTCACTTTCAGAAGAATGATGCTGTAAGGTATATCCTAAGATAGAAACTCTGTTGTGGTGAGAAAATGTACTGCTTCTCCATGCCATCTACAATTAGTACACATCTAATAATCAAAAGTAAAGCTGCATGTATACTACAAGGCCATTATAATCAAAACAGCTTAGTACTGATATAAGAACAGGCATATAGATCTATAGAACAGAACAGAGAGCCCAGAAATCAACCTGTGCCAATATCTTCAATTAATATTAGATGCTGGGGTGTTTCTCAGCATCTAGAAGAGTTTAGGAATCTGGAAAAGGGGCTACGTGTAAATTAATAAAGAGACTAGACATGAAATATAAATTTGAAAGGCATTTTGGGGAGCCAGAGGAGATCTAGCTTCAGTACCAAGTTCCTGAATCTTTCAACCCCTAGCTTTTTATTAATGCAAATTGATCTAAAGCAAAGCAGATATACATACCAAAAGGTAAGGTTTGGTATACAACAGGCATTGTCAGGTTGGGGAACTGCCCTCGACTGTTCAGCTGTTTGGCCAGCAGCAGGTAATAACATTTAAATTTTCAGCTTTGGGGAAATGCTTTCAGCTATTTCAGTAGACAATAATATGATTCAGCCCTGCTGAATATAGAAGCCTATCAACCTTTTGAAGACTTCTTACATTTTATTATGCCCTGCTGGAATTAGCTTCCAGCTATTAGACAAAAGAGGCAAGAATATACAATGGAGTAAAGACAGTCTAGTCAATAAATGGTGCTTGGAAAATTGGATAGCTACATGTAAAAAAATGAAACTAGATCACCAGCTTACAACATATATAAGAATAAACTCTGAAAGGGTAAAAGACTTAAATGTAAGTCACAAACCATAAAAATCTTGGAAGAAAAAGGCAGTAAAACCTCAGACATATCTCATGGCAATATTTTTGCTGATATAGCTCCTAGGGCAGTGATGGACAAACCACAGCTTGCAAGCCACATGCAGCTCTTTGGCCCCTTGAGTGTGGCTCTTCCATAAAATACCACAGCCTGGGCGAGTCTATTTTGAAGAACTGGCATTAGAAGAACTTTAAGTTTAAAAAATTTGGTTCTCAAAAGAAATTTCAATCATTGTACTATTTATATTTGGCTCTGTTGACTAATGAATTTGCCGACCACTGCAATACACCAATCAAAGAAATATATGCACCCCTGTGTTCATAGCAGCATTATTTACAATAGCCAAGATCTGAAAACCAGCCAAATCCTCAAATAGATGAGTGGGGGGAAAATCTGTGTACATTTACACAATGAAATACTATTTAATTGTGAAAAGAAAGGAACTTTTACCTCTTGTTACAGTATGAATGGACTCTGGAGATTATAATACTAAGCAAAATTAGACAGTCAGAGAAAGACAAAGACCATATGATTTCATTTACATGTAGACTCTAATGAGCAAAATAAACTAATGAAGAAAATAAACCAGAGTCATGGATACATGGTACAGACTGACAGATGTCAGAGGGAAGATGGGTGGGTCTGATGAGATGAAAGAAGGTGAAGAGAAAAGCCAAAGAACATATATGCATAGCCCATGGGCAGACAACTATGTGGTTAGGGCCAGAGGGGCAAGGGGTCTGGGTAGAGAGGAGGAAAGTGGCAAAAATAATATCAAAAATAAAATAAAATAGAAAAATAAAAAAATCAATAAACATATACTCCAGTGAGGATTAAACAATGAAAACTAAAAAAACAACAAACAAAGTAGAGCTGACTGGAACAAATACAGTAACTGATGTCTGCACAAATCCTTTTGAAAAAAAGAAGTGGAACTGTTCTGCTCTTTGATACAAAAGCCCATTGCTTTATGATGGATTCCACAGAAGAAGCAAAATCCAAACAAAGCAACATTTTTTTGCTTTAACCTACATACTATGTAAGTGAGATTCCAAACATGCAAATGGTGGGAGGAAAGAAATGAATTTCACTACCCCAATTATTGAATGTTGTTTGGAATACGAATAGTAATTGTCCTCGATTTGGACAATTAATATGCACCAATATTTTCTTCTTCCTTTTCATCTTTTTTGTACTTGGATCTCAGTCTAATTATCTAATATTTATTCCATTATTTCTTTTCTATGAAAGGTGGGGTTGTGTTATAAGAAATAGATCCATCTCCCATCAGCCAAAGCTACCAAAAGGTGAACTATAATAGCAGTTCTCTCCATCTGGGCCAGTTGTCTCTTTCTAGACTTTTAGTAAGACTCTCTAATGTCTGTCCTAATTCAGATTTGAAAAGCCATCTAATTCCATTGATTTATTTTTCTGGTCCAGGCACTGGTGGAAACACTCGCATTTTATAGCAATTTCTGCAAAGGGGACACTCTAGAGTCTCAATTTAGAACTTTGAGGTTGCACACCAAGATATTCAGTTTCCACCCCTATCTCACTCCCACTCTCCCCTGGACCAAGGCCTACCATAATTGCATTGATCAGCCTAACCACCCCTTTCACTCTCAGGGACCTTGTTTAACTTCTCTGTGTGTCTCTCTCCACCCTTCCCCAGGACCTGGACCAGTGCTTCATCCAAGTAGACTCTAGATGTTTAGTGACTTGTTAAATGCTTTGGAAGGGCTGTTTAGGGCACTGTTGAGGGGGTGTGGAAATGGCATTGCTGGAGCTGCACATGAAGGAGGAGGCTTGATTCTACAGACCGGAATAAAGAAAAGTGGGAATACGAAGGATGTTGGAAAAACTAGGGAGGAAGGCACTAAGGAAAAAAGAAATGCAGAAGGGAATTTTGTATTCTGTCTTTGGAGTTCAAGACTGCATAAACCTCAAGGCATCAAAAGCCACCTCATAGAAGTCTTACTGCACTGTCCAATGTGGTAACCAGTAGCCACATGTGACTATTTCACTTAAAATTAAATAAAATTAAAAATGCATTTCCTGAGTCATACAAGTGACATGCCCAGTGCTCAGCAGCCACAACTGCCTAGTGATGGCTGTGAAGGACAGCACAGGTGTGGAATATTTCCGTCAGCCCTGCAAGCTTCGTTGGACGGCACTGCTCTAGGTGGTAATGATCTCTTCATTTCGTTTCCCTCTTTGTTCATTCATTCTAAAAATATTAACTGAGCACCTACTTTGTTCCTGGCACTGCACTGTATAACCTTGGGCAAGTCACTTAATCTCCCTGTGCTTTGGTTTAACCAGCTGTAAAATGAACATAATAAAATTATACAAAAATTAAATGAGTGTGTTTGCATGTATGTCTGTGTATATAAATGTAAATACATATGTGTATATATGAGTATACATGTGTATGCATATATGTATATGTCTATATTCATATGTATCCTGGAACAGTAGTTTTAGCACATATTCAGTGCTTGGTAAATGGAAGCTCTTCTTATTAGTAGCAAGTATTTATTACAGAATGATGAGCAAAACAACTGTGATTCCTGCTGTCTTGGAATTTGCCAGTTAGTGAGGGTAGCAGATAATAAATCATTAAATAAATTAATAATTGCAAACTACATAAAAACTACTAGGGAAGTAAATGGGATAGCAACAGAGAACAACAGAAGAAAAGCTACCTAAAAAGCTCCTTAAAGGAGGTGACATTTAAGCTTTAAAAAGAGAGAGGACAAGGACAACCATGCAGAGGGAGAAGGAAGAGCGAGAACCCCAGGCATAGAAAAGCACACTGGAAGAAAACAGCATGGCTGTAACAGACTGGGCACCAGAGGGGCTCCGGATAATTTTGGAAGAAGTAAAGAGCAGCCAGTTCACATGGGGCTGGAGCTAGTGGTAAAGCATATGCCAGGGGGCTTGGATTTATATTTTATGCAAAATGGGTGCTGTGTGAGGCACATATTGCAGGGGCAAGAATGAAAGCAGAGTCCATTAGAAGGCTATTTTAAGAGATGAGGAAAAGGGGAATGATTTAGACCCGGGCAGTAGGTGTGAAAGTGGGGAGAAATGAGCAGTTTCTAGATATATTTGACAGATAGAATTAATGAGACATGCTGAGAGATTACATATGGTTGATAAGAGGGAGGCATCCAGGCTGATGCTCAGGTTTTTGACTTGATTAACTGGGTCAATGGTAGTTTCATTTCCTGAAATAAAGATGACCTGTATAGAACATTTTTTGAGGAAGAAAATGAAGACTTCTTGATGACAAGTGGTTTGCTAGATTGGGAGTCTGCTATCCAGATGAAAGGCTGGGCTAGAGACAGGCACCTGGGCATCATTATCTAGTAGATGATATGTAAGAGATAAAATAGGAGACCAGTTTCTGGGATGATGGAGTGAAAGCACAGCAAACTTTCTCCCTGGCAAAATAACAGCTTAACTGAAGAAAATCTACCTATCTACCCACCTAATAGTTATAGATACTTATCTACCTATGTCTATACATCTACCTATCTCTTTAATAAAATTATAAAAGTATATAATATTACATAAAACTCATACAAATGATACACATTTAAAGGCCTTAAAGCCTCTGGACATTATTCTAAGAGCATACAGCAAATAAAGAAATAGTCACTCAAATAAATTCAGTAAATCTCAGTAAGAATAGAGCATCTGTAATATTTGAGCCATGGAGTGCCCCTCTCAGCTACATCTATGGAATCACCATAGATGAAGCAGGCTACCAGCATTTTTCATCCTCCCCCAAAGTCCCACATTGCAGAAGCTCTATTCAGAGAGGACTAAGCCTCTGTTCCTCCACCTAGCCCATACTTGCGGGATATGCCAGATGTGGTTGCCACCAATGCTGGACTTGAATCATCCTTGAGCAGTTTCCTGGTAGAACAGAAGTACCATGCCAGGAGGGTCAAGCCAAGAAGAACAGGGGTCACCACACCTTCCAACAGGGGTGTAACTTTAAGTATCATGGGCCTTCCCCCTCATTCTAAACTCTTGTGTAGTGGAATAGTACTTCAGACCAGCAAGAGAGGCAGACCACTGCAGCTCTTCCTGAAGAGAGTGACTTTATTTGAAGCAAAGCATGGTAAATCCCTTGCTCATGCCTGGTTGTATAGATCCAATGGTGGGAGCATGGTCCCATATACCAAAAAAGGTTACAGGTTTGATTCCTGGTCAGGACACATACCTAGGTTGTGGGTTCCATCCCAGGTCAGGGTGGGAGGGCCTGTATGGAAGGCAACCAATTAAGGTTTCTTTATTTTAAAAAATCAATAAAAATATATCCTCAGGTTAGGATTTTAAAAAAATTCCTTGCCTATAGTGTTACCAAAAACAATGGAGATCCTGATGGAGAGCAGTTAGGAGGATGCTCATGGTTCTACAACATTGGCAGCGATGAGTAACAAAAGTGGAGAAATCAGAAATTTAACAGAGAGAACAATGGAAAGAGACAACCAAGAAATGCCTTCCTGGGTTGGGAAGGCTACACACAAGTGATAGACTGCACCCAGGAGCAATCAGAACAGGATATGGATCAGATTTAAAAACATTTCCCAAGCTGCACACAAATTCATTACCAAGGGTGGCGCTGGCACTAGGACAACTTCTAATGAAATGGTGGCTGAACAATAAGCTACTCCAACCCAGGAGCAGCTCCTAACATGGTAGCCTTAAAAATGGAATCACATATGTCCCTGGAGTCTGAAACTGTATGTCAAAGGCTGTACTCTTTCCCGAGTGAATGGAGAAGGAAAAATCAAAGCTACTAGTCCCATTATAAACAGGAAGCAAAAGTATAAATTCCTTCACCTATAAAAGTAGTCTTGATGTTACTTAACTTGCCAGTGATGAAGGCAAAAATCTAATTGCCAACAGAATTTATGCATAACCTTTGACCAATAAGTAGCATATGCCAACTCATGATTGACCACTAAATAGCCAGATTAGAAAGAAAATAAAAATAGAAAGATTGAACACTGGTGGGGAACAAATCTCACAGAGTTAGTTCAGCCAAGTAACTGAACAAATAAATCAATGAAATAGAAAACAACAGCAGCAATATGAACCTCTGGGGCAGGGACAGACCTGGAATCAATATCCAGAGCTTCCACAAAACATTATCTCAAATGCCTAGTCTAACAAGAAAATTACAAGCTATTCAAAGAGCAGAAAATGTGACCTATATGACAGGGGGAAGCAGACACTGGTGACTATTTTGAAGGAATCCAGATGTTGAACTTAGCAACAAAGATGTTAAAGCAGCCATTTATAAATATGTTCAAAGAAATAAAGAAGAGCATGTCTAGAAAATTAAACAGAGACATGCGAACAATGTCTCCCCCAATAAAGAATATTAATAAAGAAACAGGAATTATAAAAATAAGCTAAATAGAAATTTTGGAATTGAAAATTATAACAGAAATAAAAAATCCACTACAGGAGTTTAAAAGGAGATTTTTATCTGGCAGAACAAAAAGATCAACAAATTTGAAGATAATCAACAGGGGCCACTCAATCTGAAAAAAACAGCAAAAAATAATAAAGAAAAATGAACAGAGCATCTGAGAAATGGAGGCCATCATTAATCACATCAACATGTATAATGGAAGTACTAGAAGAAAAAGAGGTAGCAAAACATTTTAAAAATAGTTAAAAATGTCTCTAATTTAATAAAAAGTTAATCCACCCATTCAATAAGTTCAATAAAAAGGATAAACATAAATAGAGCACATTCAGATACATAATAGTAAAACATTTGAAAGTCAAATATAAAGAGAATATCTTAAAGCCAGCAAAGGACAAATAACTCATCACATACAACGAAACTCCAACAAATTGACAGCCAAGAATCAGCAAAACTCTTTTCAAGATGAAAGCAAAACAAAAATATTTCCAGATAAACAAAAGCTGAGAGAATGTGTTGATAGTAGACCTGCCTATCACTTAATAATAAGAAATTCTAAAGGAAGTTCTTTAGGCTGAAAAGAAGTGGTATCAGACAATAATGTTAATTTATACATATACAACAACAACAACAAAAACCTAAAGAGCAACAGTAATGGTAATTTTAAAAGACAACAGAGTGTTGTCTTCAAGATGATAGACTAGAAAACTCCAGGAACCAGTCCTACCCCTGGGAAAAAAAAATACTATTGGAAAGGCACTAATAGTCAGAACCAGCTCTTTGGGAAATCTGGAGTCTTAATGATGAAAGAGGCTGATAAAATTTGGATTTTACATTTTACAGAGAAGTTACCATCTTCCATCCCCTAGCCCTGCAGCAAGTAGATGTGGGGATGGCAGCCTATGTTCCTGCTGCACCTTAAAACTGCCAAGTTGAGCAGTGAGCACCTTGACCTCTGAGTATCAGGGAATCTATGTAGATCTGCCTAGAAGGTCACTTCAGGAGTCGGCCACTGTTTCAGCCTTCTCAGACTGATGCAGCGTACTTTCCTGACAGTATCTGTCAGGGGAACTGAGAAAAACAAAATGTCTTCTTTTTCTTTCTTTATTGGATCCATACATTCAAGAAATTCTCCGTTACACCATTAGTTGACTGTTGAGATAATAAAACAGAGGCTCCAGTGAGTGACCACACATGACAAGAAATGTAGTTCTTCCAAAAATAGTTTAAGAAGTCACTAAAACATCAGCAATTCCTGGATAAGAAGGATAATATGATTCCTAGAGTTACCACATTATGATATTAGAAATGGCCAGTTACACAGCAAACAAACAAAAATCAGGAAGGTATGGTCTGTACATTGGGGAAATAGTCAACAGACATCAAATGTACCTGACAAGTTTAAATTAGCTGTGTTAATATATGTGAAGAGCTGAAGGAGCCCATGCAGAAAGCCTTAAATAAAATTGGGAGACTAGTGCATGAATAAGTAAGAAATATCAATGAAGAGATGAAAATTTTAAAAGGAACCAAATAGAAATGCCAAAAATAAAAAAATAAAAAGTTGAAATAAAAAATAACTAAAGGGGTTTAATGGTAGATTTAAGCATCCAAATGAATCTGTAAGCTTGAAGATAAGGTAATTGAAAATACTAAGTCTAAATAGGAAAAAGAAAGGAATTTAAGAAAATTTAAGAAAAATGAATAGAGTTGAAGGCAGCTATTGGACACCATCAAGAGTACACCATATGTGTTATGGGAGTCCTAGAAGGAGTGAACAGAAAGGGGAAGAAACATATTTGAAGAAATAACAAAATAAAACTTCTAAATTTGATAAAATATGTAAATATATACATTAATACATTAAAAACTCTAAGTATAATAAACACAATGAAATCCACACCAAGAAATGCTTTAATGAAACTGTTAAAAACCAAGACAAGTAATCTTAAAAGTAGCAAGAGAGAAGTGACTCATCACATGCAAAATCTTTCCAATAATATTAACAACCAATTTCTCCTCTGAAATCATGGAGGCCAGAGACAGTGATATGATATATTTATAATGCTGAAAGAAAAAAGATGTCAACCAAGAGCTCTGAAACTGACAAAACTATCCTATCTAATAAAGAGGGAATATGCTAATTGACTGTCACACCCTCAGCCCTGCTGGGGCAGCAGGCACGCACCTGCTTCTGGAGTCCTCCAGTCCCTTCAACCCCTCGGCCACCCAGGGCCAGCTCAAGGTGCAGGCAATCCTCGGATGTTGGCTGTCCAGCTGCCCAGGGCCAGCCTGAGGGATTACCAAACAACTGAACAAGCAGGCTGCATGAGTGGCGACCAGGCTGGCAGGACGTTAGTGAGGGATGACCAAATGACTGAACAAGCAGGCTGACGGGCGCAGGGGGGGTAGTGGTGGGGGGGGCGGGGGAGGGCAGTTGGGGGCAACCAGGCTGTTTGGGGTTGGGGGCAGTAAGAGGCGATTAGGCCAGCAGAGGAAGTGCAGTTGAGGGTAATTAGGCTGGCAGGGAGGCCGTGAAAGGTGACCAGGCCAGCAAAGGGGGGCAGTTAAAGATGACCAGGCTAGCAGAGGGGGATAGTTGGGGGGGACCAGGCTGGCGGGGGGTATATTTGGAGGTGGTCTGGATGTGGGGTGGGGGCAGTTAGGGGTGACCAGGTTGGCAGGGGGGCAGTTAGGAGTGACCAGGCTGGCAGGGAGGGGCATTTGGGGGCAACCTGGCCTGTAGTGGAGGGGTAGTTAGGGGCAATCAGGCAGGCAGGCAGGTGAGTGATTAGGAGCCAGTAGTCCAGGATTGTGAGAGGGATATCCAACTGCCAGTCTAGACCAGCAGTCAGACATTCCCTAAGGGGTCCCAGATTGAAGAAGGTGCAGGCTAGGCTGAGGGGAACTCCCTTCACCCCTGCCATGCACGAATTTTGAAGAAAAAATGAAGGCATTCCAAGATAAATTAAAGCTAAGAAAATTCATCATTCTTAGGTCTGCCCTCTTAAATACTAAAGGGAGTACTACAGGTAACAATCCTATCACAGTAAAAGTGATTACATTAAAGCTAGTATTATGGTTTGTTATTCCTCTTTTGTTTCCTATATGATTTAAAAGACAAATGCATAAGACAATAATATAAATCTATGCTAATAGGCACACAATATGCAAAGATGTACTTTGTGACAATAACATAAGGTAAAGTAAATAATTGGATAGGACCAGGGTTTATGTATACTATTAAAGTTATGTTGTTATCAATTAGAAGTACAATGACAAAAAATTTAGGGTGTTAACTATAATCCCCCTGGTAACTACTAAGAAAATGACTAAAAATTATATAGGAAAATAAAGAGGAAGTCAAAATGGTACACTAGAAAAAAATGGATCAGACATAAATGAAAGCAGTTTGAGAGGAGCTGAGCAACAGTAATATGATATTAGCAGACATTTAGAAAATTAGTACCTACATGTCAGAACCAAGTTTTTCATTATCAGTGCTAATTTTTTGTCTAAATGGATTTAACTCACCAATTAAAAGACAGCTATTGATAGAATGTTTGTTTTTTTTAATGTTCCAACTACGTGCTGTGTACAGAGACATTTAAGATTCAGAATACAAATGATTTGGAAGCAAAATGATGGGGAATGATACACCATGCAAATAGCAATGTAAGTGACATGAAGTAGCTATACTGATATCAGACAAAATAGACTTTAAAACCAAAGCTGGAAAAGGGTAAGGCCCACAAAGAAAAAGGAAGGCGAGAAGAATAGAAGGTTTTCAATGAAATTCTGGAAATTCTCAAATTTAGAGGTAGGAGACAGGGCAGTTGGGGGCAGACTGGCAGCCTATGTTGAAAAGAAGTGGTATCAGATAGTGTATCTTGAAAGGGAAACCCCCCAAGCTAGGGCAACCTCCTAAGCTACAAATGTTCCAGTCTTTTACAGGTCATGCTGTGCTATAAACAAACATGCTAGAATCATTCAGCATCAGCCCTAAGAATGCATGCAATTGAACTTATCCACTCACTCTTTACCCACCCCATTTGACAAGTGACCAAATGAACAGTGACTTGTCCAAAGCCAGAGAAATATAAAACACACATTACCACCACCACCACCATCACAACCAAAAACAACAGCAACATTATAGATGCATTGTCTTTCTTCCTTACTTACTGTATTGTGTTTTGAGATCCTCCAAGGTAGACTGTAGGGATACAATCTGCTTGGAACCGTGGTAGAAAGTTCTTAAGATTTTGAATCAATGGAATAAATTTGGGTTGACTATACACACATACACACAATAGAGGCATGGTGCATGAAAATTTGTGCACAAGCGGGGGGGGGGGGGGTCCCTCAGCCCGGCTTGTGCCCTCTGGCAGTCTGGGACCCCCTTAGAGGATGTCCACTTGCTGACTTAGGCCTGCTCCTCAGCGGGAGCCTCAGCCACAATCGAACATCTTTAATGCTGTTGAGGAGGTGGAAAAGGCTCCCGCCACTGCTGTTGTGCTTGCAGCTGTCAGTCCGGCTTGTGGCTGCGCAAAGCTCCCCCTGTGGGAGTGCACTGACCACCATGGGGCAGCTTCTGCATTGAGCATCTGCCCCCTGGTGGTCAGTGCACCTACATAGCAATCGTTCATTCTATCCAGATCAATTTGCATATTGCCCTTTTAGTATATAGGATATGTTGTCTCATTGTAAATGACTGGTTAACTTCCCTGAATCTTAGTTTCCACATTTGTGAAATGGAGAAAACCATTCTTGAAGGGAAGTATAATAATAAGAAATCAATGAGGAGCACAGAATTCCTTACAGCTTAGCTTATATAGCCAGAGCTCATCAGTTTGATTTGAAAACCACAATCACGCTATCTTGCCCCTTGAGGGCACCATGAAACATCCATGATATAATACCTCTGCAGTAAGAACTTACCTTTATAGATACAAAGAAGTGGCTTTGGAGAGATCAATGAAAACACCATGCTGTGTTTCCAGTATCAAAGAAGAACTAGCACAAAATCTCCAAAGTTTCCAGCAGTGATCTGAATGGCAATACAGGTTTCATTAACATTTAGCATGGAACTAAAGTACAACTGCCATCTTGACATGAAAATGCCAGTGGTTCTGTACAACACAGAAAACTAAAGTGCTTGTGGGCACTTAAGCATTTCATAACCTAAATCGCTAAAGGCATTTAATATAGTTCCCTGTTTGTTTTTTGAGTAAACCATCTACAGTCAGATCCTCTCATCCTCAGGAAGTCAATGAGAGTTTGATTAGAGATTAGCCTCATTATATCCTTTATAATTGTTTCCACGCTGTCCCCGTTGGTGTCTACTCTCATGAGAATCTGACCCAAGTGTTACTCCAGATTCAACCACCGTAGAATCAGGCTGATATATATTTTTAAAAGAACTATCATATACAGTAATCATTTTTATTTTATTTTTAATATATTTTTATTGATTTCAGAGAGGAAGGGACAGGAACATCAGTGATGACAGAGAACCATTGATCAGCTGCCTCCTGCATGCCTCCCACTGGGGATGGAGGCCACAACCTTGACTGGAATCAAACCTGAGACCTTTCAGTCTGCAGGCTGACACTCTATCCACTGGGCAAACCAGCTAGGGCTACAGGGCTACAGGAATCATTTTTAGAAAAAAAGTCAATTTATAATAAACTCACATTGAGCCAACTCTGCTCATGATATAAGCTATGATATGAAAGATGGTTCGGTATTCTGACTGGGGATACACCATAGAGTCCACACAACTTACAAATGTGTAGTGACTGCAATTTGGGCCATTTTCTAGCTTTACCTAAGACAGCAGAGGCTCACGAGCCACATGTGGCTCTTTGGCCCCTTGAGTGTGGCTCTTCCACAAAATACCACGGTCTGGGTGAGTCTATTTTGAAGAAGTGGTATTAGAAGAAGTTTTAAAAAATTTGACTCTCAAAAGAAATTTCAATTGTTGTACTGTTGATATTTGGCTCTGTTGACTAATGTGTTTGCCAACCACTGACCTAAGAGGTTATTAGCAAGTGCTTATTGTTGATGCTATGGGAGATAGAGATAAACATTTTGTTTATCTCAATCAACTACAGTTTGCTATGGCATTGCGCTGGGCTCCTGAGTTAACCCATAAGTTACTTTGCCCAGTGGAAGCCTGAGATTTGGGTTATGCCAAGTTCATTTTTTAAACTGTTAACAATAGAAGAAAATTACTGATGGAATAGAAATTTCTGCTTTCATGCCAAAGAGATGGATAAGTCTAGAATAGTTAAGGTGCTACTTAAAGTGATTTTGACTCATTATTTGACAGTATTCTCCAAAGAACTCTGTAAGTGAAGTTCTTAATTAATTTTCTTGTAGGGAATTTTCTGTCTTTAGGTTTCCTATTGAAGAGTAAGGAACCTCATTACAGGTGTACCTTGCTCAATGATCTTTATTGTGCTTCATAGATACTGTGCTTTTTTACAAGTTGAAAGGTTTTGGCAACCCTGCATCAAGCAAATTTATCAGTGCCTTCTTTTTTTCCAAAAAAGTATTTGCTCATTTTGTGATAATTTTTGTAATATTGCAAACTTTTTCATTGTTATTATCTATATACTAGAGGCCCAATGCATGAAATTTGTGCAAAAATAGGCCTGCCTTCCCCCAGCTGCTGGAACCGGCTTCCCTCTGGCACCTGGCACCTGGGCTTCTCTCACAGCCCTGGCTTCATGCTGAAGGACGTCCAGTCCAATTAGCATAGTATGCTTTTATTATTATAGATATAAAACACTAATATGCAAATAGACTGAAGAGTAGAACAACTGAATAAGTGAACAACCAGTCGCTATGACATGCACTGACCACCAGGGGGTGTGCATGGAACATGGCAGGTGGCAGCAGGTGGCAGAGCACTGAACATGGTGGGCATTGGCCACAGTAGGGTGGTGGAGAAAGTGAGCAGGGCACCAGATCAAGGCGGGGACCTGGTTGCTGTCATTGGGATGAGGCTCTAGTGATTACTAAAAATTCTTTGGTTCTGTGCGCTGTGGTCCTGTCTAGCACTAGCACCCGCTGCCAATGCCTGGCGCTGGCCCCAATAGCTTGGCACTGTCAGTGGGTATGAATGGCGGCTGCCAGCCCGATTACCCCTCAGGGCTTCTCCATCCCCCCTGCTCCTGAGGGGCAATCGGGGCACCCGCTGCCAGCGACAGCCCCACTCGTACCCACAACCAGCATCATAACCACTGTTTGCACCTGCTGCTAGTGCCCAGGGATGGTCCTGATCATTCAGCACCATCAACGGGTGCAAGTGGCAGCTGCCAGCTCCAATCACCCTGTGGGCTTCTCTACCTCCCCCTGCTCTTGAGGAGTGATCAGGGCAGTAGCCACTGCTCACATCCACTGATGGCACTAGCTTCACTCACACCTGCTGTTGATGCTAGCCACAATCACTCCACGCCATCAGCGGGTGCAAAAGGGTCCAGTGCCATTAGCATGTGGGAGAAGCAGTGGCGGGAACAGGGCTGCCAACAGTCAAGGAACCACTGAGAGGAGCCAGGATGGGGCAAAGAGGATGGACCAAGACTTACACCTTTGCCCAGTGCAGCCTGGCAGCCCACAGTTCCTTTCAAGTTGCACAAATTCATGCACTGATCCCATAGTATTTGTTATAATGATCTGTGAACAGTGATCTTTGATGTTATTATTGTAATTGCTTTGGGTTGCCACAAACTGTACCCATATAAAGATGGTGAACTTAGCCCATAAATTTTGTATGTGTTCTGACTGCTCCACTGACTGGCTGTTCCCAATCTCTCTCCCTGTCCTCAGGTCTCTCTATTCTTTGAGCCACAACAATATTGAAATTAGGCCAATTAATAACCTCACAATGACCTCTAAGTGTTCAAGTGAAAGGAAGAGTTGCATGTGGTCACTTTAAAGTCACCACATTTATTTATGACATAGTTTATTGAACATTTTGAGCCCCCTGTTGAGACTTACTACTCAGAAATAAAGATTTTTAAAATATGATTGCTCATTGACAATATACGTGGTACCCAAGAGCTCTGATGGAGATGTACAGTGAGGTTAATACTGTTTCATGCCTGCTAACACAACTTCCATTTTCAGCCTTTAGATCTAGGTGTACTGTCATTTCAACTTTTAAGTCCTATTATTTTAACAAACATATTTCATAAGCTTATAGATGCCATAAACAGAGATTCCTTTGGTGGATCTTGGCAATGTAAATTGAAATCTCTGGGAAGGGTTCCCCATTCTAGATGCCATTAAAAACACATGATTCGTGGGAAAAGGGCAAAATATCTGCATTAACAGGAATTGAGAAGAAGTTTATTTCAATCTTTATGGGTGTTAATAGCAAGAAAAGTAGAATTTTCAATCTCACAATAAAACTTCAATGGATCAGGAGTTGCTTTTTATAGATGAGCAAAAAAAGTGTTTTCTTTAGATTGAGTCTGCTCATGGTGAACATGCTGTGAGGATAGTTAAAATGACAACAAAGAATTTAGAATATTACATAAACTTAGTTGATAAAGCAGCTGCAGGGTTTGAGAAAATTGACTCCAACTTCTACTGTGGGTAAACCAGCTATCACACTGCATCACTTGCTGCAGAGAAACTGTTCATGAAAGGGAAAGTTAACTAATGAGGCAAAATTCATTTTTGTCTTGTTTTAGCTACCCCAA
Source organism: Lasiurus cinereus (assembly GCA_011751065.1). Lineage (NCBI taxonomy): Eukaryota > Metazoa > Chordata > Mammalia > Chiroptera > Vespertilionidae > Lasiurus > Lasiurus cinereus. Next base: position 7,647,460 of record JAAGEH010000020.1, read on the forward strand.
CCTTCAGCAACCATCCCCCAATTAGTGAGCAGCCAGCAACATCTGGGCAAGAGCTTCCACCAGCAACAAAATTATGAGTCTCTAAGGGCTCAGATGATGGTTAGCATTTTTTTTGTAATAATCTTTTTTTTAAATCAAGTTATGTACATATTTTAGACATAGTGCTATTGCGCACTTAATAGTACAGTGTAAACATAACTTTTATATGCACTGGGAACCAAATCATTCATGTGACTTACTCTATTGCAATATTTGCTTTATTGTGCAGTATCTCTGAGGTATGCCTCTACTACTTAGAGAAGTAGAGAAAATGAAAGAGGGAGAATAGAAAGAAAAGGTAATCATCATAAATTGCAATGCCATTATTCATAACATCACCACTTTATGTTTTCTCTATAGTGCTAATCAACTGCTTAAATCTGACAGGTGCACTTGGTCAGCATGGCTCAGTGGTTGAGCAGGTTGAGCATTGACTTATGAACCAGGAGGTCCTGGTTCAATTCCCGGTCATAGTTCAATGCTAGGGTTGCAGGCTCGATCCGCAGTGGGGGGCATGCAGGAGGCAGCTGATTAATAATTCTCTTTCATTGAAATTTCTCTCTCTTTTCTTCTCTAAAATAAATTAAAAATATGTTTTAAAAATCAGACAGGTACTATTCAAAATGGTAAAATAAATTTACTTACATTTATGGACAAAATATTTTCTCACAAACAATATCTACTCTTGCCTACATATAGTTTCTTCTTGTAAGTTGGTTTTTCAGTTTATGAATATTATATTAAAGTATAATACCATTCTTTTTTCAATGATATGAATCAGCTTCCCACAATCCATTTGGCATAAACAAAGGGAAACAGAGTTGACTTTTTAAAAATTAATCTAAAAACACAATTTATTTTGATTAGTCTATTCTTATCTTGATTATTACACTGTAAGTCCTTTATCCCTCAGATCTCTATTCATTAATACATTAGACCAAAACCCAGTAATCGAGTCCTGTCTTATTAGAAAGTGCCAACACTAGCTTTCCATGCTGCAAGTTACACTAACAATACCATTTTGTTCAGCTGCTCGTTTTATCTGCTCAGCATCTTATCATTGATAAGTCCCCAAATTGGAGTGACTCCTGAGTATGCCCATTTCAGAAAATATATCACTGCATATTGTTTTGAACAATTGCTTTAAGAACAAAAGCATTTCATCTTCACCTTCCCACCCCCTGCCATTAATTATTTATTCTTTCCAATAATAGGCCATTGTAAAGAAAGTAGACAAGAAAAAATTCCCCCCCCCCGCCCCCAAAAAATGTTTTAAGTGGTAGCACATTGCCACTGCCATGTTCTGATGGGAACAGATGCTTTCAATGATTCATCTATTTTGATGATCAGTTACACCCCAGTGTGGCTGATCAGATTGATAGTGCTCCTTAAATTGCTGGGGAATCTGAGGCTGAATTGAAAGTTAGGAACAAAATTCTTTCCTTTTCATTTCAGTCAACCCAGTCAGCCATAGGCCTCCTCCCAGATGATGAATTTGGTAGGGAGGAGGTGTCAGTAGTCCCGCTTGTCCTTGCAGCCAGGAAAATCATCCTTGGGTCTCAGAATCACATCTCTTGTGACTCAAAAGGAACATAATTCACAGGTTCAATCACAAACCCCTCTGAGTATCTGACACAACAATGAATGGCATCTCTCTATAAAACAAACAAACAAACAAATAAACAAACTTCTTCCAATTAGAACCCATTGATAAAACTTATCCCTGTCTTTTCAGGTGAAGAAACATAGACCCAAGAAGGTGAAGTTAAATACACAAGTTCACATGACTCTTAACCTGGTCCTCTTCAAATTATTCATTGCTGACCCTTGAGAGACTGAGGTAACTTCAGGTTTCCTTTATCTGCACTAGGAAATGACAGTACTTTGGTTCTAAACATCTAACAATATTTGTTAAGTCCTTCCATGTGCCAGACACTGTGTTATTCATGCTTCTTTCTCATAGCACAGATGTCAAAACCAAAGAAGAAACAACTGGCAGTCTTACCTGTTGCTCTTACTTGTTGAGAATATTGTTTTGCTTTTTCTTTTCATCAGATAAAGGGAACAGATCTCTAAAACCATTCTAATTCCACTCAAAACACTCATATTTCTCTGGTGCTCTGCAGACCCAGTCCAGTTCCCTAGCTGATGTTGAAGGCCCATGCACACATGTGAACTTATATTCAGACTTAATCTTTCCAGGCCCCTTTGCTCAAAACAAACTATTTTGCACCAAATCATTGTTAAAACACCAATCAGCGCCATTGTTCATTCAAGCAATTCTTACCCGAAACATACTGTAGTTCTATCCATCCTTCAAAGCCTGGGTTGTATCACCTTTCTTCCCTGAATCCTATCTCAATTACCTAACTTAAAATGCCCCTCTTTCTCTTCTAAAGTCTTACAGCTCATATGGCTATGCCCAATTGTCAGCTAATAGTTGATGGTCTTCTTTTATCTCTTCATGTGTATATGACTTAGCACTGCTAATATACTTAAGTTTTTTGAGGACAGCTAGCATGCGTATAGTTTATTATATACCCTATCTCACTTGATAGATTTGTTCAAATGAGGGCTAGTAGAAATGGCCTCCCTTCAAAGAAATCCCAAGTTATTTTTATTTTTAGTTGTTGCCTATTAACAGAAAACCCAGTCTAGCCACATATTGAAATCCTTGAATCTGTCTTGATTGGGGATCTTTTCGCCAAGAATACTCTCGTTTTTATATTCTTCCAGAGTCCAGAAAACCTTGGAAGGCTGCCTTATGGGGTGATGGAATGAAAAACCAGACCAAACCAACCAGACATGGGTTCTTTCTATAAATGAACATTCCATAGCCTAAGACAGAGCATCTTTCCTTTTCACTGCTCAGCCCCTAAGTGCCTCCTGGTTATAATTAAGTACTTCAAAGTTTTCCAAACACCATTTTAGAAATGACTGCCCCAAATGCAAAATGATGTCCAGTTAGATGTAAATCATCACATAGCAGGGAGGAAGAGGCACAGAAAGCGGCCATCAGCACTTGAGCTGATCAGAAAGTCTAGTCTCTTAAGGATTTTCATTTTCTCATTTGTCATTCTAGACACTGAATTCTCAAGTGGCCAATTTCCTCCCTATTCGTAATCAACTAGTTACTTTTACTCTCATTCCCCTCTCTGGGACTGTCAGACTCTTTGGAGCAATCCATCACCCACATGGGCCTAACCCTTCTATGGTAGGAAGTGGGGGAGAGAAGCTGTTACCCTGGAAAAGATAAGTAGAAAACTATTTCACCGTGTATGTTTTATTTTTAAACAGTGGTCTCCTTGATGATGTCAGTAAAATAATGACACCGCTGGGTAAGAGTGAAACAATGAAAGCTTGAGAGGGAAGAGAATTAGGCAATGGAAATGGTCTCCTGCTGTGAAGTTTGTTCCTCTGAAGTGATTTGTTCTTCCATTGTCTTTACAACTCCCCAAAGGAGCATCATCACATATTTATTATTAAAGTTTGCAAAGGAAACTGCCTCTATGAAAAGTAGAAACTCCAAAAAGTGAGTTTTAAATGTGTATAATGCATTGATGGTAATTCTAAGCACTTTCACCCACCAAAGCAGAGGAAGGCAGCCTTTGAAGGCTGTTTTGTTTGAGGCAGAAAAGTACATGGTTCTTTCACTTGGTCCTGTTAGGCCTCCTGCCTTTTGGAATCTCACCCTGGTTTGCCTATTGTTCTTCCTCCTCCCTTCAAGTCACCATCTCTGTCTCCAAGGGAATCATTTCCTAACATGGTGGGGGGGATTTCCGTTTTTCTGAGTTCACCTCAGGTGCCATGGGAAGGTTGACCCCATCACTTGTTGCAAATAAAACTGCTGACACTGCATTTTTATAATTAGTTAGTGTTTAGTTTGAGCTTCTCTCAGGTTTCCCTCTGAAGAACCTAATATCAACCCTGAAGGCTGTCTGTGCTCACTGCAGCCAGAAGTTTGTTTCCAACATCCACGTTCAACTTTAAGAAAGACATCAGTAAGACACACATTGGCATTTTCTTGGCACTTTCTTTGCACGTAGCAAACTCTTTATTCCTTGGAAGAAAGCTGAGAGTTGAATTGCCTCTGCCACTATGACCTTAGAGACTGAATTGGGGCAGCAATATGATCTGAATCTTGAAATATTTATCTTTCTCCAGAGTTTTTCATCCTTTATGCTTCCTATAATACCCACATATGTAACTTCACTAATAGGTGTGTCTATCTCTAAGGAGAATTGAAAGAGACTGAGAAAGCACATTTACACACCCCCATATTGAGTTTGCATCTGCTAATTCCCTATACGCATGGCTGTTTTCACAAGGAGTGATATCACCCAGCAGCTGTCTGGAACTAGAAACAAAAATGCTTGTAGAATTGCAGTCTCTTGTCTTACCTACTTAAATCTGTCTCTTTTCCAAAATACCAAAACAATGAAAGAATGGTTGGCTTGCTTCAGGGAGAAATTATTCCTGTAATTTTAAATAAATTGTTTTACAACTTATTCTTCTAATGTTTTGTTGTAATTGTCCCTAATTCTAAATTTGCTTTCAAGAATCATTAACTGTGATTATGTCAACATGAGCTCTTATATTTGGTATTTGGTGAAAGAGGAATATTGAGTTTGTAAAAACCAGTTTCCATCTACAATTTGTGAGTGGGAAAGACATGGAAGAATTATGCTTTACCTGTCCAGTGTGTCTGGGTTGTCTTGAATGAGAACTTAAACACAATGAGCAGAGACTTCTGTGTCTTCTTCTACTTAGTTAATCTAGTTACTTACTGATGTCCCTATTACAGAGATAAGATTTGTGTGCCCCATGCTTTAAAAGAAAGGCCAATATTCAATAGATCAGAGGTTTAGAGCAAAAAGGACTAACTTGAGAAGCTGAGAGAACTAATTCTCAAGGTGATACCATTGAAATTAGCTATTCATATATAATAAAAGGGTAGCATGCAAATCAACCAAACATCAGAACAACCAGTCACCATGACACACACTGGCCAACAGGGGGCAGATTCTCAGTGCCTTCACAGCAGCGGTAAGGATGTCCAACTGTGGTTTAGACCTGCTCCCAGAGGTGTCGGACATCCCCCAAGGGCTCCTGGACTGTGAAAGGGCACAGGCTGAAATGAGGGACTTCCTACCCCCACTAGGGCACAAATGTTGTGCACCAGGCCTCTAATTATTAATAATAGGAAAAGAGTAAAGGAAAGACCGGATATTATAGATATGTTCCCTGTCAAATATTGGGGGATGGGGACTGGACAAAGGGAAGATAGACATGCCTAGTACGGTTGGAATGACTAGGGAAAGTGATTGCTGTCAATCATGCCTGGCGACAGAGATGGTTGGCCAGAATGGGCATGGCCACTGCAAGTTTCTGAAGATTTGGGATTCTTAATTCCCTTGTTAATGTTAAAAACATTCAAACCTATAAAGAATTTTTGTGAGTTTATACATTACAATCAAAGGAGGAGATATAAGTGGGTTACATGAAATCTATTGGTGATAGTTTAGGGAGGTGGAAGAAAGCAAAACAGGGGAGACCTCTGGGATTGGATAAAAGGTAAAATAATAGACACATACTTCTTTTAGGTTTGTACAGGATAGTTAAGAGACAACAATTAACATGATAATAACAATAAAAGTATTTGTAGTCTCTGTCCTGGCATTGAAAGGAAATGAACTCCCTCCATCTTGTCTATAGGGCTGGGCCCCCTGCCTAAACCCCCACCCTTTTCTGGGAGGGGCCACAGGTGTGCCAGCAATGTCCTAGCTTCCCTGTCCACCACCCGAATGGACCAATGAAGCTCCAGGAACACAGCGAGGGTCCTAATAAGGCTAAACCACAGAAAGACCCTAATTCAAGTAACCAATCTCTGTAACCCTTGTCACTTTCCTAAGCCCTCCCAATTATCCTACCCAATATAACTCATTGTTCCCGCCCAGCTTGCTCTCTCATCTCACTGCTGTGCCAGAAAGAGGCTGAGAGCCAAACCCGGGTTTGAATAAAGACTTTGCTTTTGCATCGGAAAAGGCTCCTTAGTGGTTGATTATTGGGGACCCTGAACTCTGGGCATAACAGCACCTGGCATTTGGTTGTGCCCTGAGGGTTTAGGAAAAAGGGAAGTTACAAGTTATCCTGACATTCAACAGGTATGTTATCTTAGATGCAACAAGATAATAGGCTCAGAAAAAGTCTAAGTTGATTTTTTGTCGGGGAAGATACTGGCCTAAGACATGACTACCCACTGTAATTGCTTTTTAATTAAAGGTTTTAATTTTAGTGCATCCTTTGGTTACTTTAGGTCTCTGTTTTCGAGGCTGCCACACAGGCCTTCCCTGAGTTAGTCAAGTTAGCATGTGGCCCTTTTTCATCCACACTCTGAACAAAGAAGTTTGCTCTCTGTGCTCTTAGTTGCTTTTGGCACACTTGGCTCAGGGCTAATGCTTGGCTTCCTAGCATTCTCCTGTGTGGCCCACAGCCATGCAGACCTTCCCTCTCCCACCCCCACCTCCCTGCCATCTCCACCCTCAACATTCACACAATGGACTAATGTACTGCAACTAGCCTGACACTGTACTGGACTGTTTCCAACATGAAAAGGAAACTCTGGACACTGGCTCTGCTTCCAGCTTTACTGAAACCTCAGCTATACTTCTTCTGTGACTGAATTAAAGGAAATGGGATTTTTGAAACCCAGGGGTTTAATCCTATGCAAATAAAAATCACTCATTCTCCTTTACGAGTCTCAGAAAATTCCCTTTTTCCAAATATTTCACAGTAGCACCCCGTGGGGAAGAGGACTCCCCACTTCTGAAAGCAAAGGTAGGATGGGTCACGCAAATAGATGGATTGGGAATTGAAAGAGGATATCCTAGAAAAAGAGGTAAATTTTAAAATCCTTTTGTTCCCGGTCAACCCTCATTAATCTGAGCAGGTTCTCACCTCTTCCCTGATAAAGAGGCTGCTCCAGCCTCAAGCAGAATTCCTTCATTTAATTAGCATATCTATAGCAGGAGCTATTAGCCTGAAGGCCACCGGAAAGAGGAAGCATTTCAGGCATTTCACTGTTACATCCTTTAGTCCTACTTTTAGGAAAACAGCAGGTTCCTCTCATCATCACCAACAATAGCTTCATAGCTAAAATTTTTATTTCTGAGAGAAATTTACTTTCCTACATGTTCTTCCATCCTCTTCTCTTAAGTCTATATCATCATCACGATATCCTGTTTCTCCATCTTTTTCCCTATTTTGAGCATTGTGTTAACTCTATTTATTTCCAAAGACGACCACTCTTGGAAGAGCTAGACAGCCTCCAGCCAAAGTGTTCCTAAAATCCACAGATCACCACTGGCTCACAATGGGGATGCAGGGAATGTATAGACATTTTATACTGCTCAACAGGTTTTCAGGGAATGTATAGACATTTTATACTGCTCAACAGGTTTTCAAAAACACACCTACATTAAGAAGAAGCAGTTATAAATTTTATAGCCACTTGACAGAATCTATGTATGTAAAAGGCTAATATGCTAAGTGTCCATCCTACCAATAGCTATGACATGCACTGACCACCAAGGGGCAGACACTCAATGCAGGAGCTGCTGAGCTGCAGTGTCCCAGCAGCAATGGTTCTTGGGTGACACACCCCAAAACCAGAGAAAAGGGAGTCTGATTTCTTGTGGGGCTGTGGGATTCCACTTTTGGCTGTGGGTTATGTTGTTGCTGGGGCACAGTCGGTCCAAATCTGCACACTTGCATTTGCATTCCATACCCTTTATGACAGCACTTAGCAGAGTGCCCTCTTGAATTCTGGGAGCCCTGGGGGGATGTTGGAGAGCCAGTTTCAGCCCGATCCTCACAGACCAGGCCAAGGGACCCCATCTACAGAAGGGATCCTGCTCACTCCACAGACACCCTTCGAGCCAAGGTGCCACACCAGGTGTGGCTGGCCAGGGAAGGACCACAAGAGGTTGGCTCCAGGCCCGTCTTACCCAGTCCCACCCCACTAGTCATCTTCTAATTAATTTCCTTTCAATGTGCACAAACCCATGCACTGGGTCACTAGTAATGTAATAGAAAACTAGGGCTTGTATTTTGCCTGTCTCTTTATTCCATTTTTAGTCCTTTTCTTTTTATTGTATTTTTACAACTATATTGACAGGTGAATGATTAGAATTAAAGCAATAAAATTGGTCCTTCACTTCTGATCATTTGAGAAGAACCAATCTAGATGACCTAAGACCCTTATCAGATTTTATGCTTGACTATTTGTAGCTGCTAACTGGGCATTCATGTGAGAACTGTTCCTTCATGTGAAGCCCAGCTCTCCCTAATCAGGTAGGAAAACACCACTACCTGAGCTCCCTCGCCAGAGGTTGTCTCCCACTCCCAAAGCACCTTTCCTTAGGGTTAGAGCTAACACAATGTCTCTCTTTGGGGTCCCAGTCTTGCAAATGTCAGAGAGATGGGAATGTAATATAAAAAGCTTCCCTGTTGAAGCCCAACATCTTGTGTGAAGAGTACAGCAGGCTCTGCATACAACATAGAAATTATTTCCTGCTTCTAATATAGAAGCTGACATGCAGAACTGGACTTTTCCTTTTCTCGTTGCCAAGATTATCTGCGGATGTCAGATTTTCCTGTTGTGAATGGGTACAAGCTGTGATGTTGCCTTTCAAGGACTTCCACTGGCCAGAAGAGGAAAATCATGAACTAAGTCCCCTCAGAGAGGAAGTGCCTATTCACACAGTGGTAGGTCTTGAGCATGGTAGCTACCTCCTTCCTCCCAGGAACAGCCTGGTCTCTTGCTTACTATTTGAATTAGGATGTATGAATTAGCATGACAGGAAGAGGCTTGGCAGAGGCAGCATTTGGCATATTCACACTTATCCCATGAGCACTTGAGGAAAGAATTAGCCATGTGCATTTTCCTGGAAGACAGCATTTCCCTGGTTCATTGATTGTAGCTTTAATTTACAACAAATGCCTTGAAAATGGGATATGTGAGACATTGTAAGCCTTCTATAAATTCTAATAACAAATGACCCAAGGCTCATTCTCAATTTTTTTCCATTGCTTCAGAAATTGGAATGGAAGACATAATACACAGAACCATACAGCTGGAAGGACCCTTAGAGATCAGCCAGCAAACTTCACTGCCATTTTATAAATGCTAAAATTGAAGTCCAGAGAAGGCATGTGATTGCCAAAGATGAGATTCAAAAAACACAGATTAGATTTTAGGATTTTCTGTTTTAATTTTTTTTTTTTTGTAAACTATCGAAGAAAGTAAAATAAATGTACAAAGAAGTTACAAACCATAACTGTAAAACTCATTTTTATAAACTAACCACCCCCCGTAACTGGCACACAGAGCAATAAGTTGAACATCTCTAGCACTCCCCAAAGTCTCCACAAGGCACCCTGTATACTGCTCCCAGCCAAGAGTAGTGGTTATCCTGCCTTCTAGTGTTGTATGTTGTATGTGCCTGTCATTGAATGTCATAGAAATGGAATTATGCAGGAGGTAATTCTTATACCAGGCTTCCTTCATTCAACACTATATTGGAGAGATTCATCAATATTGTTGCATATGGTTTTAATACATTGATTTTCATTGCCATACAGGCTTCTTTTGTGTAAGTATAGTACATTTAGGTGGTTTCCATTTGGGGACTGTTCTTAATAGTGATACTAAGACCATTCCCATATATGTCTTTTGGTGAATATACATATAATTGGTGGGGAATTTACTCATACTTTGTGCCTAATAATGTTCCCAAGAAATGTTAATGGAAGGAAGGAACAGCCTCTGTGCAAGTCTGTGTTGTGCGGGGCTTTCACTGCACCCCTGTCTGTGCCAACCATTAAAAGGGAACCCTTTAGGAATTACGGTAGCCATAGCAGTGATTTATGGTCAGGACTGTTCTTAAGGACTCTCAGAAGCCAAAGTAAATAATCTCTTGTTGTTTTATTAATATAAAAATGTGTTTTTAAATTTGCTTTTATTTTTACTTATTTTTAATTACACAAATTATATATAAGTACATTCTTACTCTATAAACATACTTAACAAAACAATCATGGCTGCAAGGACATTTGTTTGCTTTCTTGATCACAAAGCAGCATCAGTGCCTGGCATAGAATGTTCTAGACCAGTGGTCGGCAAACCAGGGCTCACATGTGGCTCGTGAGCCGAGGTTTGCCGCTCTGTTGACTAATGAATTTGCTGACCACTGTGTAAGGCATCACCCTTACTCAGAAGTTTTGACTTCAGGTTAAAAACATTACTACATTATTAAATGTTTTTTAAGTGTTTTTCCCTGCTTGCTGAGTGAATGAATGTTGGGTGGTACACATGACCACTGGGTCATCCCTGGAGCTTTCCCAGAGCTAATCTCACCTCTGAGTTTATGTTTTTCCATTTCTTTCTATACATTGTGTGTATGCATAGGGGTGTGTGTGTTAATAGCATTGGATGATACCATGTTGTGTGGGTTTTAAACGGAAGCATTTTTATTATCAGGACATAGAGATCTACCTTTTTATGAGCTACCAGTGTAACATTCCATGGTATGGATGTGTAATGTTTCAGCTATCTTTAGTTTTTTTGACAACACAAATGATGGTGCAACGAACATTCTTATGAATATGTATAAACGTTTCTTTATGGTAGATACCAAAAAAGAATTGCTGGCTCACAGGGGGTGTCCATTTTTAATACTTCTAAGATGACTGTTTCAATACATATTTTCATTAGCAAGAAGTACCTGTTTCTCCTTATTATTGCTATGATTGATATTATCAAAGTTAGAAATTTTCAACAAATTAATATGTAAAAAATGTCATTCAATTTGCATTTTCATCCCTACTCCTGGAGTTGGGCATCTTTTCAAATATCTGTTGATTAGGTTTGGGTTTGAGTCAAGACTGCTGCGAAGAGCATGTGTATAGTTGTAAATCACTTAGTAGGTGGCTGAGGCCTGCCAACCCCCATCAGAGCTTCTTTTTACTGCTTTGGTGCTTTTTATACTGATCTTCAAGGCTGTCCGAATCCTAGACAATCCCAGGTATGTCTTCACCCAAATGCTAAGAGTGCAAAAGAAGTGATTCATACAAGGCTTCTGTATCCCACAGGATGAGGAGGAATCTTGGCCAGTCCAGTGTACTCATGTGAGGTACAAGGGATGGGAGACTGGATTTTCCAATTAATTATCTTAGTGCTTTCTTTTTATATATGAGAGCTAGGAGGGGGGAAAAAATCAGTTCCTCTATCAGGCTTATGTATCTTTGCCACCAGAATTTCAGAGTCTAAATTCTGAAAAGTGCTGTATGGGGTGTAATATTTCAACTACACCTGCACTTATTTATATTCCTGCATGTGGGCTCATTACCCAATCAGTTCCTGACAAGCATTAAGAGCAGGTGTTCTAGAGGCAAATTGTCCAAATGCTGGTCTTTGGTGGCTTAAAAGGTGGTGCAGCGCTGGCCAGGTGCCTCATTTCGTTGGAGCATCGTCTCATTCACCCAAAGGTTGTGGGTTCAGTTCCCAGTCAGGGTGCACATGGGAGGCAAACAATCAATGGTTCTCTCTCACATAAATGTTTCTCTCTCTCTCTTTCTCTCCCTCCCTCTCTCTCTAAAATCAACAAAACATATCCTTGGGTGAGGATTATTTTATTTTAAGCTGGTTCATGTTTCTGAAGCTCAGTTTTTCTGTTTTACTAGTATTTGCAACTATGAAATAGAACAAATAATAAAATCCACTTTGTGTAATTATCAAGAGGATTAATTGATCAGTAAATATAAGGTGAATAGCACAGAGCCTGGCATATAGTAAGTATTCATTAAAGGTTGTTGTTCTTGTTGTTATTATCAATAGGGTTAGTTTTGATTGGTTCATTCATAGAGCAAGGTTTAAGTTAAAGCTTAGAACAAGTCCCACTTCTTTCCTGCTCTTATACTGGGGAACAAGGTCATTCTGATGTGCCATGCACACCCATTTACTGCTATCCCCTCACATTGGATAGAAGTCACATGGGCCTCTGATGTTGACTTTATACCCAGCTCCTTGCAAGATTTAGTCCAGCACTTGCAATTGAGAAGCATTTAACAAATGGACCCACCATACCACTAAATTCTAAGTGGATTCTTACCCAAAGCATGAATTGATTCAAGTGTGCTCAAACCTTGGTCTTAGGAGCCTTTGGCTGACATTACTGTTTGAAACCTGACACCTTGCCAGAAAGTTTCTTCAATTTGAATAAAATGAAAAGAAGGACTTAATTCCAATAACAGATGGACCCACCAGGGCCAGCAGTTGATTCAGATTTTTTTATTTTTATTTTTTGGTTCTACCAGGGCTCTGCTGTGACTCAAGACTGCTTTCATATGCCTCTCATTCAAGATAGAGTAACCAGAGGCTCACAGGAGATTTGGGTGAAATGAAATCACACCTCAGATGCTTTCTGTCAGCTTCCTCAAAGTTCCCACTTTTTGGTTTTGGTGATGAGATTGATTGAATGTCAAGGCATATGCTGGGGTACCATTTGAAAAATGCTGGAAAGATGAACTTATCACACTTACTCCAGACTAGGCCTTCCATGTAGAACTTCTTCCTTGTGAATTCTAATGAAGTTAAGATGCATCCTTGATTAGAATCTTCTTTCAAAATGCAGTGTTCCTGGGGAAAAAGACATTAGGCTATTGTTATTCCATTAATTCTTCATTTTTTTAATTCATTTCCATATATTTGTGATTGCTTACCAGGTACCTGGGACTGTGCTGTGAATCAAGGGGATCACAGCAAGGCAGACATAGTCCTCATGGTCCTAATGCCTTACGTAGCTCACTCAGGGGGAGATAGATATTGGACAGAAAAACACATCACAGTGTGATGAATGTGAAGGAGTTGCCAGAAAGAACCTTGGGGGATGAGGGGTTGGCCTTGACTCTCCATGGATCATCTCTCCGTGTGGGTCCACAGAGCCATGGGAGGCCTTCCTAGATGCTGCTCTGAGTGAGAATTTTACCTCCTGTGAGGTACCAGGACATGCAGCCAGTTTAGAGCCCAGAGTAACTCTCTAAAGTCTCATCACAGTGTCTCTCTTGGAGTGTCTGACACAGAATCACATTGTAGATAAGACTGAGATATTGTATGTGGTGAAACAGCTGTGATTGGTACTACAGGAACTGTCGACAAGGAAGTAAGACCATCCCATTCCCCACTAGATTTCTGGCTTAAAACCCACAGAGACCAGCTCTATTCAACATGGTGACCAATTTTACTTTATGGTAACCCCAGGATCATTATGTGATCAATGCAACACATAAGCATGCTAAATAACACACCCCACAAAGAGAAAGCCCACATAAGGACACAAAATGTCCAATGGAGCTCTTCTAAGAAATCTCTACTGTTTACTAGAAAAATCCTGAACATTCCTCCCCCTTATCAAATGCCTTATCCCTGATTAAATGAACCTCAATAAAGGAAGATGTCACTAAAAGGGGGCTGCTCAGTCTGTGGTGTAGCCTATTCTCTGGCCCACTTCTTCACTAATAACTCACTGTCATTTTAGACTCTGTGTTGTCTCATCTTTGAATTCTTTCCTGTGTGAAGCCAAGAACCCACACTAGGTCCCCAGACATCCAGAACGCCTGCATCAAGCTACTTTGCAATGAAGCTTTTTGGCATATTTCACCCTGAAATAACCTAAGGTGAGGTAAAGAGAGAAGGAGGGAGGGAGGAAAGGAGAGAGACAGAGAGACAGAGAAAGGACTCAGAATAAACAGAGACTGGTAGATTGTGATCATACTGTTAGTATTCTGAATGAATCTGGTACTAAACATCCATTCGTTGTCAGGATGGAAACATAGAATTTGACTCAGAGCACCTGGGCTTGAGTTACACTCTTGTCATTCATTCACCATCTCTGACCTTGGAAAATCATTGAACTTCTATTGCCTCAGTTTTCTCATTTCAAAAAATGGATTTAAATCACCACAGTCCATTAACTGGATTGTTTTGTCACTGGGATGAGATTAAACAAGTCAGTGCTTTCAAAACATAAAAATGTTAATGAATACTAGTTACCATTGTTACATATAAATATTCAATATATGCATGCACAGTGGGTACAAAGGGGCAGATTCTATGCTTTGGGATTGGCTTGGGATTAAAGAGTAGACTGAGGCTGTGAAACTCTGGACTGAGCAGGAAAAAGATTCTTCCTCTTCTTCCTTATTATCTCCAAAGTGTATTTCAAAGTACTCATAGTGTGGGAAACTTTGAGCCTCACCAGTTGCCAACTTCTCCCATATCATAGCATGGTGGCCAATGGGGAAATCTAGTCATTCCAACAAGATTCCGTGTTGGAATCTTGCCAGTCATTTTTCATTCATGCCTTACTGTCTCAAGAGACATACTTCTTTCACTCATAGACTTCCAAGTGGATGTCATTTGACATGACTGTATTGTTACCCTTATGAGACAAAAACATTACAGGCTGCGGAGATCTATATTGTGCAAGTAATGTCCTCTTAGACCAGTGGTCGGCAAACTCATTAGTCAACAGAGCCAAATATCAACAGTACAACGATTGAAATTTCTTTTGAGAGACAAGTTTTTTTAACTTAAATTTCTTCTAATGCCACTTCTTCAAAATAGACTTGCCCAGGCTGTGGTATTTTGTGGAAGAGCCGCACTCAAGGGGTCAAAGAGTCACATGTGGCTTGTGAGCTGCAGTTTGTCAATCACTATCTTAGACCATTGAGATCCTAATCTCCATTGGAAAGAGAAACTGCAGTGTGAGGAGATTAGGTAATACTTGAGGGAGATCATTCATGAAAGCCACACTTGCCAAGTCAAGAACAAGATTGTCAAGTCTAAGAATGGTTCCTTCAAAAGTACCCTAAAAGATGCTTAGCCTCTTACCTCTAGGGTGCCACTTTTCTATGTGAAAAAGCAGCCCCTGAGAAGCTTCCAGAAACCACGTATGTTATGACATTAGCCAGTGGTCTAACTCTTTAGGAATTGCTTCTCCACATCTGTTTGCTCTAACTATTAAAGAAGTAGATTTCAAAACTATGTGGAGAAATAGGCGGACATACGAGGGAGAGGCTACATGGAGGGAATACCATAGGTCAACTGTGGCACCTCCAATCATGAATACCCAGCTCCAGCAGGAGAGCAGCCTTGCCCCTGAGGGAGTAACTGAACAGGGAGGGGCGGAAAGGGGACCTCAGTGCTGTGCCTCCTCACTTCTCATCAGCATGGTGGTGGTCAAAGAGCAGGGGATTTGGAGTTAAAGGAGTCAAGCTGAAATTCCAGCCCCATCATTTATTAACTGAATAATTTTGAACAATGTTCTTATCCTTTCTGAGCCTCAGTTTCCTCATCTGAAAAACAAAGTTGCTATTGTGATAGAATCATTAAGAAAGTTCAGTGGGAAATAATGCAAAATTCAGTGGGAAATTAGTACAGCACCTGACCCATAGCAGGTACTTAACTGATAGTGGTTGTACTCATTTATCCATTCATGTTAGGGAAGCAGAGTGAACATAGTATAATTTAGACCTTCTTACAGTCTTTCCTTCTTTCCCCATGTGACTTAATCACTGAGGCCTTCCTGATTGCCTATGTAAAACTGCAAATCTGTATCAGACTCTTCCCCCTCGCTTTACATAGTTCCAGCCCATACCCCATCCTTTCGGCATTGCCCTATTTTTCTTACTATCACTTCCTAGCAGATTACATGATTTACTTAGTGTTTAGAATTGTTATTTATGATTTGTCTCCTCCTGACAGCACTTAAGTTTACAAAGCATGGGCTTTTGTTGTAATATATTCTTTGCCACTAGAAAACAAACATGGCACATAATTGTGCTCAATAATACATATTTGTTGAATGAATTAAGGCCCTGAAATCATCTGGTTGGGCTGCTGCCAGTACTAGTCTTTTCTTGTACTGGTGTTTGTGACCTTAAGCAAATTAATCCCAGCCTCAGTTTTCTCCTCAATAAGATACTGGCAATGCTGATTATGAGTGCTCAGAGTAAAAGGAATTAAATGAGATTATGTCTGTAAAGCACATGGTGTAGCATCTGAGGCACAGTAACTTCTAACTACTAGTAAATGAAAGCTATTAGAGTAAAAATTTGAAAAGCTCTTGATGTCTATGCTAATGTAGAGAGAGAGAAAAAAAAAAAGCATTCCCCGAAACACCTACCTCTAGACTCATTCTGAATTCTCTCCCCCAAGAATGTGAATTTCACCTCCACTCTGAGCCCCACCAGTTGCCAACTTCCCCCATATCACAGCATGGTGGCCAATAAGGAAATCCAGATATCACTGGTATTTGGCCCCATCACATGTATGTTTGATTGGTTCTGGAATCAAGACAGTGTTGCCTCCACAAACCTGTCATTAGCTACTATGGGAGCCAAAGCCATAGTTACTGCTCTCAAAGAGTTTATGATCTAAAACATTCTCAAGAGAGAACCAAGGAACACTATGTGAATAGTCATTATAGTCTGCAAATGTGTGTGTCTGTGCACATGGATTGCATCAAGGGAGGCTGGGAGTACGTAAGAACCAGTTGGGTTTTCAGCATATGTTAGTGGGCAAAGGCAGCCTGCCACTTTTTCCTAGCTTCCCTCCACCCAATATGAAACTTACAAACTGGAAGTAACTGTATAGGATGGTCTGAACATAATTCCTAATTAAAAGCAGGTCATAACAAGTAGTTAAGTCCTAGGCCTGTAGCTTCCTTGACAATGGTCACTCTTTACCTTAAGTGAGCCTGTCTTGTCTCTCTGTATCTAAAGGCAACAGAACCTCAGGATAATTTCTATTTTTCAGACTCCTAAGGGCACATCCACAGCACCAAAGCAGAGACCACAGACCCCTCATTATTGCCAAACACCATCTCTGTGTGCTAAACTGTGAATTAGTAACTCTTGTACCCATGAATGTAAAAAAATTAGTATCTCTCCATTTTACTTTTATCCAATCCCAGAGATTTCCCTGCTCTGCATTCTTTCACCCCCTTAATTTATCACCAGTGGAGTCCATGCAATCCTTCTTATGGCTCTTCCTTTGATTCTAATCCTATATAATAAAAGCCTAATATGCTAACTGTCCGGTTGTCCAATCATCTGTTCAACCAACCAAAGCATAGAATGCTAATAATATGCTAAGGCTGCTCAACTACTCACTATGATGTACATCAACCACCAGGGGGCAGGTGCTCTGACTGGTAGGTTAGCTTGCTGCTGGGGTCTGGCCAATTGGGACTGACTGAGAGAGGCCAGACATGCCCTGGAGCCCTCCTGTGGTCCCTCTCTGGCTGGCCAACCTCCTGCATCCTTCCCACGCTCCAATCATGCACCCGTGGGGTCCATCAGCATGGCCTGTGCCCTTTTGTAATATGGGATCTCTCATGAGATGTCGGAGAGCCAGTTTCAGCCTGATCCAACGATCCAGGACAAGGGACCCCACTGGTGCATGAATTTGTGCACCAGGCCTCTAGTGTCTAAAATAAGCTGCCAAACTATCATTGTCATGGACATTTTCTCAATCCATTGAGATTTTTGCTTCCTGACAACTGTCAGTTTGGCTCAAATAAACTCATAAAATTTTTTTTACAGGTTTGTATGGTTCTTATGTTGACATTTATAACAGCCAAAATTTGATGCATGTTTACTACATGCCAGGTGCTTCATAACTATCAGTCATTTGTCACACAGCTGCTTGTTTGTTCTGCAAAGTCTTTTGAGTGCTAAGTGCACACGGGCACTGTGGCTGCAGCAGCAAATGACAAATCAGTCCTTTCTCATCAAATTTAAATGTTGGTGGCAGACACCAGAATCATTCCACATACAGTGAATCATTATCAATTATGTATTCATTCACTCAAAATCCACTTATTAAACCTATAAGGGATGGTAGATGTTACAAAGGAGAAGTTTGGGGTACTCTGGGGTCAGTGTGTCTGAGAGGAACATGTGGGGAAGCTCAGCCTGGACTCCCACAAAGAAGTGACTTGAACCACACACCTGAAGTAGGGAGAGTTTGCAGCTGGGTCCCTTTTTGTGGAAGAAGTATCTAAGGCTCAGAGAGATCACAGTACTTGTCCAAGAAACCATACTGTATACCTAATGGATCCCAGACTTGAACCCCAGGTTTCCTAGCTCCCATGTGGGCAGTCTTCTACCAGGCTAGTGGTGTTTTTAGACTGGGATGCATGTCAAAATGGCCCAGGCTTTTTTAACATCTTTGTGCTGAGTTCCACCAAAGATCCTGACTCAGTGGTCCCAGTGGAGCCAGGGGGTGAGGGGTGGTGAGAGTGAGTGCAGAAAGGGCCCCAGGTGTGCCTCCCCCCTCTGGCTCTGTAGTAGGGAAAAGCTGTCTTGGTGCCCTCAGGTAGCACTAGTGCCCCGCGGAGGAGTACGGGGTCTTCTCCTGGTCCTGCTTTGCTTTGCGTGGGGCTGTGGCTGTCAGCACTCCAGCCTCAGGGACATCACCCAGAGAACTTTACAGTCTTTCTTTGCCTGCCTCCACACAACAGCCCCAGAATCGCTGCTAAGGAAAGGCCCCAGACAGGTATTTACTAGAAGCATCCATATAATTTAGTATAGATAATCTCAAAGGTCCCTTCTGACTTAGCATTTTCTACCTCCATGAAGTCCTTCATCCCCTCTTCCTGAGGATTGAGGCAGTGCGGAAGGCAGCCTGGGGGTGGGAGGGTTAGGAAAGGGGAGACTGGCATGGAGGGGGGATGATGCATTGCCAAGACTTGCTGCTCAGCTCTGACGTTGTCTCTGTGAACATACTGACTTTTTTCCTGACTGATTTATGTAGTGTTTGGAAAGCCCCCAGAACTGGCAGTTCTCCTCTCAGCACTATTAACATAAATATGCGCACAGGGCCTTCAGCTCCTGCTTCTCTGTGTAAATGAGGCTTAAGGGCCTTGAGAGCCCAGCTGAGGAGAAAACAGAGGAGAGGAAGTCCTCAGAGGCACAGAATGAAAGGGGAAAGGACATGTTGCTAAGCGACAGTGTCAAGCTGGGCCAGGGATTAGCAGCTGGTATCAAAGCCAGAGCTTCTCACTGCCTGTCCCTCCAGCAGGGCCTTTCCTGGGGCAGAGTGAGAGATTATTAAAGCACCTTCCTTCCTCCTAATTGGTTGTACCAGGCCCCTTCCTTCTTGGTAGGACAAAAATATTGAATGGGAATTAAGTGATTTTAAATAAACATGTCTTCTAGATGGGGGTCCAGTGAGACGAGATTTCATACTGTGGGGCTTCTCAGAGTCCAAGAGTTGGTAAACTTAGAGACTCCCAGAGAGGTAGGTGGTTGCAGTGCCACCAAAATACTTTACAACATTTCATTTTGAGGAAGGAGTGCTTTCCAAGAGGGTCTGAGAAACTGGTATAATGAACTACTGCGGGAACACCTGATGTTCTGTGCCAAGAGTTTTACATGGATTCTTTCTTTTCATCTAAGCAACACTGCTGAGTTGGGTATTTTGTTTCCTTCTCTGTGCAGGTAGAGAAATTAAGAGGTGAAGTACTTGCCCAAGATGACACAGGCAGTGGGAACTGGAAGGAGCCTGGGCTCTGGAGTTAAAATCATCTGGATCCATAGCCTGGTTCTTCCAATTGTTGGGTGGGCACATTAATTAAGTTTGCTGAGCCTTAGTTTCCTTATTTGCAAATTGAGAAGTAAAAACCGCAGCTTTGCATAGATTTCAGATAATCTTTGTAAAGTGCTTAGGTGTCCCATAGATGGCTGTAGATATCATCATAATCATCATCATCTTATATTTAACTAGAGGGCCGGTGTATAAAATTCGTGCACAGTAGGGGGAGAGGCAGTTCCTCAGCTCCACCTGCACCCTCTCACAATCTGGAACCTCTCTGGGGATACATGACGGCCCAGTCCTATGTGGGATTGGGCCTAAACTGGTAGTTGGACATCCCTCTTGCAATCTGGGACCACTGGCTCCTAACCGCTTGCCTATTTGCCTGCCTGCCTGCCTGATAATTCCTAACCACTCTGCCTATCTGCCTGATTGCCCCTGACCACCTTTGCCTCAGCTCCTGCCACTGCAAGCTTCATCCTGAAGGATGCCCAGAATGACTTCTGGAAGTTATTTGGCTATCCAATCTAATTAGCATATTACACTTTTATTATTGTAGATGTTAGAAAAAGGTGTTTATAAGTAGTGTCTGGAAAAGAATATGTGTATTGGCCAAAGCAAACAAAACAAGGAGTGGGACTGGCCACAGAGCAGTAAATGGTAAAACTTTCCAAGAAAGTGAGAAGTCCTCCTGCTGGTCTTCAGGTTAAACTTGCTTATTCCTAATCACCAGCAGGCTGTGGAGACCCTCCTATGGAGTTCATAAAGGGAGAGGAGGCAAGTTTGGGGGCCTTGAGGGTGAGTACTTCTGGGAAACAGGAGCTAGGGGAAACTGGTGGCTGCCATTTGTCTGGCCATCAGAATTCTTGAGGTGCTTCTGGAATCAGGTTCCTAAGTCCAGGCTGTAGATTCTGAGTCCACAGGTCTGTGAGGCCCCTGCAACTATGTACTGTAGGAACCTTCCAGCTAATTCTGATTATCTCAATCTGCCATGAAAGTTGGAGGGGACACAACCATCTCTCACCCCCACTGATCAGTTACCCAGCAAAGACTCAGAGGAGAGTCACATATAATTACTTCTGGAAACCAGAGAGTTTGTGGCCTTTCCTTATACAAGCACCCAAAAGTGTTCAAACATCTTAGTGTTCGAGAGACACATTTTCCCCATGTTTTGTGGTTTGTACAGTGGCCTGGGTATTTGGTTCATGTGGTTGTAACAGCATACTCTTGGGCACCAACCAGGCCTGGCTTCAAATCCCAGTGCTGGAATGGGGAGACATAGCACTAGAAAGCTAGGAGCTGCTGAATAGTTAATGTCCATGCCATCACCTTCAGCATACAAGTGAGAAGCCAGGTTGGAGAAATAAGATCCTGAATTACATTTTAGTAATTGTTTTCAGGGCAGCAGGAAGTAAAAACCTTTTAATATCCTTGTTTATTAACATACTAGTGACCTGGTGCACAGATTTGTGCACATTGAAAGGAAATTAATTAGAAGGTGGCTGGTGGAGAGGACTGGGTGAGGCAGGCTGGACACGCCTTGGAGCCAACCTCCCTGGCCCACCACACTTAGTGTGGTGCCATGGCTTGAAGGGCATCTGCCGAGTAAGCAGGGTCCCTCTGGCAGGTAGGGTCCCTCGACCTGACCTACAGGGATTGGGCTGAAACCAGCTCTCTGACATCTCCTGAGTGCAAGAGAGCACTCTGCGAAATTGCTGTCCTACAGAGTGTGGAACACAAACACAAGTGTGCAGAAAACCAGATTCGAGGCCAACAGTGTCCCACCAACAACATAATCCATGGATAAAGGTGGAATCACATGGCCCCACAAGAATCAGGCTCTCTCTCTGGTTTGAGGTGCATCACCTGAGAACCGCCACTGCCAAGTCATTGTAGCTTGGCTGCTCCTATATTGACTGTTTACCCCTTAGTGGTCAGTGTGCATCATCAGCTACCAGTTGGATGGACACTTAGCATATTAGCCTTTTATATATAGATATTTTTCTTTGCTTAAATACATTCAGATGAATAGCATATTAATATCTGACTATAAATTAATCTCCATTAATTTAGGTCTCTATTAAGTAGACCTAAAACTCACTGTAAGATATATTTAGTAATGATGTCAAGTCTCTTGAATATTTACACCAGCCTTTTTTCTTAAGGGAAGAAAAAGGCTAACCATGGCTACTGTTATCAGCTTATAGTTTTAATATACTCACTGATATATTGCATATTTGGAAAGAAAATTCTTTGTTAAAATATCACTGTAAGTATGTATGCACTTGAAAAAGTAAATCCAAGTGCTGCCTTGTTCTAGCTGTGTAACCAGAGGGGGAATTCTTAAATTTCCTGCACCTTAGTTTCTTCATCTTTAATTTAGGGCTAATGATAGTGCCCATTATAAGGGGATGCTAGCAGCAGTAAGTGAGAGAACTCAAGTCAAGTACTGGTCAGCGGGTGTCTATAGTAAAGACTTAGTTACCAGTAGCTGTCATTGTAATTATTTTGTCCCAAAACAACTTACTTATTAACAGTATGACTGTAGACAACTAACTGTGCCTCCAGAAACCTTATTTCATGAAACAGGAATAACTACATCTACTCACAGGGTTATTGTAAACATTAAATGAAAGATGGGCACTGTGCTTGACGTAAGTATTTAATAAATGCTGGCTAATGTCATTTGCAAGGTTGATGGGTATATTTGGATCTCTTAAGTCATTTATTCACTCAAAAATACATGTCAGGAACCCTCATAAAAAACACTTGATCTAAATGCTGCTTGATGCATTTTGTTGCCCTACAAACACAATGCCCTGAAACTATGGTGTCACCACTTTTTGAGGGCATTAGGGATGAGGTAGAGTCCAGGAGGCAGATGTTGCGAAGCAAATCCTGTACCCAGCAAGTCCCACAGCCCTTTTGTCTATGGGGTGATGTTAGAGCAAACTCCACCTCTGCCACTATTTCCATAGGTTCAGCCTCCCCTGTGGCAATCATCAGCCACCATGTGCTGTGCTGAATACCAAAGATGGGGTAATAAACTCCTAGGTGTGATCTCTGCCCTCATGATTGCTCTAGATAAGAGAAGGGACTCCCCCTTTCCTTAAGGTGCAAGGGCTTAAAGTAAGGGGAATATATCTGGTAAATGCCTAGAAAGGGGAGAGAGAAAATAGCATGTTTATAGAATTAAAAGGCAGTAAATGTGGCTAATACATAAAAGGAGAGAGATGAGATTGGAGGGGTAAATCTGGGTCTAACATGCAGAGCCTCCCAAGCCAAGACAAGGACATTTTAAGAATGTTGGGGGCCCATTGAAAGGTTTTGGGCTGGAGATGACAAGATCAGATTTGGGTTTTAGAAAGATTACACTGACTTCCCAGTGACAGAAAAAGTGTGTGTGTGTGGGGGGGGGGGGCGGGGGGGATGAGGTGGGGTGTTATAATGGATATTTAACGTTTCTTATGTCCAATGCCACAATAATGGTTATTTCCTGTTGAGGTGAACCCAAAGGCAGTGGGACAGATAGGAGAGCAGGAGAATGTAATGCCAATGTGACCATCACTTACCAGACATGTGACTTACCAGGTATGGTACTAAATATAGACGTTGCACATGATTTTTTGATGACAGGTTTCTACCATGACTGCCAAAGCCTCCATCTCCTGGTAGTCATACCTCTATGCAATCCTCTCCCCTTGAGTGTGGGAGGCATCTGGTACTTCCTTCTAACAAATGGAATATAGAAAAAGTACTGTGATGTCATTTCCATGACAAGGTTACAGGAGGCTGTGACTTCTATCCTACTGTCGCTCTCTTGCTTACTCTCATGAGGCTCCCTATGGAGGGCTCACATAGCAAGGAATTGAGAGCTGCCTCCAGTGATCAGCCAATGATGACTGAAGGCCTCTGTCCAATCACATCTGGGAACTGCAGCCTGTAAGTAACCCATGAACTGGGAGGCAGATCCAGCCCCGGCTTCCCCAGACGCCTTGATTGTAGCCTGTGAAAGACCCTTAAACAGCATACTCCATGAAGCTGTTTAAGGTAACCAAACCTCCCAAAAAAATTGTGAGGAAAGAAATGTGTTTTAAGCCACTTAATTTTGGACTCATTTGTTGTACAACAGCATAGAACAAAGACACTATTATATGATGTCCCAGAAAGACCCAGTATTGAGCAGGGGGAGTGATAAGCACTGACAAATGTGACAGGGAAATCATAATAGCCAAGGATGATAAGGAAAAAGAAAGCATGGAATCTGATAAGGAAGCAGGCTGAGTAATCTGGGGTGAGGAGGGGTAGAAAGGGTAGGGATCAAGGCTTCCATGGCTGTATGTACACATATGATGCAACCAGTTTAAACTCCAGTTACTGCTGCAGGTGGGAAGTGTGACTTTTTGAGGATGAATAATGCAATCTGTTTTTATTTTCTGTTTCTTGTTTGATCTTTGGTCACAGTCTTAGGATTCTGTGTTTCTGAAAACTCCTAAAGGCATGTATTAGTGAATTCAGCATCTGGCTTTGCAGTCTGACACAAATTCTTCCTTCCCTTTATCTGGATTTTGTTCTCATAGTGCACTCTATATGCCCTTCAAATGCATCTTTTACATGCATTTTCTGTTGTCTTTGGAGTAGACTTGGGAACAATGCACCATGACTCTGAGGCATGTGAAGTCAATGTCTGAGTAGAATCAAATTCAACTTTTTCCCTTGCTTGAGTTTCTTACCTGTGAAAGACTCAATCTGTGCCCTATCTTTCTCTCCAGCTAAATTTTTTCCATTCAGCACAGAGTAGAGGTAATAGCATTTTGGAGTCACCATTTATTGCTGTGTGGCTTTGAGGAGGTGACTTAACATTTCTGAGCCTCAGTTTCCTCTACTACAAAGTGTGGATAATAGTACCTTTCTCTTGAAGTTGTTGCTGTATTTAAGGCTCTGAGAAAAGGCTTGGCATGAACCTTTTTGGAACCTTGTTGATGATGTGAGGAGCTGCTCACCTTCTACAACTTTCTTACCTACTTGGCAAATCCAAAATCACTCTGGAGGCTGCCAGGCCAGCTGCCTGAGACATGTCATAATAGCCTGGGGAGACAATTTGCTTTCATAGAGAAACAAGCAGAGTGAATAAAAACAAGACAGCCAGAAGCAGCCCAGCTCTGAGCCAGGACCATTTGGCACTTGGCAGCAGCAAGCTGAGGTGCTCCGCCCAGAGAATGTTTCTGCAGGACCTCACAAGCTCAGGACCGTCCTGAAGCCTGAGTCCTAGGAAAGATATCAGGGCCCCAGGGTGCCTATACCAGCCTCTTCCAAGTTCACAGTTGCCTGAAATTACCTGACTCTGAGTTTTTCACGCCACCACGGCCTGCATCTCCTTCTGTCAAAAGAAATTGTGTTTTCTCTCGAGGGGTTGAACAGGTGCAGGGCAGCCTGAGAAGAGTATTCAGGATTCTGACCAGCTCTCCCCAGCACCTCATCACACTGGCACTTAGAGAGGATCTGATACTGGTGCTGGCTTACTGGTTACAGCGCATGAGTCTTCACCATGATACTTATCTCTGTGTTTCACTGGCAGAAAATGTTGGGGTTCGCTGAACAGATCTCCTGCTCTCCCACCTTCGATGGTGATGTGATTGGCTCTGTCTCACTGTTGAGCTCACAGGTAATGGATCACCTTCTTAGGGAAGGCCCACCTTCTCACCCTCTCTAAGCAGTTTCTTTCTCTCTACCCCCTGCATCTCAATAACCCATTAAATTTAGCACTATCTGCCATTATTCTGTTTTTCTATGTTCATCTATGCTCCCTAGTGGAATACAGCTCAGTCTGGTCAGGAATTTCAACCAATCCACTTATTTATATCTTTTTTTTTTTTTTTTTGTTAATCCTTAGCCTCAGATATTTTTTCCATTGATTTTTTACAGGGAATGGTAGGGATGGGGAGAGACAGAAAGAAACATCTGATGTGAGAGATTGGTTGCCTCCTCACTTGCCCTGACCCAGTTTGCAACTGAGATATGTGCCCTTGATCAAAACTGAACTCGTGACCCTTCAATCTGAGGGCTGATGCTCTAACCACTGAGGGAAACTGGCTAGG
The DNA here is from genome assembly GCA_011751065.1 of Lasiurus cinereus. Classification (NCBI taxonomy): domain Eukaryota; kingdom Metazoa; phylum Chordata; class Mammalia; order Chiroptera; family Vespertilionidae; genus Lasiurus; species Lasiurus cinereus. The sequence continues at coordinate 7,673,254 of JAAGEH010000020.1, forward strand.
GCATATTTATATCTTTATCCACTCTGTGATGAAGGGGTACTTATTATCATCTCCATATTACAGATGAGGAAACTGAGGCTAAAATAAATCAGATAGGGTTCCCAAGCAATAGAACTACTTAGTGATGAGGCAAGAATTCTAATCAGGGAATATGACTGTGGTGTCCAGTACATCAGCCACCACCGCATGTGGCTACTGAGCACTGGAATGGTGGCTAGCCCAAACTAAAATATACTAGAAATGTAAAATGAAAACTGGATTGGAAGACAGTACAAAAAATAAAAGAGTGTTAAAATATTCCATGAATGATTTTATATTAAGTATATGATAAAATTTTATGTTTTTAATATATTGGATTAAATAAAACAGAATATTAAGACTAAATATTATGACTTGTTTCATTTTAGTTTTTTAAAATTACATATGTGGCTCATGTTGTATTTTCATTGGATATCATTGGTCTATATTTGCAATCCCTTTAACTGATTCAACTGTCTGGTCCACTGACATTTCAGTACAACCTGAAAAACATGACATAATGTTACCATTAGTGCTGATTCTAACATCAAAATGCAAACAGTGGTCAATTTAAAATGCTCTCTTCTGCTTTCTAAAGTTCCTTTGTTAAAAAAACCACAACACTATCTTTTAATTCACTCACCTCCAGGAGGCCACTGTACTGCTTCGTGCAGGCCACTGTGCAATGTTCCGCATGCAGTTAGCCCCTGCCACAGTGGGGAAGTGGAAGAAACCCCACCTGAACTACCAAAGGACTGAAAAACGGGTCATTCTCTGGAACTGTGGTCAGCAAACTGCGGCTTGAGAGCCACATGAGGTCCTTTGGCTCCTTCAATGTGGTTCTTCCACAAAATACCATAGCTTGGGTGAGTTTATTTTGAAGAAGTGGTGTTAGAAGAAGTTTAAGTTAAAAAAATGTGGCTCTCAAAAGAAATTTCAATCATTGTACTGTTGATATTTAGCTCTGTTGACTAATGAGTTTGCCAACCACTGCTCTGGAAGAATCTTGAGTTGCTCAGGTTTGAAGGAAGAACTGAATGCCCAATGTCAGAGATGGGACACAAAATCTGCACCCTTCTTCTCTTGATTCGATCTCTTTTTTGGGCACCATTTCCTCAGTCAGCTTCCTCCATGGACAGAGGCAGTTTTCATGGCAGCTTTCGGGCTCATTCTCCCTGGTTTCCTTACCAGGTTTCCTAGGGTGCCCCTGTATGAGCTCCAAGGATGATGCTCACATTGCGGGGGGAGTTGCAGTTGGACACATTTCATTAATATTGAGAAAAGTGGGCTTTATGCCCTGGCCAGTGTCACTCAATGGTTAGAGTATTGGGTCTACCCACCACAGGGTTGCTGGTTTGGTTTCCCATCAAGGGCACAAACTTGGATTGCAAGCTTCACCCCTGTCCCTAGTCAGGCACATGCAGGAGGCAACCAATCAATGTCTCTCTCTCTCTCTCTCTCTCTCTCTTCCTCCTCTACCTCCTCCTCATCAATGGAAAAAAATATATATCCTTGGATGAAAATTAACAAAAAAAAGAAAGAAAAGAAAAATGGGCTTCAAAACTTGAAACATAATTAGAGTTGAATATGCCGACACTAAAGAGCCGTTAGAATAAGGCAGTCCATCCATGCCCAGAGTACTCAATGGATATCTTGAAATATATATTTGTATTTGCTTCATAAAGACATATTTTTCAAAGTATGTGCTCACATTCATTACTTACTCTGCTTTATTTTTGGAAAGATGTAGAATGAGTTGCCCTCTTGTTTTCTTTCTGACTGTTTAGTTTCACAAAGACAAAGAGGTGAAATTCTAACTTTTCAGCTGAGATGGAAGGGTCTTGTCTAAACTATAGGAGCCCAAGAGCTGCTCTTTGCTATGCATGCCTGAAGCATTATGAAAATGAGAGTCAGGTTTCTTGGCTGGAAAGACCTGGTTTGGGAGAAAGAGGCTGGGGAGATGGATTGTCTTAGGTGGTAATTCAGGCCTGGAGTACATTGTACATAATCACCATATTCTTAGAAAATCTTGAGCTTGTGTTTCCACTACCTCACTTTCCCTGTGCCTCATGGAGGCCCACGACAGGTGGGCCCAAGAGACTGCCTTTATGTAAGGAAGTTTAAGTATGTTTCCTTTAGAAGGGTGGGACTACGGGGCTTTGTCTATACCAGTCCTCATTACATAGTCTTTCTGATTTGGGGCACACTGATGCTTGACACAGATTACTAAAACTAGTTCTCTTATGTGTGTAGCCTCTTTGGAATGAAGATTGGTACAGACATTTTAAAAAGTGGGAAGTGGAGATTGGGGTACATGTTTTCCTCCCGGGAAGCTTTCATGTTTAATTACATCTGTAAATTAAACATTTTTATCCATCTCATTTTAAATCCTAGCCAACTAGAGGTGAACCTACATGTCTAGCTTTGCAGGGAATGGTGACTCATTGTTGTAACCAAATGGGAGGGAAGAAAATACACAAAAAAGCTCTCCTTGCTGCAGAACACAGAATGTCATTTCTGGGACGGTAATTTCTAGTTAAATATTGGCAGCTTTCTCTTAAAGGAACCATTACATAGTTTTGCTTTTGGTCATTTATGATTATTATGTCTGAGGTTATTTCAGAGCATGACGTAGATCATCCATGCATATAGATGAGCATCTCTGGCACTGATTTACCTGTGTGAAATGACAGCTATCATGCAATGGTCATGTGATTTAAATGCCCACTTTACAATAGTTCTTCAATTGCTCATTTTAATTTTAGACATTGAAAGCCAACACAGCTTTTAGCAATAAACTCTGTTACATTTCAGATGTTTTTCCTTTTTTATGAGATGTAAGAGAAGTTTTCTTATCCAAAGATATGCTACATAACTTAGCCTTGGTGTTTTCTTTGGGTATTTGGGAAATAATGTGAATGTCTTTGGAACTAAAAGAAAAAATAATCTGCTATTAAATGATGAAGACTTTTCTCTCAACAATCAAGCACTGAGTGAAGGGAATTACAATTATCAGTAACTCCCTAAGTATAGGCCAGACAGTTCAGGATTCAGAATACACTATTATGTTCACATTGAACATGCTGTTTACTCTACTGACTACTCCCTCCCACTCATTATTTTTCAGTTTAATATCACTTCCCTAGCACGGCCTGGCTAATTTTAGTTCTAGTGGCATCCTATGATTTTTCTTGTGAGAAAATTATAATTAATTCATCAGGTTATATACTTACTAGTATAGTCTTCAGTGGGACAGGCATTTTCAGGTAGGGGTAACTACAAAGCCTAGCACTGTGTCTGACACACAATAGGTACTCTATAAATATTTTATTGAAGGAATCAATTACACACGATGTTCTATTTAATCCTAGGCAGAGGGTCTCAAGTTTAGAAATAACTAGGAAATGGGTTCAAACTAGAGCCCAGATATACTTGAAAGGTCAAATTGTCCACCCACTGCCTCACAACCTGGCCTTGAGATTATTCAAAACTTCCAGTCTGTCCCAGGGTTTGATAGCTTCTGCCAAGAGTGCATCTCTCTCCAAAATTGCTTCCAATGGACTCTAACCACCAAGATGTGTTGGTGCCTGTGGTCGCCAGACTTCAAGATGGTCCCTGATAATCCTCACCTCCTCTTATTTAGTCCATTGTATATTGGACTTTGAATCAGGGTTCATTGAATCAGGGTTGGCTTATGCTCAGTTCTAAGGCTAGTATGTGATTTGAGGTTGTCCTAAAAGGCAGTCTCAAAGTCACTTGGACAACTTAGTCCCTTGGACAATTTGCTTTGGCCAAATGCAGCCAACATGCTGGAGGCCGTATGGGAAGGGACTGAGGCTGCTGCCAGCACCATCTTGCAGCCATGTGGAGGAGCCACTGGGGAGTGGATGCTCCAGCCCAGTCACTTAAAACCACCACACTCCTGGTTGCATTGACCCAGGCAGAAGGTGAAATACAATGGAGACGCTTTCAGATGCTTCACACATTGTCAACATCCTCTTGAAAAGTTAGAAAAGCAAGACAGTTATTTTTACTCATCTAATATTGGTTGGAAAATCATACGTTGAATATTCATTTCAACTAGAGTAATACAAAAAAATTCCTTATTTCCTCTCCATTCAATTAAAATAAACTCTTAGATTAATTGCTGGTGTCAAAAACCTCAATCCAATCAGTAGGCCCATCGTCTTTATACTTTTCACAATATTTCCTAATGTTCAGAATAATTCATTCAAAGGTGGCCATTTAAACTAAAATTTCCCTTCAAGGTACACTTCTTTTTTTTTCCAGACTTCAAGCACCTGATCTGGAGTCCAGACACAGCCAGGGACAAAGGAATCAACTACCTTTGTGGAAGACAACACAAAGCAAAGATGCAGTAAAAATGGTGAAAGGGGGGCCATTTCCTCTTGGCATGAAAGGTACTGTGTTATGCAGGCACCTCACACCTTGCACATTTGTCCCATTTTTATCGCTGCGTACTCTCATCCTCCTTTTCACTTTTGTTGCCAAGTAATCTTTCTTCCTTATCATTAAGGTTTGCCTTGGCAGGGAACATGTGGCACTCTGGTCCTTTCAGACACCACATTATGCTCCAGGCTTCAGGGTCAGAAGTCATATGATTTGTCTCCATATAAGTTTATCTTTATTTTCTTATAAAATAAGATATGACCATTATAAAGTTACTTACCAAATGATACAGAAATATTTAAAGCAGAGAAGAAAATTATTCAGTTCACTATGGTTATTAGTTTTTGGCCTTTATCTTTCAAGGCTTTTATGTTCATTCTTCTTTGTGAGCAAATATCCTATATAATAAAAGGATAATATGCAAATTGACTGAATGACAGAACACCTGTAGCCCCTCACCCCAACAGGCCTGCCCCTGATCTGGACCCCTCTAGTGTAAAAATTCATTCACCAGGCCTCTAGTGTGTGTGTGTGTGTGTGTGTGTGTGTGTGTGTATATATATATATATATATATATATATATATATATATATATATGAAGAAATGTTTTCTATAAATGAGATACTTTAATAAATAGTATTATGTAACTTTATAAAAATCTCAGTAACATATCCTATCTAATAAAAGAGTAATATTCAAATTGACCATCACTCCAACACACAAGATGGCTGCCCCCATGTGGTCAAAGATCCTGCCCCCAAGTGGACACAAGATGGCCACCACAAGATAGCCAGCAGGGGAGGGAGTTAAGAGGGACCAGGCCTGCAAGGGAGGGCAGTTGTGGGAATTCAGGCCAGCAGGGGAAGGCAGTTGGGAGGGACCAGGCCTGCAAGGGAGGGCAGTTGTGGGTGATCAAGCTTTCAGAGGAGGGCAGTTAGGGGTGACCAGGCCAGCAAGGGAGGGAACTTGGAAGTGACTGGACCTTAAGGGAAGGGCAGTTAGGGGAAAACAGGCTGGCAGGGGAGCAGTTAGGCATCAATTAGGCTGGCAGGGGAGTGGTTAGGGGGTGATCAGGCTGGCAGGCAGAAGCAGTTAAGGGCAATCAGGAAGGCAGGCAGGCAAGCAGTTGGGAGCCAGCAATCCCGGATTGTGAGAGGGGTGACTGGGATTGGGCCTAAAAGGGGCAGTCAGACATCCCTTTAGGGGTTCCAGATTGGAAAGGGTGCAAGCTGGGCCGAGGACACCCCTCTTCCCTCCCCCCACCCTGTGCATGAGTTTCTAATTATGGATATATTTAGAGAATAGGAGTGACTCACATATACTGGATTACTTAGGTGCCAGACTCTGTGCTAAGCATTTCACATGAATTATCTATAGAATAATATGGGACAGGTGTTGTTAATGTCCCCACTTATAGATGGGGAACTTGAGACTAAGAGAATGAATGTAAGTGACTTGCCTAAGACCACACAGCTAGCAAGGTGAGCTCACCTCAGTCTTCGAAGTTGGGCTTTAGATTCTAAATCTTAGCTACTACCTATGTCAGTGTTTACAAACCCAGCTCTCATTCTCATAATGAGATGATAAAATATGTTATAAAATAACATATGACCAGTGTAGGAAGGAGGCACATGATATTAACCCCTTCAAATGTACCTCCCTTCCTACACTGGCTGTCTGCCCTAGACCTTGACCTATTTCCCTTTCCTCTCATGTGGAACCCCTCTAATTCCCATACCCAAGCTAGTCACATCCCTGTTTTATTTGTGGAGTCTTAATAGCATTTCCCTTTTCTCAAGGTGTACTTAACCTTGATAATTTGGTTCTATGCTGGCTTTGACTCATCTAATGTTAAATGGGAGAGGTTGAGACTTAACATATTTTGCGGAACCTATTGTGAGTCTATAAGTTCTTTTCTTTTAGAAATAGGCATATTTGAAGGATAATGTTCCCTATTTCCCCTTCTTATTCTAATTTTGATTCTGTTCATTCCTAACATGGTTCGTGGTCTCTTCCTGAGCTTTCACTAGCAATGAGTTAGGTGTGTCCATGCAGCTCTTAAATCCTTCTCCCAAGAAAGAAAGGCATCATGATATATGGGCTAGAGGGGAAATGGTGGGGGACAAACCAGCTGAGCGTGGTGTATGGACTGGGAAGCCAGGGCGGTGGCTTGTTACTGTCCTAAATACACCATGAGCTAGGGCCCTCACAGGCTCCTGGTCATCCCACTGGGAGAGGTCCCTGCCTGAGGGTAAAACCAACCCCTGGAAGGAGGCAGGGTTTCTGGCCTCAATGCTGGTGTGGAGTGGAGAGCAGCTCTCCTCTTTGGGAAGCAACAGACCATCACACAGTGTCAAGACTTCGCAGACAGTGGCTTCTCAACTGGCTTGGTGGCAGAGAGCCCCGGGCCCTTCTGGGACACCCTCTCTCTCTCTAAGTAGTGGTTGGGCTGTGCCCTCTGAACCATCACATGGCAGATGCATTCCATTTCTGGGAGTTACCACACAATTTTTGGGAAGTAGCATTCATCCCACAGTATGCAGAATTAACTTTTTTTACTCCAGCCACTTGAAATGAAGGTGCTCATCAGGAGGAGACGAGGCGGAAGTAGCTAATAGGTCTGACATTGAGTATTAGCTGCTATTGACCAATGGTGGCTGCCCAGAGAAACTTGTGTAGAATGATTCTCTGGTCATTTCAAGGCTCAAAGGGAAGATTATGAGAGCATGTGTCTTAGGTATGTGTGATCAGAATAGCTTGTGGAGTCATATAAAACTGGGGTGCTGGTTCAGCGGCGCACTTCCTAGCTGGAAGCAAAAGCTTGGGGAGGTTTTGGAGTGGCACGTAAAGCAGAGCAAGTGGTCCAGAAGTGACAGCTACTGTGATGTAATTGGCATAGCTGTTCTGATATATCAGTCTATAGGACTAAAATGATACTTGAGTGTCATTAGTTGTAGTAACCAAGGTATGTGGATCTACTACCTACCAGAAAGCTTTTAGGCAATGAGGCAAGTATTGCCTCATCCCTATTGCACAGAGAATGTAGGCAAGACCAGAGAGATCACTGACTTGCCTAAGATCACGCAGCCAGAGCTGAGACTCTATTCTGACTCTGAAAGGAAGGCTGTTTCTGCACATCAGTCAGCTGAGATCTGCGATGTACAGAGTGGGAGAATGGCTAGGAATTCAACAATCGCACCGTTTGTTAGATGTGTGAGCACTCTAAGTTCTAAAAAGTATTATCTGAATAATCAAAGTAGTTTCAAGCATATTATCTCTTTTGTTTTCACGGCCTCTGAGGTGGGCAGACCAGGTGTGGTTACTATCACAAGGCAGAAGAGAGAGGTCAGAATCCTGGGAGGTGACATGCCCCCCCTCAGAGACACCCAGCAGAATGAGGCACTGCAGTGGGTATGACCTTTGTCCTTGGTTTCAAAGCCCATATTTGTTTCTAACCCATAGCATTTCCTTTGTAAACACATTCCTCCATTACAGCTTCCAACAGGGTCTGCTTTAGTTTTTATTAAATTAAATGTGGTGTCCCCATCCAAAGACAACTCGACTGTTCTGTCTTATAAAAGGTCCCCGTGCATTGGATTTTTCTTTCAGGTATATCTTAAAGATAATAAAAACAAATAATTCACAAATCCAGGGGAGAAATTAGCAAAACAAATGTTGCTGTTATTTTTGAGCCACATGCAGAGCAAGCTAGTGTCATAATTGCTAGCAAATGTCCTGTAGTCTATATTATCTCATTATGCTGATCATATGGCAGTGGCCACCTCACCCCAGAGTTTCTTTAGGAATCACAGGTATAATCCCCTCCATGTTATTACAGTGTTTTCAGTTTTCAATTACACGTCCAGTGGTTACTTTGCAGCCGAATGTCTTCTCTGCATCTCTTCATAAATTGCTGAAGCTATTGCGGGTGCTGTATATGCCTAGACATCGTTAATATACACTGTGCTCATCCTTGGTTTTCTTTTCTCTTTAAAAAAAGGAGCCAAGGCTGTAAGATGTTTATGGAAAATGCTGGGTTTGGAGACTTTAAAAGGAAAGTGCTTTGAAAGACCAGGCAGAAGTCCAAGCTGACCTAAGGCCAACATCTCTATCAAGGCTGATGGTCTGAAGCCCAGCAGTATAGAGCTGAGCATGGAAAAAACTGCCAGGTTTTTTTTCATGGGGAGCCCCTGGCCCTCAAAATCCCTTCCCAGGAGCAGACAGGGTGGGGTCAAGGTGGCAGAAGTTACTCTACCCGCTACCAAAAACACCAAGATGCTAATCACAGGGAGGAAAATTTGTAACAGGATCAAGACAAAAACATTGCTAATATTTATAAGACCCACTTCCATATATATATATATATATATATATATATATATATATATATATATATATATATTTCAGAGAGGCAGGGAAAGGGAGAGAGAGATAGAAATGTCAGTGATAAAAGAGAATCATTGATAGGCTGCCTCCCATACAACCCCCACTGGGGATTGAGCCTGCAACCCAGGCATGCACCCTCAACCAGAATTGAACCCGGGACCCTTCAGTCCTCAGACTGACACTATATCCACTCAGCCAAACCATCCAGGGACCCACTTTCATTTAAAAAAGAAACTATTTAAGAAGGGAAAAAAGGCTAGAAGGATATACACAACTGGAAATGGGGTTATTTCTGAATGGTTGGTCAAAATTTTCACTTATAAGTAACAGAATCTCAGCTGAAACTAGTTTAAGTGAAAAAAATATCTATACTAATCAAAGGGTAATATGCTAATTAGACTGAGAGACCTTCAGGACAAAGCCATGGTGGTGGGGCTAAGACAGAGGTGGTTAGGGGAAATCAGGCCAGGAGGGGAAGACAGTTGGGGTGATCAGGCCAGTGGCAGGGGGGCAGTTGGGACAAGAAGATTGGCAGTGGGGGCCAGTTGGGGGCAATCAGGCCAGCATGAGGAAAAGTTGGGGACAAGCAGGCTGGTGGTGGGGGGGACAGTTGGGGGCAAGCAGGCAAGCAGGCAGAGTGGTTGGGGTGATCAGGCAGGCAGGCAGGCAGTCAGATGAGCAGTTAGGATCCAGCAGTCCTAGATTGTGAGAGGGATGTCTGACTGCTGCTGGTTTAGGCCCCATTCCTGTGGGACATCCCCCGACGGGTCCCAGATTGGAGAGAGTGCAGGTCAGGCTGAAGAACCTCCTTCCCCCATGCAAAAATTTCATGCACTGGGCTACTAGTAGAAATATAAAAAGAAACATTGGCTCTTTAACTTCTTGGCCCATCTGTAGAGGTTATGGTTAGAGGTGCCACTAGACCTAGGGGATCTCCCCTCCCCTTCACCCCCTCCCCCATCTTTCCATCTACAAAGCTGGAATCTGCTTTCTTCTCTGTTCTTCACCATCAAAAGCTTCAACCATGTTAATCATAAGATTCAGGAAAGAACATCTTTCATCAGCACCAGCAAAAGTGCCAGGCAGAGTGGACCTGGCCCAGCAGCCAGCGTGCCACAGGTCAGCTCCATGCAAACCACACAGATTGAAAAAAAAATGAGTGCAATCTGAGAAGGATTCTCGAAAGGGAGGGATGCAGGTAGATGAAAAGTGTATGTCCTCTACTCTGTGATTTCCACCTGCTTTCTGTTAGACTGTTTTTCTAAGTAATTTTAAATGAAACTACATTGTTTTATGAGACTTAAAAGTTTAAAAAGTTGTTTTGAAACACACTGTGATATAGAGGAAAGGAATCTGGAAATTCTAAGCAACCAGGAGACCTTACTTCTAATATCATTAACTGTCTTCCAAGTGAATGGACGCCAGGAAACAGCCAGTGTCCATGGAGCCTACTACCCTGGCCATACTTAGTGGGACCAGAGATATTTACTCCAGCCTAACCATAGAAATGGCACAATCCTGTTTATGTATTAACTCCTTGAATCCTCACAAATTCCATATAAGGTAGATACTATTAATATCCACCTATTGCAAATAAGGAACCAGGCACCCACAAGTGAGGCAATCTTCCCAAGGCACGTGTCAAGTTCATCCTCACATCCAAGCAGATAATCTGTTGAGGGCCATGGAGAGCAAGGTCCTGGCAGGAGAACCCAGAGGTAAAGGGAACAGCAGAAGTGGAACGTGAAGGCAGCAAATAGGGGAGAGAAACTTCTGAGAGAAGGTCCATATACCCAATCCTCAGAGCTGCTATTATGCTGAGGAACAAGGGGCCATTGTTCCAGCTCTTCATGAGCTGTTTTCCTGCCTTGCTCATTTCCATGTCTCTTGACAATTGTGCTCCATCATCTGACCTAGTGTTGTCTCTTCCTGAGCCTAAAATAGCCCGACTCACAGGTGAGTGTCTCTTTTGGCACCAGCTACACTCTGCCTGGCATTACCAAGAGTGGCCATGTTTCTTACCCTATAAGGGAGCACCTAGAGGGAAGAGCCCAGGCTTCTCTCACTGCCTGGAAGCACCCTTCTTGGCCCCTGGCAGGTACCCAATAACAAGCTGTGAATTGCAGTTCTCTGGATGACAGAGCTGTGATATTTCTGTCCACAAAGGCTCTGTCCTTCTCTCCTCCTGATCCTGGTCCTGCTGGAGAATGAAGACTCAGCCTTTGACCCTGCTAGGCTAAGTGTACTCCTGAGACCTGGCCCTCAGGGCCAGGTGCGGCAGAGCCTGTGTCTGCCTCACTGTGGATTGTTGCCCAGAGTAACAGAATGGCAGTCCATAAGAGGACCCGGGGAGGTCTAGAGGGGCTGGGTTGAGGGAACCAGTGAGATCAGATGGTAGAGACTCAGCAGATTTCCTTCCAATAAGAAGTGGGCTTAGTGACACTGGCTCCTGTTTCTTTGGCATTTTACTAGCTATAGCACAGCATTGGTTCTGTGCATCCAGCTTAGTGATAGCTTCTTGGAACTCATAGAACTTCATGAATGTCTTGGGGTTCTGTTTTCCAATTTTGGTTCTCAAGTGCTATTTCTACCAGTTGCTAATTGCTGTTCTACATGGAAAATAAAAAGGTAGAGAGGGATACCTGTGTAGCAGACATAGCAATTCCCATCTACCTCCACTTAGCATTCACCTGGAGCATGACCACAGGAGTACTTTCTCACAAGCTCCTGCTATTCTTTGCCTGAGCTATTTTTCTGGATGCCATGTAGGGCATATTAGAAGTGCTAGGGAGCTAGTTACCTAAAAGCAGCCATCAATTTAAAAATATGTTTTTATTGATTTCAAAGAGAGGAAGGCAGAGAGAGAGAGAGATGGAAACATCAGTGATGTTAGAGAAACATTGATCAGCTGCCTTCTGCACACCCCCTACTGGGGATTGAGCTCACAACCCAGGCATGTGCCCTAACCAGGAATCAAACCGTGACCTCTTGGCTCACAGATCACTGCTCAACCATTGAGCCACACCACCCAGTCAAGACATTGTGAATTTTTAAGTCAAGTTTTGCTTAGGAATAACTTCTCCCACTCTTTTACCCTGTTTCCCTGTGGTAGGAGAAGCTATGCTCTGTGGCTACAACCTGGCATTTTTGTTTGGTGACAGTTCTGTGGACCGAAAACTACATGTTGCTATAGAAATGTGAATGCAATAGCCCATCCTCCACAGCAATCCACATACTCAGCAAAATTGTTCAAGCTTCTGTTCTAAAAGTGATATAGACTGGAGAAAGCTTTCAAAACCCCTTCTTTTCCATGGTTATTCACCCAAAGTCCTACAATTTAGCTGAGCAGTTTCATTCATCTCTTGTCCTTTCTCTTTGTCATGCCGAAAGCCTCACATTAGAAACGAGCTAATAGGAACTGACCATATTGATGGTTAAAGACTTGAGAATGATGTGTCACTAATGAGTCACTTATTCACACTGTGGGGTGTGATACATTCTGAAGCCTTAGTCTAGCAGAAGAGATGGATATTGAATTTAGAGTTACTAAAAGACTTGATCCCCATAGATGCTCTAAATGAAAATGTAAGTTGCCAAGAGAATATATAATGAGGTACAAGTAAAATTTCCTGGAGCAACTGGTATTTAGGGGAAGATGTGAAGAGTGATGAAGAGGGAGGAATATCGGAGATGGCCCTAATACTGGGAGTGGGAAGTGGGCATTGGGCATTGGGGAAACAGACAGGGATACCAGATGTCTGATAGCTGGAAGAGACAGGTGTGAACTCAATCAGATCAAGTGGATACAGGCCAGATCAAGTTCATGTAATCACTATGTGAACTTAAGTCGTAAACATTCCTTAGCCTTTGAATCCTCATTTGCAAACTGGGAATAATAATAGTACCAGCTAATGGGGTTCTAGGACTAATTAAAAGTAATACAGGTAAGGTCCTTAGTAAAGTGCCTGTTACATAACAGGTACTCAATAGATATAATACCATTAAATTTTTATGTTTTGTTCATGTTAATTCAGTTGGTTAGTAGGAGAACCAGGATTCAAATTTCAGTCTTCCTTAAGTGAAGCCATTTCTACTTACTGCCATAATATATTTTCTGATTTAATTTTACATGTTTCTCAAAGAGGATTTTGTGGATTAGTAGGTGACATTCAAAGATCAAGTTTTTGAAAATATATACAAATGAAATATATAGGAAAAAGGTCACAAGATTTTTAGAAAGAAAATGTATTCTGAAAAACTCTATACATTAGTCCACTTTTTTTTTTCTTACATATTTATTTAGGAGATTTGACTTTTAATAATAAAAATGGTAGAGACATTACTGTCATTAATGGAATTATGGATCAATTTCTGAATAAATTTATATAAAATATTTTAAAATTATTTCCCCAGAAGGTTAAAAACCTGGTACAGTTCCAAATTTTCTTCCTGGCCAAAATCTAAGGAATTACTTATTTCCCTATTTTAAAAAATTACATATTTAGGACCCACCTCCTACCAGGAATTGACTTAAAATATTTGTTAATCATGCTTGAAAAAGAGTTAAATCTAGTTGTCTCTACATCTGGGTCCACTTTAGAGAGGAAAGTTTGCTTTCCTGTTCTCAGAGGAATGCCAATGCAAAAGTACAGGAGTGGTCCATTTCCAGTCCTGGTAAGCAAACTTATGCTCAGACCATCTGTGGGTGATACAGAAAAGTGTAGGTGGGAACCTTTGTAGCTGAGATATCCCTTTGGAACCTCAACTACTGCCTGTAAAAGTGAGGCCAGCCCTCTTCATGTCTCTGTACTTCCTACCAGTCTCAATGTAGTTTCTTCTATAAATCCTTGGTTATAAGACTCCTTGTCAGTTTGTCTAGCCAGACACACCAGTCCAGAGCACCAGAGCAGGGAAGAAGCACCCACATAGGATCTGGCTGTGAAAATCAGCTGGCGTTATGTCTCCCAGAAACATAGGCACCCTCTTAAAGGGCCAATGCACAAAATTTTGTTCACAGTCTGGGCTCTGATGGAAGGAGGGCTGATGGGACTTAAGTCAGGTGAGGAGAGTCTGGGGTTTGTGACTTTATTGAGAGAGCTAAAAAGACAGCCACCAGGATCCCTGTGCTGAGTCTCCCTCTGGTACCACAGACACCATCTATCTTGGGTGGAGCATTCCTCTTCATACAGCAGCAGCCTGGGGGAAAGCACTAGCCCCAGCCTCTAGACTCCCTCTCTCTCCCCACCCTGTGGAGATTACAAACTGCTGAGAAGTCAGCTACCTTGGCAAGGTAGTAGATATCTGGGCAAATTCAAAGGATGTCAGTGACTGAGTTGTGTGGCTTTGGGGCAGAGGGCTTTCCCCTGATTTTTCCATAAACCTAGATGGCACTTCCCTTTCACAGGAGATCAGCTAGCTGTACCATTCCAGCTTCTGGTAGACCCATTCTGCTGAGAGCTAGGCAAAAGCAGGACCAACTAAAATGTATGGCTCTTAGGCAGGGGCCATACTTCCCACCTTCTCTGAAGTCTGAGTATCTCTGAAGTACTTCCCCATCATGATAGATTCATTAGCTTCATCCTCCCAACTTCTGGTGGCTCTACCCTGTTGAACTCCATCTCCTCCTGGCAGAATTTTAGACAGACAGAGTTTTGTGGCTCCAGGACAGGGGCTATTTTCCCCTTGCATACCTGATCAGAGCAGAACCCTTCCTTCACACAGCCAAATCTTGGTCTGTTTAGGCCTGATAAACTTTGCTGGCCTCACCCTGATGACTTCTTGAGACCCTGCCCCAACAAAAAGGTTTGCAAACCCAATGTGTGGCAGCTAGACTGGGTAAACATGGAAACATTTGTTGGGTAGCCTCAGACTGGTACCACGTTTGAACTTGTATCAATCTGGTGAACACCACTAGCCCCTTGCTGGCGATTCTGAGAACCTGCCTCATGCAATTTGAGTACCACCAGAGGCTCTTTCAATAACTGAGCCTAACAGGCAGCCAGCAGTGAAGGCAGGTGTAGGTGGATGTTGGGGTGCCTTAGGACTTTTGCTGACCTTCCCCAGGGCCTAATATTGGTAAAAGCTGGAATTAGTGTGCAACCTGGTCCTTACCACACACACCCAGGCCCAACAGAGGCAGTAACAAACTGTGGATCACTATGTAGCTCCAAACAGGTGACTCAGGGCCAAAGGCAGCATCTAATATTAGCCTGTCCCAGAGTCTCTCCCAAGAGACCCATAAACAATACACCCAGTGGCCATCTTCAGACATCAGAGCAGTGCCCAATAAGCTTCACAAGTGACATATCAAAAGGGAGATCTGAGCAGGCACCAGACCTTGCTGAAGCAAATTCTACTTTGTGTGCGCTAATAGCAATTAAGACTCAATTACAGTGGTACCTCGAGATACGAGTGCCCTAACATACGAGATTTTTGAGATACGAGCCATCGAGCTAGCGATTTTTGCTTTGAAATATGAGCAGCATTTGAGATAGGAGTAATCGCTCGGATTGGCCAGCTGCACACGACCCACCAGTTTACCGCGACTCAAGCGTCTCATAGTTTCCCACGCCTCAAGGTTACGGAACAAATTAAACTCGTATCTCGAGGTACCACTGTATATGGGAGGGCCTACATAATCCATATTAGGGACTTTCCTAGAGAACCCAGTTGAAGTGATCAAGGAAACTGTACCACTAAGCCTTATAAGAGAAGTGGGAGTCATATTAGATATATTTAATACATAGAAAAAAACACAAAGAGGCAGCAAAAATGGAGAGACAAAGAAACATGTCCAAAATGAAAGAGCAGTAGAAATCTCCAGGAAAAACTGCAACATAAAATAGAGGCAACGAATTTATCAGTTATAGCTGTCAAAACAATGTTATAAGGATGCTCAACAACATGAAAAAGGACATAGAAATTATAAAGAAGGACCACCAGAAATGAAAAATACAATATCTGAAATGAAGAATACAGTGGAAACAATGGCAGGTTACATTAAGCAGCGGATCAAATAAGCAATTTGGAAGACAAGGTAGAAAAAAAACCTACCTAATCAGAGCAGCAAAAAGAAAAAAATATATTTTTTTAAAAATTGAGATAGTTTAAGGGGCCTTGGAACAACATGAGGCATAACAATTATTGCATCATATGGGTGTCAGAAGGAGAATAAGGAAAGGAAGGAATTGAGAACCCACTTGAAGAAATAATGACTAAAAATGTCCCTAACCTGGTGAAGGAAAAAGACAAACTCAGGAAAGCACAGAGAGTCCCAAACAAGATGAATAAAAAGAGGCACACACTAAGACATGTCATAATTAAAAGGGCAAAGGTTAAAGATAAAGAGAGAATCTTAAAAGCAGCAAGAAAAGGACAGCTAGTTGCCTTCAAGGGAGATCCCATAATAAGATAATGAGCTGATTTCTCAATAGAAACATTTCAGGCCAGAAGAAATTGGCACAAAATATTCAAAGTGATGAAAAGCAAGGACCTATAACCAAGACTACTATACCCAGCAAGGCTATCATTTAATATTGAAGGAGAAATAAAGAACTTCTCAATATAAGAAAAAGCTAAGGGAGTTTGTAATCACCAATGAGTATTATAAGAACTGTTAAAAGGCCTTCTTTGAGGAGAAGAAGGATAAGAGAAAGAAAAAGGAGAGGAAGGATGGGGGAGGGGAGGACAAAAGGGAAGAGGAGGAGAAAGAGGAGGAGGAGGGGGAGGAAGAGGAGAAGAAGAAGGCTAAAAGAATGTAATGACAATAAATACGTACCTATCAATAATCACTTTAAGTATAAATGGCTCAAATGCTCCAAAAGACATAGGGGAACTAAAGGGATAAGAAAACAAGATCCATATATATGTTGTCTACAAGAGACCCACCTTAGAACAAAAGATACACGCAGAGAACGGGAGGGAGGCTTGGGTTGCCCTTAGCAATGGAGGAAGCCAAGCTTTCCACAAACCCTGGTTTGAGCTTAAGACAACAGAGTTTCAATGGCTGCCGCCACTGAGTGAGGCTTGGGTTGCCTCTTGGCTTGGGAAGAAGCCAAGATTTCTGCACACCCTGGCTGTCACTTAAGGCAACAAAGTTTTAATGGCTGTGGGAGCAGAAAACCTGGCTCCTCTCCAGGCTACAAAGTTTCAATTGTAGAAGATAAATAAATCCC
This sequence comes from Lasiurus cinereus, assembly GCA_011751065.1. Classification (NCBI taxonomy): domain Eukaryota; kingdom Metazoa; phylum Chordata; class Mammalia; order Chiroptera; family Vespertilionidae; genus Lasiurus; species Lasiurus cinereus. The sequence goes on from JAAGEH010000020.1 coordinate 7,690,242, forward strand.
AGATACCAGGGCCTCTGCTTGGGTCATCAGGGGGCGTGGCTAGACTGTGAATCACCACAGGCCCCTCACCCAGGCCACCCTACGCCCTGAGAGAACACCCACCCTGATCCAGGACACCCTTCAGGGCAAACCAGCTGGCCCCCACCCGTGCACCAGGCCTCTATCCTATTTAATAAAAGAGTAATATGCAGAATTGACCATCACTCCAACTCATAAGATGACTGCCCCCATGTGGACATAAGTTGGCCACCACAAGAAGGCCAGCAAGGAGGGCAGTTGGGGTGACTAGGCCAGCAGAGGAGGGAAGTTGGGGGTGATCAAGCCTGCAGGGGAGGGTAGTTAGGAGTGACCAAGCTTGCAGGGGAGGGCAGTTAGGGGCAAACAGGCTAGCAGGGGAGCAGTTAGGCATCAGTCAGGCTGGCATGGAGTGGTTAGGGGTTGATCAGGCTGGCAGGCAGAAGCGGTTAGGGGCAATCAGGAAGGCAGGCAGGTGAGCAGTTGGGAGCCAGCAGTCCTGGATTGTGAGAAGGATGTCCGACTGCCCATTTAGGCCCGACCCAGAATCAGGCCTAAATGGGTAATTGGACATCCCTCAAGGGGTCCCACATTGGAGAGGTAGCAAGCAGGCTGAGCTGAAGGACACCCCCTCTCCCCCGGAATGAATTTTGTGCATCAGACCTCTAGTATGTATGTGTGTGTGTGTGTGTGTGTGTATATGTATGTGTATGTAAATGTATGTGAATGTGTGTGTGTGTGTGTGTGTGTGTGTGTGTATATATATATATATATATATGTCACAAGAAAAACCTAAAGTAAACAATATAACTTCACACTTAAAGGAACTAGAAGAATAACATCTAACAAAGCTCAAAGTGAGTAGAAGGAAGAAAATAATAAAGATCAGAGTACAGATAAATGAAATAGAGTCTTAAAAACAAACAAACAAACAAACAAACAAAACAGTACAAAAGATCAATGAAACCAAGAGCTGGTTTTTTGAAAAGATAAAGAAGATAGACATACCTTTAACCACTCATCAAGAAAAAAAGAGAAAGGACCCAAATGAATAAAATCAGAAATGAAAGAGGAGAAGTAATGATGTATACCAAAGAAATAGAAAGGATTGTAAGGAAATATTATGACCTACTGTATGCTAATAAACTGGACAATCTGTATGAAATGGGTAAATTCCTAGAAACATACAATTATCCAAAAATGAATCAGGAAGAATCAGAGTATCTGGACAGGCAGATTACAACTAGTGAAATTGAAGCAGTAATAAAAAAAAAACACTACCAATACATCCTGGACTTATTGGTTTCACAGGTTAATTTTACCAAATATTTAAAGAACTAACAACTGTTGTTCTCAAACTATCCCAAAATTTCTTAAGAGGAGGGAAGACTTGCAAGCTCATTTTATGAGGCCAGCATTTTCCTAATTCCAAAACCAGATAAAAATATTACAAGAAAGAAAATTATAGACCAATATTCCTGGTAACCATAGGTGCTAAAATCCTCAACAAAATATTAGCAAACTGAAACCAGCAATACATTAAAAAGATCATACACCACGATGAAGTGGGATTTATTCCAGGGTGAAATGTTGGTTCAATATCCACAAGTCGATAAACATGATACACTACATAAACAAAATGAAGGATCAAAACTACACGATCGTATCAATAAAGGCAGAAAAAGCTTTTGATAAAATTCAGACTCATTTATGATAAAAACTCTCAGCAAAATGAGAATGGAGAGAATATACCTTCCAACATAATAAATGCCATATATGACAAACTCACAGCCAACATCATACTCAATGGGCAAAAGCTACAAATGTTTTCCTTAAGTTAGGGAACAAGACAAGAATGTTTGCTTTCAGCACTCTTGAATGAATTTGATAAAATAGAAGGATACAAAATAAATATCCAGAAATCAGCTGCATTTTTATACATTAACTAGAGGCTGATGCACAAAATTCATGCAAGGTGCTCAGCCCTCTCAGCCCTGTGGCCCCAGGCTCGGCTCTCTCAGCCCCAAAGTCCCATACACTAGTTATTCCAAAAGATCATTCTACTGTCTTGTCTAATTAGCATATTAGCTCTTTATTATAAAGGATAATGACCTATGAAAAAGAGAAACTAAGAAAACAATCTATTTATAATCGCATCAAAAAACCACCTAGTAATAAATTTAACTAAGGATATAAAAACATATAATCTGAAAATTATAAGATACTGAAGAAAGAAACTGAAGAGGATACAAATAAGTGGAAGCATTTTTCACATTCATGGTAAGAAAGAATTAACATCAGTAAAATGTTAATTCATACTACCAAAAGCGATTTATAGATTTAACATAATTCATATCAAGATACCAATGGCATATTTCACAGAACTGGACCAAATACTCCAAAAATTTATATGGATTCTCAAAAGACCCCAAATAGCTAGAGCAATCTTGAGAAAGAAGAAGAAATTAGGAGGAATCACCCTACCTGCTATCAAGCTATACTACAAGGCCATAGTAATCAAAACAGCATGGTACTGATATATAGATCAATGGAAGGGCATAGAGAACCCAGAAATAAACCCACACATTTATAGTTAATATTTGCCAAAAGGCAAACAAATATATAATGGGGTAAAGATAGTCTATTCAATAAATAGTGTTAAAAATTGGACAGATACATGCCAAGAAAAAACAAAATAAAACCAGACCACCTTCTTACACCATTCACAAGAATAAACTCAAAATAGATTAAAGACTTAAATGTTAGACTTGAAATCATAAAAATCTTAGAAGAAAACATAGCTAGTGAAGTCTTAAAAATTTCTCATAGCAATATTTTTTTCTGATATATCACATCTGGCAAGAAAAAGTAAAGAAAAAAATAAAGCAATGGGAATATATCAAACAAAAGAGTTTTTGCATAGCAAAAGAAACCATCATCAAAATGAATATGTTCTCCCACATATTCACCAATGATATATCTGGTAAGGGATTAATATCCAAAATGTATGAAGAACTTATACAATTCAACACCAAAAAAGAATCCAATTAAAAAAATGGGCAAAAGACTAGACACTTCTCTAAAGAGGACATACAGATGGCCAATAGACATATGAAAAGATGCTCAAGGTTACGCATCATCAGAGAAATGCAATTAAAACCACAGTGAGATATTACCTTACATCTGTTAGAGTGGCTATCATCAATAAATCAACAAAGAGCAAGTGCTGGCAAGGGTGTGGAGAAAAGGGAACTCTAGCACACTGTTGGTGGCAATGCAGATTGGTGCAGCCACTGTGGAAAGCAGTGTAGAGTTCCCTCAAAAAAGTAAAAGTGGAACTGCCTTGTGATCCAGAAATTCCACTTCAGGAAAATTATCCAAAGAAACCCGAAATGCTAATTTGAAAGAATATATGCACTCCTTATGTTCATTGCCAGTTTATTTACAATAGCCAATATTTGGAAACAACCCAAGTGCCTGTCAGTAAATGAGTGGATAAAAAAGCTCTGATACATTTTACACAATGGAATACTACTGGCAGTAAAAAGGAATGAAATCTTACCCTTTGAGATAGCATGGGTGGACCTAGAAAGCATCATGCTAAGTGAAATAAACCAGCCAGAGAAAAAAAGTACCATATGATTTCACGCATGAACAAAATAAACTAAAAATTAAAATAGAAACAGACCCATAGATACAGAGAACAGACTAACAGCTATCTTTGGGGTGTGGGGTTTGGAGGCTTGGTGATAAAGGTGACGATATTAAGCAAAAACAACAACAACAAAACAAGGAGACTAGACTTGGGGAGACAGGTTATGTATTATGGAATTGTACACGTGAAACCTATATAATTTTATTAACCAATTTCACCCCAATAAATTCAATAAAGTTATTTTTTTATTTGTTTTGTATTTTTAGTAGCTGGATTAGCTTCCTTGGCTTTCTCAGGGATTTATCTCAAATGGTTAAGGCAATTTCCAGAGTGCATTGGACCCAGGACTGGGCTTGGATAACACCTGGGAAGTATTGTGAAATCCTCTATGCACCTTGGTTTTTGTCCCAGAGACAAAGCTTTAGTACCAACGCCCCGTTTCCCCTTTGCACTGTGTTAGCCACAAACATGTCACAGGCACACTATGGGGAAGACCCAACAAAGCATTTCTCAGGCTTTTCAAAGAACACATAGCACATGATCCTTTCACGATTTGAAGTACATCTTTAAGCATCCATCCATTCTTCTGTGCACATACATCATCGGATTAAAATGTGCCACAGACTTAACAATTCTGAGGGCTGAAAAGATGTTTGGCAAAGCATCTTCAGCAGTACTGAGTCAGAATGTTGATGCAGCACATGTGGCTTTAATGCAGACTAGGATGCCCCAGCTAAAAGAGAATTATGTATTCTTGCCAAACTGCCCTTCACACATCACCTCCCCCCCAAAAAAAAATTTAGTTGCAGTTTCTCATCTTTTGTTCCCAATAGTTACCTTTTATAGCAACCTACAGAGTATCCCAAATAGACACTCATTTATTAAGTGCCTACCAGGTGTCATAAATTGCAAAGGCATGCCTCAAAGAGGAGAAACTGGTCATTTTTTCTAGCAAGCAGATTCTTGGCAAATATTTCAGAGGTAAATGAGGATTTATTTTAAACTTAAGATAGAAGATGTGGGCTCCAGATGGTACTTGTGAGTGAAATTTCAGAGCTGACCTCAGAGTGCAAGGAGCACGTTTGTGCAGATCGTTAGACCATCTGTCACCTGAGGACACTGGAATCATGTCTTTCATAGGAAACTGGGGAAGCTACGTGCCTCATTTTGAAGGTTTCAGTTCTGAAAGGATGTGCTCATGAGGCTCTCATTAATTTCACAAGTTGGGTCCTCAGGGTATGTAAAAGGTACAATAAAATCCTCAAGAACTCATGGTCCCCTTCAACACTATGATCAATCACTGCATTACAATAATAACTAATAGAATATTTCCATGGGTTGGTGTAGGAAGTATATATGTACGATGGTAGACTCAACATCTGGAACTCTGAAGTTCCAAGGTCGATCTCCTTGAAAGATCCCAAATCTTTTTCTTTTTGGGGGGAGTAGAGAGAGGGGATAAAAGAAATATACTGAGAATTTGGAAGTCACCTGTCATATACTTGGAATGCCTGGATTGAGACTCAAGAGCACAGTGTGGCATATACTCTCCTATGGTGGCCCTTCCATCCTGTCCCTCCTGGATGACCTTTTGTTATCATCCCAGATACTCTTAGGCAAAGCTGGATGCCTTTTATTCACCCATGACATCACCTGCTTCTCTGGATGACAGCTTCATTGTCATTATGCACTGCCTCCCTACTAGAGTGTGAGTACTCTGATGTCAGGGAATAGGCTTATTCCATTGCACCTGACACAGTGGCCAGCAGAGTAGACCCTGAAATGGTTCTGGTGGCAAGGAATTGGAAAAAGAAAGAGACTCCTTCAGGACCTTTACTCATTTCTCATCTGCTAATTCACAAGTCTTTTTTTTTAATGTTTTTAATTTACTTTAGAGAGAGAGAAAGGGCGAAGGAGAGAGATATAGAAACATCAATGAGAGAGAATCATCTATTGGCTGCCTCCTGCACACTCCCTACTGGGGATCAAGTCCTCAACCCTGGCATATGCCCTGATGGGGAATGTAACCAACCAATTCTTGGTGCCTGGAACCAACTGAGCCACACAAGGCAGGACACAAATTTCTCTTTTTTCTTAGTGTAGTAGTTAAAATGTGGATTTGGGGTTCAGAATGTCTGGGTTGGGTCCTGTGATCTTGTATAAGTCAGTTAAGCTCACTATCATTATTTACAAAGTGGGGATAATATATTTATTTCATGGGACTGTTGTTTTAGTTAAGCAAATTAATATATGTGAACTGCTTAATATAATAAATGCTTTATATTAGCCATTGTAGTTATTAACCAATAACATATTTAGCATTTGATAGTCAAGTAAATTTAAAGTAAACAAATGTTTCTAAATTCAATGCAACAAAACTTTTCTGGGTGTCTACTGTGTTGTTGGTAGACTGTGTACAAGGGGGCAACTTTAGGAAGTTGAATGGTCCTGTCACAGAAGTCTCACAACTAAAACTAAAAGTGAAGCAAGCAGTTGAAACTGTGTAATATAATGCTACTAGAGAGTCATTAACATGGTGCTGTGGGAGAGACATCCATAAATTTTTAGTGCCGATTGTGGTCACTTAGTTGAGACACTTGCTTTGGAAAGCTGTGTGGAAAAAGATTCCGAAGCTAAGTCCAGATTCTTCAGGAAAGGAGCACTGCCATCCACTAGCACTGTCATCCAGAAATGACGTGAGGGCACCGGGTTCAAGTGCCAGACACTAATCATCACAACTTTACCTACTGAAGGGGAAGATGGTAAGAAAAGACATTCACGGTCTATTCACGGTCCTTAAATTGAGCTAAGGAATCATATAAAAAAAGCAGACACTCTGGGTTTAAATCTGAGCTTTGCTTTCTTTGCTTTGGGCAAATTACTAAGCAATTTTAAGTTGCATTGACCACTGAGGTGAAAAGGAGTTAATAATACATTCTTATTGTGTGGATTAAAGGTGAAAACACCTAGCAAAGAACCCAGCACTCAGTAGGTTCTTCACAAATATATTAACAAAACCATTGAAAATGACTGTGGACTTTCTAAACTATCTCAGTGTGATGACATGCCAGCTTTGCTCTCTGCTCACTCAAATGATAGACTCAATCCTACTTGCATTTGCAAGAAAATGGTTATTTTTACTTCATTGAAACCACTGCCCAGTGAGCGAGACATGAAGAGAGAAAGAACTTGCCTTCTTTCTGGTACAAAGTTCAGCAAACAAATAATCTTAATTCCAAAAAATTATCTTTTCAAGAACATCTTTATAAACTTTTTTTATTTTATTTTGACAGCCAATATTATTTTATATTAGCTTTGAGGGTACAGCATAATGTCAGACAATTACATAATTTTAGGAAGTGATCCCCTTGATAAGTCCAGTACCTACCTGGAACCATTCATAGTTATTACAATGTTATTGACTATATTCCCTCTGCAGGTAAACTCTGTGAGAGGAGGGACTGTGTCTCCCATGGGTCTGTAGATCCCCAAACACATTGTGGATGCTTAGTAAGTGTTAAAGATAAAAATAGCTCAGAAAATGAGATGAGTATTAAAATGACTTCATTTAAGGGATAGGAGTTATGACAACATGAATATTCAAATATTTGACATTGGCATATTACCTATCAAATTTATCCATTATTCTTACACATCATAGATTATAGAACAAACATATATTTGAAATATACTTTTATATTTCAATTATTGGAAATAATTCATTTTATATGACATGAGAATAAACCTTGTTACATAGTAGTTGTTATGATACATAGATATTGAGAGCTTACCATGTGCTTGATTGAGCTACAAATTTGAGCTGCATTATATTATGTATACTTGTCCACAATCCATATATATTGATTTCAGAGAGGAAGGGAGAGGGAGAGAGAGATAGAAACATCAACCATGAGAGAGCATCATTGATCAGCTGCCTCCTGCACACCCCCTACAGAGGATTGATTCTGAAACCCAGGCATGTATCCTGACTGGGAATCAAATCATGACCTTCTGGTTCATAGGTTGATGCTCAACCACTGAACCATGCTGGCTGGGCTTGGCCACAATTCTTTGACACAGATACTATTACCTTCCTAAAGTTACAGATGACAAAATATGGTTTAACTTAATTTCAAAGATTTGATGCTAGGTGTTTCTCACTCCAAAGCCCATGCCTTTTGCTTCTTATACTTAAGGTCTACAGTGCCCCCAAATGCACACATTTTTATTTGTAAATGGAAACATTTTAAAGTTTGTTGTTTAAGAACTCAACAATTTAACTTTGCATAGATCTCACTATATCTGTTCTTTCAATTCAAACTTTTATTGATAAGGTTTGGTTAAAGCAGAGCATCTGGGGTTACCCACAGACTGATGACACATCACAGACACTATAAATGATGACCATAAGAATGAATAATCAATGGAATAAAAAAATTTTGTCCAGTACAGATTAGTATGCAAATATCCACATTATTATTTCCAATAACTGTTGTTTTCTAATGTTCATAACCACAGATTATTTCACAATGTTTTCAGGAAGTTAGCCCATCCTTATCAGCTCCATGTGAATATTTGAGCACATAACGTATCCAAAGTAATGACTGTCTCACCTCTAATGATTTTTAGAGGTACGGATCACTTCCTTTTGGTTAAGTGGACAATACTTTTGGAAATTAATTGACCCATATAAATGGATGTATTTCTCAGCAATACACTCCTACTTACCTGATTTTCAAGTCTATTGTCTACCATAAAAGGAGACGTCTGAATACTAGGAGTGAAGATCAGAGATTCCAAATAAATTAAACCCATAGCTGCCTTATCAACTCAGATGTTTACAAAAATGCAGTCTGAAAACATGGAAGCCACATACATTACCTAATGAAACACATGTGTGACAAAGTCAGCCTTGTGGGATAATAGATGTTTAAGCCTTTCACACACAAAAAATCAACCCCCGTCTTAGTTTCCTTCCTAACTTGAGGACAATTATTGAAATCCCTTGTGACTGTTCTTAGCATAAAAAGCCATCTGGCCCTGGTCGGTGTGGCTCAGGGGGTTCAGGGTTGATTTCCTGTCAAGGGCAAGTACCTTGGTTGTGGGTTTGCTCCCTGCCCCCAACGTCAAAGCATGTGTGGGAAGCAACCAGTCCATGTGTCTCTCTCACATTGATGCCTTTCTCTCTCCCTTTCTTCTTCCCTCCCTCCCTCTTATCACTCTGGAAAGCAATGGAAAAAAATATCCTCAGGTGAGGGGAAAAAAGCAGTTCTGTTCCATTCTATGTATATGCTATCTTGGATACTTGGCATGGTCTGGGGATATGTTGTCAACTCTATAAGTTTCCATAGATACCATTTGTAGATGAGCAACTGTCATACAGGCTGACTGCAATACAACACGCTGAAAAAAATACCTCGGGAAAATTCTGGTTCTGGTTAAGTCGGAATAGGCGCACTTTCCTTTTTTTCTATCCCTGAATACAGCCCAGAACTCTGGACAAATGTGTCAAGCTTCTGAGAACTCTGAAAAGTAAGTGGATCTCCAAGTAAACAACCAGACCCTCAGTTTCCTGGCATTTTACTCCCAGGTCTCCAGTCTGGGCTCAAAGGTGACAGGAATCCTGAAACAGTACTGCGGTGCAGAGAGAAAGAGCCCCAAGAGAGGCCCTTGCTTTCTGGTCTTGCGGGATGGAGAGAAGGGGGCCCTTCCTTCCTCTCCTCCTCCAGCCCACAGGAGGCAGTACCCTGGACAGGTGGCAGCATGACTTGAGCCAGGGGAACCTCTCTGAGCAAGGAGCTATAGTTTGAAGGTTTGCGGGGAATAGCTACTCTTTTTTTCTCTCTCTGCCAGCTCGGGGGAGGGGCTAAAAACTTGCCTTCTAGTAAAAGAACCAGAAAGGTGACTTCTAAGAGCCAGAGAGAGTACAATGGAGACAATATCTTTTATCTAGCTTAATCTATGCAAAATGTTATCATTTCAATAGGTAACCAACATGAAAAATATTAATAAAATAGTTTTTTTATTGGCACTAAGTCTTCAATATCCACTGGCTTCATGTAATTACTGAGCAGGATAGACATGGCTAGTCCAAGGTGACTACTGAGCAGGAAAGATGTGACTAGACCAAATGGAAATATGCTATAAGTGCAAAACACACTCCAGGCTTCAGAATATATTCTTAAAATCAATTTCACCTATTTCTTGTGGCGGGCTGGCACAGCCATGGCATACTCAGCCCCACATTGGGCATCTTATGTGCCATGCCGGTTCAGCCAGGTTCGGTGAGCCCAAGTGGAGGCGGTGAAGGATTGAGAAAAGACAGATAAGAGAATGAAGGTTGACTCTTGGCATGATGCTGCCCTCTGTGATGGAGAGAGACAGTGCCTGCAAGCCAAGTCTTTATTTTATAGCCATATTCCACGAGGTAAAGTAAGGGCTTGGTCAAGATGTTTACAACATTCTCATGGGTTTTGAATCTACTCAATTCCATGCATCAGATCAAGCTTTGTTTACTTGCAGTCTATCTCACTCAGGTACATGGGGCCATGTGTTTGGACCATAGGTTCAAGTTTACAACTATAGCTGTTGGCTATAATTGTGGTGGGAGGGCCCTGCCCTCCAAGCTGGGACTTGCATGTGGCAATGAGAGGACTGTGCCCTCTCATTAGTCTGAGGCTTGAACCTGTCCAAACAATATGGCTGCTCTCCACAATTCTTTTTTAAGTGACTAATAGAAAAAGTAAACTTTTTCTAACTCACATATTTTTGTTGAAAGCACTGCTTTAGATGCTGAATTTCCTCTCTAAGACCTGGAAGGGAAGACTGACCCAGACTGCAGCCCTCAGGGGCAGCTTCATGGAGGTCGAAGACCTTGGGAGTTGGTTAGAGTTAGAACAGGTGGTGGCCCAGAGATTCGCCTGCCCATGGAGCAGGCAGAGCTTGTGGTGTGTGTGGGAAAGCCAGGGGAGTAGAGGGAGGGCAGAGACCCACGCCTCCAGAGAATAATTCCTTCCAGAACTTGCTCCCTATAGGATCTGTGGCTGGCTGAAATCTTCTGAGCCAGAGAGGTCCCCCAAAGGGGAGGTGGCCAAAGGCAACCTTGTCAAAGTTGCAGGCCAGGAACTGGAAGACAGTATGTGCATTGCTAATAGGTGATTCTCAACTAAGTTTGCACATTAGATTAACACAAAGGCTCCTGAGATAAAATTTCTTCTCAGACCAGGTGCAATCAAAGCCTGACACCCACATTTTCTCACTAGGAAACTGTTTTTCTGGCTTAATGAAGGGAAAACTGGCTTTCCCCTCAATTATGCTGCATTGAGTGTTGAAAAATAGTAACTCTGGCTCACATTTACAAAAGGCATCTGATGTGCCTGAGTCTGTACCGGGACTTCATGGCTTCATGGGCACCATCCCATTTAATGCTCCTGACAAACCTATTCTACAGGCATTATTATTACCCACTTCACTGTTAGCAAAGAAGAACTCAGAAACATGCTGAGGCAAATCACTTGTGAACAGTTAGAGGTTATGGGGATCCAGTGCTGTCTGCCTCCTACTAAACCGCTGCTCTCCACATGAGCAGGGCTGGTTTCCCAGCTGCTTCCGTCTGAAATGTCCATTCCAAGCTTAGAGCTAAGCAGAAGTGACTCCTTTTCCAGCTGCTGGAATTAAGCACCTGAATAGAGTTGCTGCCTGACTGTGCCCCTCTGGTGTGAGGGCAAAGTTTCAGTACAAACACTTTTTTCACAAAGTTGAACATGGCAATGACATCTGTGCCACCCTGTCCTGGAAAGAGTCTTGTTCCATTGCAAAGGAAGCTTTGCATCACAGGTCAAAGGACTGATCCTCACTCCCCATTCTGACCTCAGACACTTTGCACTGACATTGTGCACTGTGCTCCAGTACTGTGAGTGCGTGCCAGCTGCCAGAGCCATGGAATGTGAAACACACCATCATCTTCCTCAGCATGGTGCAGGGCCAGGCACAGAGCCAAGGCTTGTCAGTGCAGGTTACTGGGACTGGATGACAGTTTCCTGGCCACCTGTCCCTCCTCCACCACCATAAATGTGTATTAAACTTCTCACCTCTTACGTCCGGTGTCAAGTATGAAGGAAGAACATGCTACCAGTGACTATTCCAGGAAGGCGGGAGCAGTTTTAAATACACAGTGAGGCACAGCCTGAGGTGAACCAGCCAAGGACTGAGTGTGAGAACCACGGCCGCAGGAGGCTTTCTGGGAAGGCTTCCTGAGCCGCCTGCCATATGAACTGCCTAACCCAGTGTTGTTCAAACTGGATCACGACCCAGGTCAGGAAATCACATTGGTGAATCATCACTAGAACTTTTCAAAAAGTGAAACGGAATAAAATCAAATGAAAAATAGCATAGTGTTGTACTGGCTCAAGTGCTTAGTGTTCTTTTGGAGGGTTGTGATCCATAAGGCTTGAAACACATTGCCCTCCTCTTTGGCGTCTGAGAGTGTCCTCGATCCTATGAATCTAAATCCAACAGCTCCTGTTGGAAAAGGTCTTCTGTTCTGCTAAGGATGGGTGTGTAGTACAACTTCCTCATCTTCAAAGAAATCTTACCCTTCATCTTCCTGTCGTGTTTGTTCCTACTGGCAGTGTTTCATTATGAAGATAACAGCTAACATATATGTAGACCAGAACCAGTACTTGGCAACTTGTATGAACATTTATAAAATTCTCCTCTCTAGCCCATAATAACCCCACAGAGTTCCTCATTTCTTTGCACTGACAAGAAAACTGAGGGTCAGGGCGAGGATGACTAGTCACTTGCCAGGAAGTGACTGAGCTGGGATTTGAAGCTACCCTCTTCTGACTCTGATGCTGTGTAAACCCTCTATGCTACAGCAAATAGTTTCTCTTTAAGTTGGATCTTTTACTGTGGAATTATAAATTCTAATCACCCAGAGTATAGGCAGTAAAGCTCTAGTTTGTGCCCTTCACAGTGAATCCTTGCGTTTGTGCTAAAATGTTTCCAGATTTTTTTTTATGGTGGTAAAATACACATAACATAAAATTTACGATTTTAACCATTAAGTGAAAAGTTCTGTGATATTAAATACCTTATAATGTTGTGTACCATCACCACCACTCATCTTATCAAACTGAAACTCTATACTCATTAAACCATATTCCATTCCCTTTCCCACCTAGCTTCTGGCATTTACCATTCTACTTTGTTTCTATGATTTTGACTACTCTAAGTACCTAATATAGAGGCATATAGTATTTGTATTTTTTGTCATTATCTTATTTCACTTAATGTCTTCAAGGATCATTCATGTTGTAGCATATACCAAAATTTATTTTTTTTCCTGAAGGTTGAATACTATTTCCTTGTATGTCTATACCATAGTTTGATTATCCATTCATCTGTCAGTGGACACTTAGGTTACTTCCATGTTTTAGCTATTATGAATAATACTGCTATGAATATGAGTGTACAAATATCTCTTTGAGATCCTGCTTTTAGTTCTTTGGGGTATATACTCAGACGTGGAAATGCTAGATTACATGGCAATTTATTTTTGAGAAAGCACTGTCTGTTTTCCACAGCAGCTATGCCATTTTACATTCCCATCAACACTATACAAGGTTCCAACTTCTCCACATCCTCTCACGTATGTTATTTTGATATTTTGTAGTAATATCCTAATGCACATAAAGTGATATCTCATACATTTTATTTGCATTTTTCTCATAGTTGGGATGTTGAATATCTATTTATTTATGTGCTTATTAACTATTTATATGTCTTATTTGGAGAAATATCTATTCAAGTCTTTTGTTCATATTTTATTCAAGTTATTTGTGGGTTTTTCTTGTTATTGTTGGAGTTTATTTCTTTATATATTTGCATATTAATATTTATTAAATATTTATAAATCATAAATTAATGTTAATTTATGATTTATAAATATTTCCTCCCATATATGTGTTGCCTTTTTACTCTGTTGATAGTGTTTTTTGATGCATAAAATTTTCTAATTTTTATGAAGCCTAGTTTGTCTCCTTTTTCTTTTGTTGCCTGTGCCTTTGGTGTTGTATCTAAGAAATTATTGCCAAATGCGATGTTGTGAAACTTTTGCCCTATGTTTTCTTCTAAGAGTTTTATAGTCTTAGGTCTTACATTTAGGTCTTTAATCCATTTTGAGTTAATTTTGTCTTAAGGGTTAGGCAAGGCTTCAGCTCATTCTCTTGTATGAGAATATAAAGTTTTTCCAGCACCTTTTGTTAAAAAGACTCTCTTTTCCCCCATTGAATGGTCTTGGGATCCTTATAAAAATTATGCACATAGTTTTTAAAGCTAAATTTGCAATGTGGCAGTATGGATTTGAATGCCCAATAAGACGGGATAACTTGCTGTTCTCTATCTTTAGAAGATTGTAAATTTCCATGTCACTTATTTTAGAAGATAGAGCTATGTATTTCCTGGTTTTAGATCTAACATGCTGTTTTGTCACCTCAGTTCCATTCATTGAGTCCGCCATCCACCTCTCTTCACCTTCATTGCCCATCACAGTTGTCCATGCCACCACCATCTCTGGCCAGATTACCTATAATAGACTCCTACCTCGGCTCATCAGCTGAGTCTCTTGTGATCTTTTTGAAATGCTCATGGAATTTCAATGGTTTCTTTTCATTCTTACATTATCTGACCTCCCTCTCTTGTCCAGCCTCATTGTGGATGCCGCTCGTTGCTCTTATAATCAAGCAGCTTCCTTTCTGTTCCTTTGACATGCCTTCTTTCCTTCTGCCTCAGGCCTCCACACATGTTCATCCCACCAATCTACTCTCCAAACTATGTTCCATTTTTCTAAATAACTCCTGCCCATTCTTGAGATTTCAAAAGCTCCCAATGGAAGATTTCCCTATCTTCCTTGTAGACAAATAACTATTACATGATCTCAAAAAGACCTGAATATTTACTTCATAACACTATTCATTGCAATTTTACACTTATGGTTGTGATTTTTTTTAATGACCATCTTACCCATTGGACAATGATCTTCATGAGAGTAAGAATTGTGTGTCTGTCTTTTCCCCCAGTGTCCAGCTCATAGAGTACAGAGTAGGACATTCAACTTACTTGACCTGCTCAGAAGCAGGTGTGCTGAAAGTTCCAGGTGCTCATGTTTGGCCATTAGCCCCAACTCAGAGGGAGGTAATCATGGGTAAATCTCTAAGGATTAAAGAGTCAGATTTAACAGTACGAAGAGCCTTCTGAGTGTAAATGTTGATGTCTCTGGTATTTATGGTTTCTCCTTTATTTGGTTTGGACACAAGAAATTCCTCCATCTCCTTTGGGTATTGTCATTTCCTTGTTTAGGAGTTTAATTAAATCTGCACCTAACATGCTACAAACAGTTGGTGGGAAAGGGGTTTCTGGTTTATGGCACTAAGATAAATGTTAACTGTGCACAGCTAAACATAGCCACAGGATTTACTGTGTGTATAGTTATAGAATGGATTTGCATGGGCTTCCATTAGCCTGGTCCTAAATTTCAAGCCATGCATTTCCCAAGGGATCTAAGGATAGGAAGTAGAAAAAACAACAACAACAAAAAAAAACACATGAGAATTCTTCATGAGCAAAGGCATCTTTTGCAAACAAGCCACTGGGAGATATGCTCAGGGAATACTATTAATAACAATGGTAGTAGTAATAATAATTACAGCTCTTATTGAGTTTTTGAAATGCTAAGTGCTTTGCCTACATTATCTCATTTAATATTCACAGAGGGACTTTCAGGGGTACACTAAACTTGGAGGTCAAGCTCATTTTTTCAGACCACATATGGAGGCATAAGTGGTCAAGGACCTGAAACTAGGTGATATCTTCCAGTCCCATTGCTGGTGGCCACTGCTTCAGGTGTCCTCTTTCAGCATTTAACCATTCCTTTAGCAACTCTTTTCTTCTAGGCTTTTCTTGTGTGAATTGTGTGATGGGCACTGGAAGATGAGCCAAAGCTGGTTCCTGGCCTGGAGACATTCACACCCTGTTAGGGACATATCTATCTCAACCCCTCCTTGCTGACATGGGCAGTGCTTGCTGAGAACTGGCTGGAAGCCAAGCCCTGTACCTGTGAACTATCCCCAGGCAGGTGCTATTTATTGTTACCCTTTCTACAGATAAGACCAGGTAAAGTAGGCTGCCCAAATTCTCAGAAGCAGGGATAGTGCCCCAGGTTTATTGGTGTTGCCAGATGTCTGTGCCTTTCACTAAAACACTATATTACAGACATGTGGTGCCCCTTGAGAGTGCAGGGCAGGAGGTGCTTAATTCTGCCTGGAGCAGCAGCAACTGCTTCTGAGGAGCATTGCTAGATCTAGGGAAGGAAGAACAGTAGGATTTGTAGGGAACTGTGCTCCCTGTCCTCCTAGATACACTCCACTGCTGGCAACAGTGGGAGTGGGAAATCAAAGTCAATGAGTTCCTACAGGACATACTCATGTTCAATATAAAGAACTCTCTTATATTTATTCCAGACTATAGCCTGCTTGCGAAGTAATGCATCCTCACCATTGCAGGTATGAAGGAGGCCAGGGACACCTGCGGAGACTTGGTCACTGAATGGAAGCTATTAGATCAGGATATTGGGTTCAGCTGTGCATAAAACTGGTGGATGACTTGGATAGACACCAAATCTGGGTCCTCCCATCAGATGTCCTGGTTTGGGGCTCAGCACAGGAACTTAGGAATCTGCATGTGGAGAGCAGCTACAGTGTTTGGACAGGTTCAAGTCTCAGACTAATGAGAGGGCAAAGTCCTTTCATGGCCATGTGCAAATCCCAGCTTGGAGAGCAGAGACCTCCCAACACAATTATAGTCAACAGCTATAGTTATAAGCTTGAACCTATGGTCCGAACACATGGCCCCACGTGCCTAAGTGATATAGGCTACAAGTAAACAAAGCTTGATCAGATGCATGTAATTGAGTAGGATTAAAACCCATGAGAATGTTGTAAACATCTTGACCATCTCCTTACTTTGCCTCGTGACATCTGTCTAGAAAATAAAGACGTGGCTTGTAGTCCATGGTGCTGTCTCTTCATCCGGGAGCAGCATTCCACCAGGACCCAGCTTTCAGTCTCTTGTTTGTCTTTTCTCAATCCTTCACTGCCCCCTGTAAGGGTCACTAAAATTGGCTGACCTGGCGTGGCACGTAAGGCACCCTGGGGCTGAGTATGCAAGGCTGTGCCAGCTCACCACATCTGCATTTTCCCCAGGCTCTCCTGGTGATTCTGAAGGGTCTGGTCATTCTGAAGTCATTCTGAAGTCAAGTGGGCCAGGAGACCTTTACAATGAATCTCAACACTGAGTTTCTCTAATAGTGAGTATACATCCCACAGACCATTCAGCTCCTAAATAGGGTTGACAAACCTTTTCTATGAAAAGCCTGATAGTGAAGAATTTAGGCTCTGCTGGCTATAGGGTCTCTGTCATGGCTCATATAAATGACCACTATACTATGAAAGCAGTCAAAACCTGCCAAAACCGGTTTGGCTCAGTAGATAAAGCATCAGCCTGAGGGATTCCGGTCAAGGGCAGGTACCTTGGCTGTGGACACATCCCCAGTAGGGGGCTGTAGAAGGCAGTTAATTGATGTTTCTCTCTCATCGATGTATCTAACTATCTCTCTTCCTTCCTCTCTGTAAAAAATCAAAAAATATATTAAAAAAAAAAAAGAAAGCAGTCATAAGCAATATGTAAATGAATGGGCATAGCTATGTTCCAATAGCACTTTATTTACAAAAACAGGTGATAGACCAGTTTTGGATAAAGGCTGTAGTTCACTGATTCCTGGACCCTGAAAATTGGTGCCATGTAAAAATGCATTTGTGAAAAGCTGCAAACCATGCCTCTTCATGAACAAATTTGGTGCAGGTAAGCATGTTAAAGTCTTTGTGGAGGCCTGAGAAGCCAAGATATCTGCTTAATTTAGGTGGTTGAATCATAGAATCCTCTCATTATATAACACCTCTTTCCATCCATTTATAACTAGTGTTCCAGAGAATAGACTTTGGGAATCATTAATTTACATCTCACAAGAGACTGGCATATATAATAACTACTTACATAGACTGTCTTTTGAGAAGTTAGAAAGAAAACTTCCTGCCCTAACCGGGTTGGTTCAGTGGTTAGAGCATCAGCCTACAGACTGATGGGTCCCAGGTTCGATTCCAGTCAAGGATATGTACCTTGGTTGCGGGCATATCTCCATTAGGGGTGTGCAGGAGGCAGTTGATCAATGTTTCTCTCTCACTGATATTTCTAGCTCTCTATCCCTCTCCCTTCCTCTCTGTAAAAAATCAATAAAATATATTAAAAAGAAAAAGAAAATTTCCCTAAAATACTTGCATCATTCAGGAGATTGGTGCGTAAATTTAACACATTAGAATGCAGTCTGTGCTTAGGGTGCTGAGCCCAGATTAATATTGCAAACATTCCCAACATAAAGGAATTTGTCATGTTCTTTCTTCAGAGGCAGCTTTTAATGCCAGGGATGGGGAGAAGACATGGAGATGTTTGGAAGAGATCAAAGAAAAGACATCTTCTAAAAGAAGAAGAGCAGAGGTACTTAATAAGGTGTATTAAGTACTTCCTCTATGCCTACCCTATACTGAGGCCTTTATCTAGATCTGTGCTTCTTAATGGGGCACCATTTTGCCTGTTGAGGGATATATGGGAGTGTCTGGAGATATCCTGTTGTCACAAGTTGATAAAGGATATAGTAGTGCAATTATTGGGAGGTCACGGATGCTAAACATCTTACACTACACAAGACAGCCTCACTCCCATCCCCAACAGAGAATTACCCTGCCCAAATACCAATAATGCCACCACTGAGAAAGTCTTCCCTGGATGATCTGTTTCCATATAACAACCTTGAGAGGTATATGGTGTTGGGACTTTTAAGAAATGAGAAAACAGAGACAATGTCTTTCCTCTGTGCTTTCCATCATTCGTGACAGTATGAGCCCACATCTTACAAGTTCACATTCAACCACCTATAGCAAAAGCAACAACTGTCACTTGCTTGGGTGGGCATGAATAGCCCATGACTCCAAGAAGTCCTCCCACAGCATTTCCATATCACCATCCCCTTTGGCTACACCCCTCCCATTTGCTGCCCCTGATTCATTAGGTATGTATATATCACCAATGTTACATACCTGCCCCCCCAAAAAATAATACAAAAGATCTCCGATGACCATTAAAGCACTCCTTACTGAAGCCTTGCATTTCATCTGGTGCCAATCTGACTATTTTTTTATGTTCAATTAAGTTTGTAACACCAGGCAAATGATTTTCACCTATTGTCTTAGTTTCACCCTCTGTAGATGAGGATGATAACAACTCTATAAGCTACAGGTGAAGATTATGCTTGCAGGATCCAAAGAATATAAAACCTGCCAGCGAGAGTAGCTAAGGTGATTGCCTTTAAAGAGGAGGTAGATTCCTGGTGGGTTATAAGCCTGCTGGGCTCCAGTTTTTCCCAGCAGCCTGTAAGAATGCTACAGTGTAAGAGAGGGGACTTAAGAGGGGGTTCTGGACAATATCACCAAAGGGCAGTCACTACTCTGATATCTGGCCTGGGATGAATGTGGCTGGAGTGCATGTATGCCAGCAAGTGCACAGTTCAAAATTAAAAGTACCTGGACAGAGCTCTCTCCAAGAGAGTGTTCAGGACAGACAGGACTGGGACTTCCGAAGAGACCTCAGCAGGGCAAGACTCGGATCCTGGAACCATGAGTTCTTCTCTCTTGTAATCAAGAAACTGAAGCCCTTGTACTTCCTTCTTATCACTGCTAAACTGAGCAAATCATTTTAGATAGCCCCTGAATAAGGAGGTTGTATCTGAGAAGATGATGTCCCATAGATTATCATAAAGCATTTAAACCAATACTCAGAAAACAAAAGCACCACAATGGCATGAGTATTTAAGATGGTGCATCATGGCACCCATGACGGGGTTCGGCAGAGAGTCAGGCACTCTGGCCATGGAAGACTGGCCTTCCCTGCACTCTTTTATCATCCACTCTCTTTAGAAAGGCCAGCTCTTTTGCTCTCTCTCTCCATCCACACTGACGCTGGTTGCTCAATTATTTCATAGTGAGATCAGACATTCCTGGAATGATGAGGAAACAGAATCCACACCATAGTAAAGCTTCCTTTTCAGAACATCGGGTCCTCATAGGAGGGAGTGATAATTGATGCTGTGGTCACAAATGCCAGAAATGGCATGTCCCATAAATGGCTACTCCCCCTCTTCCCAATGATTAACAAATGAATGTTGTGATTTGAGGGTATCTGACTGGGGCTCGAATAGGGGACATCAAGGTACTGCCCAAGAGGACTCTTGGGGGCTGTCTGTCACATCTGAGTGAAGCGAGGTTGTTCAGTTATTTCATAGCAAGAGATATGTCAGATGTTATGGATACTTGTGGTAAATCATATTTTACTTGACTGGTCTACTAAATCCCATTCCTCTTTACTTTTCTTAAGTCCTTTCTTTACAGAGTTTTTAGAAAGGCAATAAGGGGAGTAGAAAGACATGATTTGGAGAAGATAAAACCTGAGGTTTACATCTTGACTCTGCCACTCATTAGCTGGGTGGTTGTGGACCAGTCACTGGCTTTTCTAGGTCTTTCAATACGAAAATATTACCTATCTCATTGGATTATTGTGAGAAATACAGGAAATAATGTATGTTAATTGCCAAGAATACATTAGGCAGTCAAACGCTGAGTTTTATTTTCAATCAAATAGAAATGAAATTATAGTGATGCTCCGTGAGATCTCTCTATTAAAGATACTTAAAGAAGGAGAGCTGCTCCTAATATACCTAGTAATGAATAGCAAACATCTTGATTATAATTTTAACTTGTCATTTTTTTTTCCTAAATGGATCTCTGACCATTCAAACAAAATAGTGCAAAACAAGAACACCAGAGTTCTACAGTTAATGGACTTACAAGAATCCATATTTGATAGTAGGTAAATTACTCTTAAAAGAAATTTAAAAGCATCGAGTTAACAGTCCGTAGGAGTGCAGTTGCCTTGTTTCACGTTATCATTTCTTGGTTTCTTAAAACAAGTGACTCAGACTGAGCTGCCCTCTTAGCCCGGGAAATCCCTAAAGCGGAAACTGGAGGGAAAGAGTCCCTTTGTGATTTTCTCCAAATGCATCATCAGTGATTAGCGCCAATTCAATCTGGATTCCTTCAACTGTGTCACCTTGAAAAGTGGAAGCACCCTTGCCTTTCCCTTTTCCTTTCTTTGTTCGTCAGCTAGCCTGGACTCTAGGTACACCACACCCACTCACCTCTTACACAAAGACCTTCAGTGTTTGGAAGTTCCAGCATCCTCCCTGGGGGAGAGCCCTGAGGAACTTCACCCTCCACTCCCACTGGCTAGCCTTTTCTGGCAGGTGCTGGTTGACTAAGTTTTCCCTTTGTGCAATTTTTGGGCTTTGCTTTTCCTCTCTTTCAGTAATGCATGATTATCTAGGCAATAATCATTGTTCCTTGGAGTCAGCAGACGTCTGAGTAGCAAACATACCATGAGCCAACGCTGATCTCTGGCCTGGATGAAACTAGTCCTCATAATGAAGAAACTCTGAGAGTCTTTGGTTAATTGTTTTAAAGGCAAAGAGAGCTCTGTGTCCACACCTCACCAGGCTTCCATGCTGCCTAGAAATCTCTGGAAGAAGACCTAAGCAAAGGAGGCCTCTGGGAAGAGTAGATTAGGACGGGCTCTTCTGATGGTATATTTGGACCTTTTGGGAAAGAGTTGTGGGGAGCACAGCTGGGTTCTTCCTTCCCATTGTTCTGCTTTGCCTCCTGCTCCGAGGAGGGCAAAGTCATGCTGAGACAGAATTTTTAAATTCACCTTAAAGTATTTCCATTCAGTCAACCATCCCTGAGCCTCAACTTTGAGGTGCAGAGCTGGGTCAAGCCCAGTCCCTATGCTCCTGGAGCTGCCTCCCAGGTAAGGAGATGGACATGAAGAGACTTAGTTACAGCACCTGCCTTTTCCAAATGCCAGTCTGATCCTCACAAATAGGCTGAATGAACACACCCAGCCTTAAAAGTCCCCCGTAAGACCACAGCACGAGGGCTAGCCCTCTTACACAACTTTTCTTTAAACTTACGTTGTCTCTCTGTTTTACTCAGCCTCATCCTAAGCAACTCTGTAAAATCATAGTCTGATGCCTTAGTTGTATTATTACAAATTCCCATTAAAATAAATGCATAAGCAAGTAACCTGTTCCTTCCTGTGTCAAACACCCATTGGGCCTCACATCCCAGCAGTGGGTAGGTGCCCATGGGGATCACTGCCTGGGGTGCTGCAAACAGGTGCCTGGGAGAAGTCTCCCACAGCCGATGACATGGAGCAGGCAAGGAGGGTAGGGAGGCAGAGAGTAGAAAGTGGGAAGCAGAGGACTTCTCTGAAAATTCTGAGCTGAGATTGAACACATAAATGGGAGTCTGCTAGGGAGTATTGGGGAAAGAGTGCTCCAGACAGAAAGTG
Organism: Lasiurus cinereus; assembly: GCA_011751065.1. Lineage (NCBI taxonomy): Eukaryota > Metazoa > Chordata > Mammalia > Chiroptera > Vespertilionidae > Lasiurus > Lasiurus cinereus. Next base: position 7,712,482 of record JAAGEH010000020.1, read on the forward strand.
CAGAGAGAGTCCTAAGCTTAAAGTGTGAGGGAAAACAGTGAAGAAAGGAGAGATTCATTCATTCATTCAATATGTATTTTATGATTACCTACCTTCAAATCATATATCTGTTTACTTAATAGTTTTCTTCGTGGTTGGTTCTGGGAGAATATGCCAGGAAGTGTGATAACTGGTGCTGCTCTCATGTCGCTTGTAATCTAGTTAAACAAGCAACGCACGTGCACACACACAACTATCCAGAGACAAGCACCCAAAGAGAGTATGTGATTAAGGACCCAAATAGCAACGCTGATAAGTCACTTGCTGTGCGTTCAGAGGAGAAACTTCCTGAGAGTGAGGATATGGAAGACTAAAGTAGACTTGGACACATGGAGGAAAAGTTCAGGCAGATGACACAAGCCAAGAGGGTCCCAGCTGCAGGGACAGGAGCAAACTGCACTTGTCTCCACCCTTAGCTTCTAGAATGAAGTTGCTGTAGCCTCTAACTCAGGTTTCTATCTAGCATCCTGGATGGAGGTTAAGAGAGACATCTGTGACTATCCAGACATTGCATTCAGATGTTTTTTTGTGAATTCACTTCTGCATTTTCCAGGGAAAGAACTTCTAGTTTTCATCAGATGCTCCAAAAAGTAGCTCAAACTTGCTTTGGAGCCTCGGGTCTTTCTGATGTCTGCATTTTCCAGGGGAAAGAACTTCTAGTTTTCACCAGATGCTCCAAAGAGTAGCTCAAACTTGCTTTGGAGCCTTGGTCTTTCTGATGTGCCTTTATTATTACATGCATCTCTATTAGTGTTTATTTAAATCTTGCTCCTTTATGTTTCACTACAAGGTTCCATGCCCAGAATCACTCAGTAGAACCAAGCCTCCCAGTGAGGTCATACTCTTAGACCCACACGTGCTCTTAACCCCCACAATACTCTGCTCAGTCAAGTTGCACAAAGAGTGAATCTGGAGAGGAATCCAAGATGGCAGCATAGGTAAACACCTACACTGCTGCCTCGCACAACAATTTCAAAACTACAACTAAAAGACAGAATGGACATCATCCAGAACCACAGGAAAGCTGGCTGAGTGGAAATTCTACAACTAGAAGGAAAGAGAGGGGCTCACAGAGACCCAGAGGAGCTGCAAAAAGCTGAGGTACAGAGACGTGCGCATGGAGAGAGCAGGTGCCGGAGAACCTGGCTGGCTTTCTCTGGTGGAAAGGAGACGGAGACTCTCAACGACATTGAACCTCTTATCCTACAACACTAAACCCCAAATCCAGCCGAAAACTCATACAGGGGGAGGTTGGACTGTGAAAAGAGAGAAGTGCATGGAAATTTAGGGGAGTCGCAAAAGATCAGAAGTCTGGTGATATGCACGGCACTGCGCGTAGAGGACCGACTGCTGATTGTGCCACTGGCTTTCACAAGTGGGCGGGAGACAGACCCTCCCAATGGCGCCACTTCTAACTCCACTAAACCCCAGTTTCAGGCAAAACCCTGGGGACCCAGACTCATATGGTCTCGGAGTGCAGGGGAGCCAGAGAGGCAGCCGTCTAGAGGTACTGCGAGGGCACGCGTGCACACACAGGGACTGCTCCAATGATTACCCAGTCATGTGAGACTCGGGCTGTGGAGGGTGGGGCCAACTGGAAGGCAAGGCGGTTCCTTAAGCTCTGAGACTCCACACATCTCAAGTTCAACAGAGAGGCTTTTGCAGTTTTGCAAGTCTGGTATCATAAGGCTGAATCCAACACAGAAGTTCTCCCAGCATAGTGAAAATGCTAAGACAAGGGAAGGGATCACAAACAAAAGAAATGGAGAAAAACAAATGACTGGATATAGAGTTCAAAACCATGCTTATAAAGTTTTTCAAGAATATCCTAGAAAAGTTGGATAAAGTTAGCGAGACCCAAGAGGAGATGAAAAAGAACCAACTAGAAATGGAAAAGGACCAACTAGAGATGGAAAAAGATCAACTAGAGATGATAAAGGGCCAACTAGAAATTAAACATACACTGACTGAAATAAAAAACATTATACAGAGACCTAACAGCAGACTAAAGGAAGGCAAGAATCAAGTCAAAAATTTGAAATATAAAGAATCAAAAAACACTCAACTGGAAAAGCAAGAAGAGAAAAGAATTCAAAAATGTAAAGATAATGTAAGGAGCCTCTGGTACAGCTTCAAGCATACCAACATCAGAATTGTGGGGGTGCCAGAGGAAGAGAGAGAGCAAGATACGGAAAACCTATTTGAAGAAAAAAATGACTGAAGCTGAGACCAGTTTGACTCAGTGGATAGAGCGTTGGCCTGTGGACTGAAAGGTCCCAGGTTCGATTCCGGTCAGGGGCATGTACCTTGGTTGCGGGCACATCTCCAGTGTGAGGCATGCAGGAGGTGGCTGATTGATGTCTCTCTCTCATCGATGTTTCTGACTTTCTATCCCTCTCCCTTCCTCTGTGTAAAACTCAATAAAATGTAAAAAAAAAAAAAGAAAAAAGAAAAAAAGAAAGAATAACTGAAAACTTCCCACATCTGGTAAAAGAAATAGATTTACAAGTCCAGGAAGCACACAGAACCCCATATAAAAGGAATCCAAAGAGGACTACACCAAGACACATCATAATTAAAATGCCAAGAGCAAAAGACAAAGAGAGAATATTAAAAGCAGCAAGAGAAAAACAGTTCATTACCTACAAGGGAGCACCCATACGACTATCAGCTGATTTCTCAACAGAAACGATGCAGGCCAGACGGGAGTGGCAAGAAATATTCAACGTGATGAATAGCAAGAACCTACAACCAAGAATACTCTATCCAGCAAAGCTATCATTCAGAATTGAAGGGCAGATAAAGAGCTTCACAGAGAAGAAAAAGCTAAAGGAGTTCATCAACTCCAAACCAGTATTATATGAAATGCTGAAAGGTACTCTTTTAGAAGAAGAAGAAGAAGAAAAAGGTAAAAGATAAAAAATTATGAACAACAAATACGTATCTATCAACAAGTGAATCTAAAAATTAAGTGAATTAAAAATTTGATCAACAGAATAAACTGGTGAATATAATAGAATCAGGAGCACAGAAAAGGAGTGGACTGATAATTCTCAGGGGGAAAGGGGTGAGGGGTGTACAGGGAGAGACTGGACAAAAATCATACACCTATTGATGAGATCAACGGGAGGGAGGTAAGGGTAGAGGGAAGGGTGGGAGCTGGGTGGAGGGGAGCTATGGAGGAAAAAAAAGAAACAAATATAATAATCTGAATAATAAAGATTTAATTTAAAAAGATAAATTAAAAAAAAAAGTGAATCTGTACACTCCTTCCCAGTTGCACTCTCCCCTCTGCTGTGTGGGCTTCTCACAGTCTCAGCCTGCACAAAGCTATTCCAAGTCGTTTGCTCTGGTCACTGACCTTGACTAAAATGTTAATTGTCTCATCTTGACACCTGATTGTCCTAACCATCATGCTCTATCTACCTGTAAGAGCTAGTCTTTAGGAAACTGTGGGAAGTAAGCCTACGTTAAATACTGCTGGATCTTCCCATCTTCCTAACATATTTCATTATAGTAGCTACATATGAGTCCCAGTTCAAAAACAGCAGCAGTTCCATTTAAAAATCAATATTTATTTGAATCTACTTGTAAATGCACTGCTTATACATAATTTTTAAATTATTTTTTATTATACAAAAGTAGGGAGAACATTATAACCAAGTCCATGTTCCTATCTCCTAATGTTATGTATGAATTCATGGCCAGTCCTGTTTCCCCTCTGCTTCACTACTTACTGTCCCCACTTGGATGATGTTGAAGCAAACCCATATATCACATAGTTTCACCTCAAGTTTCTCAATGTGATATGGGATTTAGAATAGACTTTGTCACAAATAGCATGGTCCACATGTCAGGGTGTGAAAAATGCGTGTGCTGCACAGCAGCGTGTGAAAGCCTTTTGACTTACCCTGGGCCCTGGGGCACTTCTGTTTGCTAATATCTAGAGGGTACCAGTCTTTTTGATCATGAATTCTGTTGCATTTTTCAAAATCAAAATATTGTTGCTGTGAATTCTAGTTGCTGTCAAGTCAATTCAGTGCAATTAAGTATATGCAGTCTGTTCTATCAGATATGCTTTTAAAACATGCATTTGTTCCAATGCCATTTTAGGGAACAGCCAGATTTCACGTCTGCTTGTGCATGATTCCATCCCAGAGACATGAGGTGATTGCAGAAAATAGTACCCAGCTGAACTCTGCTGCATGGGACACACACACACACACACAGGCACACACACAGGCACACATACAGACACACACACACACACACACACACACACACATATACGCACACCTCAGTCATCCAGCACCACTTCCATTCACACCATCACGTGGCGTTAAAACTTCTTGTCCAATTTCAAGGCTCCTGCCACTTCACCATCGCTCACAAGCTGCCACCTCCCGACATTCACGCCAGGTTTTTTCAAGGAAAAGTACAATATTTTTTGTGTTATGTGTGCATTTTTAACCATTTAACCTGGGTAAAACTGTTGCTGTTTTTATTAAACTCCTATCCTTTCTTAATTGTCACTGGCCTGTTTTTTAGTGTTGGCCCCTAACACAGGGCTCTCAATCTTGCTCTCTTGGTGTTGGGCTGGATGATTCTGTGCTGTGGCTGGCCCGTGCCCTGCAGCAGGGTCAGCAGCTTCCCAGCCTCACACACTAGATGCCAGGGCACCTCCTCACCTCCTCACCCTCCCCACTGCTGTGACAACCAACAGATCATATTGATATTGCAAATATCCCCTGGGGGAAGGGGCAAAGCCCCATGAGACTTTGAAACTTTGTGAGAACCACTGCCACACCCCATTTCCCAGGAGCCCTGAGGCCTTTGGCACTCCACTTTGCACAGCATGGTGATGTTTAGAAGTAAGTCCTGCCATAGTAGAATTGATGGGACTGAGAAATGTGCACCTCCACTGGGTCCTCCTGAAAATGTTATTCACAGTGCATTGGTGGGTTCTATTCACTTTGCACTGAGCTCTAAATTAAATTCCTACATTAAAGTAATCACTGACCTTTGGCAATATCTTTACTTTCAAAATGCATACACCTTGAACCATATAAGATTTTATAACAAAAACTAGAGGTCCGGTGCATGAAATCTATGTAACAGTAGACCTTCCTTCCCCTGGCTGCTGGTTCTGGCTTCCCTCTGGCACCTGGACCAAGCATCCCTCACTTCATCCGGAAGGTCATCTGAAAGGAAATTCAGAATGGTGTCTGGACTAATTAGCATATTACACTTTATTAATCATAGATCATATGAACAATAGCTACCACTTTTGGGTACTCCTTAAAACCCAAACTCTGTGCTGTAATCATTGTATTCAAGGTCACATTTAACCTTCACCACAGCACAACCCTGACCACTGTCTGTCAGCCCATTTAACAGGAGAGAATTCTCAGGAACTGGGGCCCTAAAGCATGGGGCGACTTGCCTGAGGTCAGCCCTGCAGCTTGGGGTCCAGAAGCCTGGGCTCATCCTTTCATTTCACCATAACTTTGGGATTTTCCACCATGAACATGTATTACACGTATGTGTGTGTGAGTTTTGTGTATCCTATGCAGCAGGTTGATCTGGGTGCAGTTTTCTGCACTCACCTGGTGCTTCTCCAGGATGCAAGCACACATACATAAATATACATAGAAAACACGTTTTTAAAGGGAAAACTGAAGAGCAAGATAGCACAAGAGCTAATAGAAAGGGAACTAGACAGTTAATGAGTTCAAGTTGGATTAAATGCTAGAATAGAGGACTTGCAGATGTGATTACAAAACCACTGTCAGCAATCTTAGAGACATCGGAGCCTGGGATCCAGGCCAGGGAATTGGAGACAGGAATATGTTATTCTAGTTTTCAAAAATGAGAAAAATGTGGGTTCAAAAACTAGAAGGCAATGGAGCTAGCATTTGGGACCTGATTATGAAATACACCCTTTAGGAACATTTAGGAAAGAGCAGAGCTGGCAATGCTGAGAGCTTCAGAGGTTTGGGTCATTCTGGCATAACTCTATTTCCTTTCTTGATCCTTTATTTTTGATAGACCAATAAAATATTCCAGACATCACGCACTTCAATTCCAGCAGGAGCATTTGATAAACAGATGTGGGCTTTTCCTCATGGACACATGGATGGTAAGCTTATGAGTTGGAGGCACAGCTAACCGAATTGTTCATACCTTTGGCAGGTGTCATGCTGAGCCTTTGCACATAGGTCCATGTCACATGGGTGCCACCACTCTTCCCTCTTTTAGGGCTGGAGACCTGGAGGCTTGGAGAGGCTGTTATATTGTTGGAAATGCAGCAGAAAAACAGCAGAGTTGGGATTTGTGCTTTCTAATGAGTAAATAGGGATTGAACTTAGGGCTTTAATTGCACACAGTAGGCCTTTATCGCACATAATATATTGACCTGGAAGATGATGCAGAGCTGAGAATTATCAGATGGGCAGCTGACATGCAGCTATGCACTTAGCTGCCCCGTCTTCAGTCCCCCATCCTGTCCTTTGACTGCAGGAGTGGCCTCTCAGACTGGAGGGCTGAGACAGGGCCAGAGAGGCCCGGGCACAAATAGGAACCAAGCTCCAATCCTCTTTTTCTAAACATGTATTTGCAAAACTTACCATGAAGTTCTGCCTTTTCAGGACTTCCCATGGACATTCTGACTGAATAAGAAAGAGGCCTTTGGCCCACTTATTTCACCCATTCTCTTGGCTGCAAATAAACCTTTGGGGGATGGGGGAATTCCTCTTGTCTCTGAAAATAAAGGATTTATCTCTTTGTTACATTTTCCCCAAAAATATTTAGTTCTGGAAATTGGAAGGAAGAAAAGGAGAGACAGAAAGAGGAAGGGAGAGAAGGATGGAGGGAGGGAGGGAAGGAGAAAGAGAGGGGATGAGGGAGAGAGAAGAAGGAAAAGGAGGAGGAAGAGGAGGAGGAGAAGGAGGAGAAGTTGAAGTTGAAGTTGAAGATGATGATAGTGAGGCAGAAAAAAAAGGAGGGGGGATGCAAATGAAAGTAGAAGAAAGGCAAGAAACAAAGAATGAATAAAAGGAAACTTTTGATTGTGTGATATGATCACATTTCTTTCTAAGGCAGTGGGGGAAGTGAATAGGGTCATAGTCTCCCCAGCTGCTTGTTGTGGGACACAGTATAAACAGGCTGGCCCCTCCTCTGGCCCCCAGGAGGCTGCAGATCTCACTGGAGTCTGAGCATCTTTTTCTGGCCAAACCACCATGAACTCTCCGGAGTCCCCTCTTGCTGAGTCAGCAGAAACAGCCCAAGGAATTTGTTTCTCATTTTCATTCTTCTGAGCTCCAAGAGCAGAGTGTGCAGCTGAAGGATGATGTCCTGGAACAATCAAGGTCAGCTCTATGAGGAAACTGGGACACAGTTCTCAGATTCTTCCTGACCCCGCAGAGATGACTTTGTGGTGACATTCTTAGTCGGCTCTATGAAATGCTCACAGTGAGAGTTTGGCCAGGGATGTAAGTCAGGGCTCAAGTTCTGCTGGCTGACTTTATTTTCTCCTCCATTAAGAGTATATTCTGGCATGTTTGCACCAATGGAATGTTCTGCAGTTATTTAAAAAAAGGATATAAACTACAGAGCAATACTACTTGGCAGGAAAAGATGCCTTAGATATATTGGTTAAAGGAGCACAGGGTCACATGACACAATTAACATCATGAATGCTTAGATTACACGTGATTTTTAAAACTTATGTTTTTCTATACTGTTTGTATTTTTTATTTTTTTAAAAATATATTTTATTGATTTTTTTACAGAGAAGAAGGGAGAGGGATAGAGAGCTAGAAACATTGATGAGAGAGAAACATGATCAGCCGCCTCCTGCACACCACCTACTGGGGATGTGCCCGCATGCCCTTGACCAGAATCGAACCTGGGACCTTTCAGTCCACAGGCCGATGCTCTATCCACTGAGCCACACCGGTTTTGGCTATTTGTATTTTTTATGTGTACGGAGGGTTTCCTGTGTGGTGGGTGCCATGCCATGTACAGGAGTGGGCAAAGGTAAGTTTATAGTTGTAATACAAATAAATAATGCAATATTTTTTTACATACTCACAAATGTAAACCTACTTTTGTCCACCCCTGTATTTCACTTGAATCAACTCATTAGCTCCTTGCAATAAACCTATGAAAGAGGTACTGTGATCACCCTTATTTTACTGATAAGGCAGCATAATTAGGATCCTTGCCCAAGGCTTGAAGCCAGAAAGTTCCAGAAGATAACACTTAAGTCTACATTAAAGCCATTCTCTTAGGCATCACATGACAATATTTTTTTGAAAACAATAAAACTATTTTTAAAAATGTATCCTGACAATTGCCTAAATCAAATTTTGAATAAAATGAAGCTATTTAAAATGAATTGGTAGACAAATAATTTATTGGTGATGCAAAATGTTTCTGATACTCCATTATATGGGAACACAGGGTAAGGTTAACATTCTGTTGTGTGTGACTGTATGAACCTAGAAAACATGAAAGCATATGTACTGATATAGTAACTGCTACTCTTTCAATGTTGGAATTAGGATAATTTAGATTTTCTTTTGATGTATAGTGTTTTCCACATTTCTATAACAGCAGGTAGTGCTTTTGTCATAAGGAAAGAAAAAGGAGGAGAAGCTTCCCACCTCTTATATTTTTAAAAAATTATTTCCATTGGTGAGAGTATTACAGATGGCCTCCATTTTCCCTAGTTTTCTCCCCTCCACCCTGCTCCTGCCCCAACCCAGACCTTCACGTCACTATTGTCTGTGTCCATGATCTATGCATATATGCATACAAATTCTTTAGTTAATCTCTCATCCTCACTCTCCCCGCTGAGATCTGTCAGACTGTTCCATGCTTCCGTGTCTCTGGACCTATTTTGTTCATCAGTTTATGTTTTTCTTAGATTCCACATATAAGTGAGTTCACATAATACTTGTCTTTCTCTAACTGAATTATTTTGATTAGCATAATCATCTCCAGGTCTATCCATGCTGTTTCAAAGAGTAAGAGATTCTTCATTTTTTATACCTGCATAGTATTCCATTGTGTAATTCCACAGCTTTTTTATCCACTCATCTACCAATGGGCACTTGTGTTGTTTACAGATCTTAGTGATTGTAAATAATGCTTCTATGAACATAGGAGTGCATACATTCTTTCTGAATGGTGTTTTGGGATTCTTAGGATATATCCCTAGAAGTAGGATCATTGGGTCAAATGGCAGTTCATTTTTAACTAGATGCCTAGTGCACAAATTTGTGCATGGGTGGGGTCTGGCTGGCCTGCCCTGATGGGGGCCTATCAGAGGGGAGGGATGCAGGAGGTTGGCCAGCTGGCCCTGCCCCCAATTGAGGTGGTAGTGGCTGATTCAGGACTGATCCATTCATTTATATGCCTATTCTTATGACAGTACAGGCTGTTTTGATCACAATGGCTTTGTAGTACAGTTTGATATTCAGTATTGTGATCCCTCCAACTTTGTTCTTTCTCAAGTTTGCTGAGTCTATTTGGGGTCTTTTATGGCTCCATATAAATTTTTGGAATACTTGTTGTAGATCTGTAAAATATGCCATTGATATTTTAATAGGGATTGCATTAAATCTATAGATTGCTTTGGGTAGCATGGACATTTTAATGATGTTAATTCTTTCAATCCATGAACACAGTATGTACTTCCACTTGTTTGTATCTTCCTCTATTTCTTTTTCCAATATCCGGTAGTTTTCCAAGTACAGGACTTTTACCTCCTTAGTTAAGTTTATTCCTAGGTGTCTTATTTTATTGTTGTTGCAATGGTAAATGGGGTTATTTTTTGTTAGTTTCTCTTTCTGATAGTTTATTATTGGTGTATAAAAATGTCATTGATTGATGGGTGTTAATTTTGTATGCCACATGTTGCTGAATTCATTTCTTAAATCTAATAGTTTTCTGGTGGAGTATTTACGGTTTTCTTTGTACAGTATCATGTCATCTGCATATAATGAAAGGTGTACTTCCTCCTTTCTAATTTGGATGCCTTTCATTTCTTTTTCTTGTTTGATCACAATGGCTAGGACTTCCAGTACTATGTTGAATAAGAGAAGCGAAAGCAGAAATCCCTGTCTTATTCCTATTTTTAAGAGAAACACTTCATTTTTGCCCATGGAGTATGATGTTGGCTGTAGATTTGTCATATATGACCTTTGTTATGTTGAGGTATGTTTCCTCTAGTCTCACTTTGCTGAAAGTTTTTACAAAAATGGGTGCTGGATTTTGCCAAATGCTTTTTCAGTTGTCTATTAATATGACCATGTGATTTTTATATTTTGTATTGTTTATGTGGTGTATCACATTTATTGATTTGTGAATATTGTACCAGCCTTGCATTTCCAGAATAAATCCCACTTGGTCATGGTTATGACTATGACCTTTTTGATATATAACTGGATCCAACTTGCTAATATTTCGTTGAGGATTTAGCATCTATGTTCATCAGGGATATTGGCCTGCAATTTTCTTTTGTTGTAGTTCCTTCATCTGGTTTTGGAATTAGAAAAATGCTGTACTCATAAAAAGAGCTTGGAAGTCTTTTCTCCTCTTGAATTTTTTGGAATAGTTTGAGGAGGATATGTGTTAGTTCTTTGAATGTTTCATAAGCACGCCTGTAAATCCATCCAGTGCAGGACTTTTGGTTGCTGGGAGGTTTTTAATATTGCCTTAATTTCTTTAGTTGTTATTGGCCTATTCAGGTTTTCTAATTCTTCCTGACTGATATTTGGAAGATTATATGTTTACAGGAATTTGTCCATTTCACTCAGATTGTCCAGTTTGTTGGCATATAGAAATTTATGGTATTTACTTACAATCCTTTGAATTACTATGGTGTCCATTGATATATCGCCTCTTTCATTTCTGATTTTATTTATTTGGGTCTTTTCTCTTTGTTTCTTTTTAACTCTGGTATTGAGTGCCTATTATATGCAAGACATTGTTCAGGTCCTAAGGAAGCACTAGACCACAAAAGTGACCAAGTCCCTATCCCTGTGAACTTGACATTTCTACCTTTTCTATCAACTTGCCAGAATAGAGAACCACCTGCTCTTGCTTTAAGATGCAGAATTTTAGCCACCCCTCTGCCCGCACTAGAGACTTCCATGATCATCTGGAAGAAAAGGATTAGGCACACTTTTCTCAGATTCCATTGCATTTTCTTGTCACTTATTTTTCTTTTTATATAACTTACTATACATGTATTTATTTATGTATAATGTAGTTATTTGCTTATGTATCTTTTTCTCTGGAACATGGGTTTGAGAGACCTGGGTTCTACCACTCAATTACCTGCGTGACACTAGGTCAGTTATTTAGTTTCCCTGGAGACCTAGTTATTTTCATCTGTGTTATAGTGACATTAAAGTTTAACTCCAAAAAAGTGTTGTGGGGTTTACAAAAGAAAAAAAAAGTTACTCATACAAAAATATGTGTGAATGTTTATAGCATCTTTATTTGTAAGGATACAATACTAGAGGCAAGCTAAATGTCTTTCAATGGATGAATAGATCATCAAAATGCTACATTTGTACTATGGAATAATACTCAACAATAAAATGGATGAGATTATATAGGGAACAACATGGATGAACATCAAATGCATTACGTTGAGTGAAAGAAGCTAGAATCTGAAGACTACTTATAGTATAATTTCATTTATATAACATTTTACAAAAGGCAAAACACAGGGAGAGAATGAAGACCAGTGGTTGCCAGGGACTGAAGTGAGAGGAGGTGTTGACTACAAATATGTTAAAAAGGAACTCTGTGGGTTGATGGATAAATTCTTGTCTCTAGGTTGTGGTTACACAATTTTATTCATTGGTATAAACTCATATAACTGCATACTATAGACGGATGGATGGGTTGATGGATGGATGGATGGAAGAAAAAAAGGAAGGAAGATGCCCATAAAACTTTAGGGGATTAAATGCCTCTGAACCCTTTACTAATAGAAAATAGAAACCAGTGAATAAATTATTACCCAACAGTTCACATGACCTGCCAAAAGATGATCCCAAAAGAATACTATATCATACATGATACCAAGAGTTTTCTCATTCAATAATGCACACTCATATTTGCTTTCCCTCCTTCCTTGCTATATTCCATTTTGTCCTCATTTCTGCTTCTTGGTATTGTACTCCCTAATAAAATAGCACAAAAGCTTTTACCCCTGGCTTTGCTTTCAAAGGAACTTAGGCTAATGCACTAGGCATAGCCATGTCTTTATGTTCTTTCCAATAAAAGTGGGAGCAGAAATTTTATGTGCTGCCTTTGGATCTGGGCCTTCAACCTTTGGGCATGCTCTCCTTCATATCCCTTCCTCCCCTTTCTATGATGGAACCCAAACTATACCCCAGATTAAAATATGTAGACAAATTCAGCCCCATAATAAGTGGTGGTACAATGATATGGAAGGGACTTTGGTTCCTGAATGATCCCCTGGAGAAGAGATCCTGTTAACATGGACTATTAAATGAGAAACAAAGAAATCCCTGTGTTATTTAAACCTCTGTATTTAGGGGGTTTCCTTTGTTATAGCATAACCTTTCCCTAAACTAAATGGGGGATAATATGGTTTTTCAAGTACTCTTCATGATGATGACTCTTCTAAAAACACAGTAATTACATATATTATTATTGAAATTGTGATACTTTTAGGGGTAAAGGAAGTGCATTACTTCTTGTGTGCCCATGGGGAACATGTATGATTATTTCATGTATACTCATGGTGAACATGCGTTACTTGTTTAATGAAAGGGACTTTCTTTTCTAAGATGCTGAACATACCACCCAGAGAATTAAGCTATTGGGTCAATAAACAGAGAAAATGTGCCCTTGAAATAATTGGCATAACCTACAAATAGTGAAAAGGCTTGCAAGTCCTCTTTATGAAGACTAAACCCTTATCAACACCATTTTCCTTTCATTGCAAATCCTGTTGCTGAGCAAGTTAAGATTATCATTGAACTAAAACCTTTATGCCTTAATTCGACCCTAAATACACTACTTTTTGTTTTGTATTGCGTTCTTTTAATTTTAATTTTTTTATAAATTTTATTGATTAAGGTGTTACATATATATCCTTATTCCCTCATTACTCCCTCATTCCCCCCACTCATGCCCTCACCTCCCTGTTGTCTGTGTCCATTGATTAGGCCCATATGCATGCATACAAGTCCTTTGGTTGATCTCTCCCCCTTACCCCCATCCTCCCCTACCTTCCCTCTGAGATTTGATGGTCAAATACCTTCCATGGCTACTGTCCCATCACTACATGAGGCATTATAGTGTGAGATAGGCTTATATCAGGCTAGCTAAATTTCAGGCAGGCTAGTAGGCACACAAAAATTACAGAACCACATTATTAAAGTTACAAAGCAGTTAGTGGAGAGAGGAAATGTTAGCACTCAAATACAAGAAATTTTAAAACCATAATCTGCCATAAATATTCTCCCGGGGAAAGACCTGAGGAATCAGACAGCTGCATCTGGTTAAGGTTCCTCTGTGTCTTCCCTTCTCCTCTGAGTTGAATCAACTCTACAGAAAGTAACAGCAGATCCTTTATAAAGCTTCCCTATTCCCAGCAAGGGACAGGAGTGCACAGTGAAGTGGAGAGCCCACTGCCATGGAAACCTCTGACCAACTGCTTCTTCCTTATTTCTCCCTCCTCTGTACACATTGAAATGTTCCTCCTTTTTTATCTGTTTGTAAAGAGCAGCTTGGATTGTCATGATCATCATTGTCATAATCATATTCTACTTACTGAGTACCTGCTATGCTCTAAGCACCTCGTTAGTAATTTTATATAAATTATCGCATGTGAGCCTCACAAAACTTTAATAAAGTAATTATTAATTGCCCCATTTTACTGATGTTAAAACTGAGGATTAGAAGTTTAAGAGTCACATGGCTAGTAAACGGGATCTTCTAAACCTTAAGCCTCTCTCTTGAAAGACATTTTTTGCCATAGTGATAAAACTTCAGAATCATTATGAAGTAGGTGCAAGTATTTTTCACACCCTTCCAACTCCCTCTTTTCAAGCTGTGGGAACACCCAGTTTCTCTGTAGCACCTTTTCCCAAATTGTCAACGATCTCAACAGTTTTAGGATTATCCTTTCTTAGGGGTATTTCCACTCAAATATAGGTCTCTTGGAAAGAAAGATACAAATACCCACCTCCCACCCCCCGTTGCCCCAAGCTGCATTTCAGACCAGGCAAGGAAATAACAGGAAGATCTTTGTAAGTGGGTGATCCTCCCCAGGCTCCTTGGTGACTCCAGGGAGATAGTGACAACTCTGAACATTTTAACTCCCTAGTTCCATCAGAATGCCAAGTACATACATAAGACTTCTCAAAAATAGGCTACATTTTAATAGTTTTCTATGCATTAAAACCAGAACAAGAAAAATTTTAAGATTATTGCTATGATTTCATAGCATTTTGAGAGGGATGAGAAACCCAATTTTATTCAGACCAATAGAGTAAAAAGATTCAGATCCCTGACTTTGTTAGGATTAAGTAAACAAGGTGCTTGTTTTCTGAAAACTAAAAATATATATTCTTTGGATCCTCTTCTTTCCTGAGTCCCTGGGACATGCCTTGAGTTTGCTGTTGAAAATCTAAAATGTTCCAGTTGGCAGAACAATAGACTTCTCTCCAGGTGGACAACTGTGAGTTGAGTTTGGACAATGATTGTTCTGCTTCCAAAAAGTCCTTGGGGGCGGGGGGGGGGCAGAGAGAGGGGAAGGGGACTTGGACACTGAGTCAAGTGTTAGTCACCTCCTCAGGGGGCCCTCCTCTGCCAGGCTCTGAAATTCAAGCCTGAACAGACCTCATACAGACTTTTTTCCAAAGTGTGACCTTAATTAGAGAGGCAGAGACAAGGGTTTTTTCCACATAAAGTTCTTCTGGATCTGATCTCCTGGTTCAAGACAATGTGCATTTACCACCTCTAACATGTGGTGCAACTAGAAAGCAGCAGTTGTTTTTCTTTCCATATTCTTTATTCATTTCTAGGAAGAGAGGCTGAATAAAAGGGGAATTTAGGATGTTATTTGGCTTAGAAGCAAGTTTCTAGAAAAGAATGTCACCCTAAGGGTTTTCTATGACAGGTAAATTTTTTTCCTTTGCTAAATGAATAATTAATGTTGTTTTAATATGAAACTCGCTCTTAATTTAGCCAGTTTATATTCATAAATACCCATCCTTTTTTTCTCTCAAAGCAAATGGATTATTTTAACCTACTAGGAGAATGGTCTAAAATAAGTAAATATTTGGGTAGTCCGTTGATATTCACAGAGCACATTTGAAATGAACTAATTTGCCTTAGATGAGAAACAGACTTTAATGCTCTTTTGTCTTTGTATATCTTCTGAGTTGCTTAGGTTGTTGTTTTATTGGCAGCATTTACCAATGAAGGGAAGAAAGTTGTTAGAACTAGGGGCAAAAGGCTAGGATGGGCCTCCTGAAGAGAGTGGATTTCAATCATTTGGAGTGAATAAGCAAATTAACCATATATTTGACTCCAGGTTCTTTAAACCTAGTTATTATCCACCCCTCCCATGCCCCACCTAGAGTTATTGTTGACCCATCTCTGCAGTACAGGAAGCTGACCCTACAGGCTGCATCTGGGGTTCCATGGCCAGCTAACTTCAAGTTGGTTTCAGCCACTCTCTGGTATTTCTGTCCTCTTTGATTACAGTTTCATCATCTCCTCTGGTAGTAACTAAGGCTACCATTTATCTCTTCAGCTCAAGGGAGGGTTGTCTTAGCTCAGAGCCTATAACAAATTAGCATAGACTGTGTACCTAGGCAACAGAAATTTATTTTCTCATAGTTCTGGAGACTGAGAAATTCAAGATCAAAACCCTGGCAGATCTGGTGTCTGTTGAGGGAACTTCCTGGTTTGTAGATGGCCTTTTGCTGATTGTATCTCACAAGGTGAGGATCGGAGAGAGAAGCAAGCTCTCCTGTCTCCTTCTAAAACAGCACTAATCCCTGCTGGCCTAATCACCCGCCAAAGGGCCCCCTCCCAATACTATTACATGGGGGGTTAGATTTTAACATATGAATTTGGGAGACACAAAATTCAGTCCATAATAATGGTGGTGACTATTATGTTTACTAGTCTCTGATGCCTCACACCTTTGTTTCCCATACTCACACCTCCTATCATCACCCTATCATTGCAACCAGCTTTGGGGATGCTGGTACATACTGTTTATAGCCAGGATTCTGATAAACCATGTAGCTGACTTTTCCTTAATAAGCCTAAGAAATACTAGGAATTGGCCTCCTTGTGATGATCCCAGAATTTATAATCACGATGGGAGCCAAGCCTCGCTGAGTGCTTTCCAAGTTCCCATGTACCATGCTGAGCATGGGCACAAAGAAGCCGGGAAGTGGTGGTTTAACAGGTTTCTCAAAATAATAGGTTGCAGGGGACAGAAATCACTTAACAGCCAAAGGTTATTTAATTTCTAAAGAAAGTGATCCTTTAAGGAATAATATTATTTATTAATACTGACTATTCATAAAAATAATCTTAAATGATCCTTTAAGGCATGAGTGGGGAACCTTTTCTCCTGCCAAGGGCTATTTGGATATTTATAATATCATTCTTGGGCCACACATAATTTTAAACTTAAAAACCAGCCTGCTATATTAGTCAAACATTTAATTAACTCACTCCTAACGCCTTGGCAGGGCCAGACCTAGTGATTCCGCAGGCCTTATTCAGCTGTAGGCTGGACATTCCTCACTCCTGCTTTAAGGGCACTGGATAAATGTGGACAAGGAGACTTTCAGCAAAAAGTTTTTTTCACTTAATACTTGCTACAGATATCCTTACCATTAATTATCACTTGCTCAAAAGAGTTAATATGTATCTCTCCTCCTCTCCTGGCTTCTCCCTGAGGAGTCCACAGGCACACACAGTGATAATCCCCACTGCTACCTGCCATGGCAGCCAGCAGACTATGGCTCTGGGCCCTGGGCTTGAGGAAAGGGAAGGACTCCCAGGAAGACTCAGGGCTGCTTTGGGTTTTGACCTTCTTAAGACTTGTTCTTTGTTGCTGATGTGTTTACTTATGAGCTTCCTGTCTCTGGGGTTCTCTCTATTCTAACAGGTAAATTGTTTCATTCTGCTAGAAGAAAGAGAAAGTGAAAGAAGTTAGGATTGGGACAGTGGGTGAGAAGGGTTGGTGTGATAGTGTCAGGCATGGTATCTTTGTTCTTTACTCAACAAAAAATATTATCCAAATTGCAAGTTCTGGTAAGTTTTTGCATAGTGTTGTTGTTAATGGTGTGCATATGTTTGTACGAGTATGTGTATCATTTTTTCTGATACTCTTGATTCCTGAAAGTCAAGAGTAAGGACTTTTCCTATTAGTTTTTGGAAAAATGAACCCACAACTTGCCATCTATCACAAAAGCCATTCTTTCCCATCTGGGATATGGGTGCTTAGGATGGTACACTGAACTTACCAAGAATAGGCAATGTCAAGATAAATGCACATCTTTACTGGAAGAACGTGAGAAGAAATGCTCAACTTAAAGTGAAATAAATCATGGCAGAGAATGCAGAATTCACATGAATTTTCAAGATCAGATGGGAGGCATTAAACAATGCTCCTGAATTCCCAGGAGTGATAATAATAATAGCTTACAATTATGGAGCCAGCCATTATCTAATTTAATCATCACATCAGCCCTTTGATCTACTTGCTATGATTTCCACTGTACAGATGAGGAAACTGAATATGAGAAATCAGATAACTTACCCACGGTCACACAGCTATAAGTGGTAAAGCGCTGACTTAATAGTAAGTACTAAATTGCCTCCCTACATATGCAACTTTTGCTTTAATTTTAATTATGTAGCTCCATGTGCTCTTTAATTTCAAAACATGAAAACTACAGTATTATAGAAAGTAAGAAGGAAAAACTTTCCATCTTCCCCAACTTTTCTATTTTGTTTCTACTCTCTTCCTGTGTATGATCCTGGCAGTAGCATCTATGGACCTTGACCATGGCTTCAAATCTGAATCTCTATACTATACTGTTGAAAAAGCTAAGAAGCACTTACATAAATTTTGCCAAAACAACACTCAGCCTAGCATTTAATTTAAATCCTATTTAAATCATATTTTTACTGGGTACATCTGTCTAATTCCTTTATTGGAGTATAATTCTTTAAAAATCAGAAATATAGCTCTGGCTGGTGTGGCTCAATTGGTTGAGTATCTTCCATGCACTGAAAGGTCTCCAGTTTGATTCCCAGTCAGAGCATATATCCAGATAACAGGTTCAATCCCCAGTAAAGATGCATATGGGAGGCAACTAATCAAAGTTTCTCTCTCTCTCTCTCTCTCTCTCTCTCTCTCTCTCTCTCTCTCTCTCAAAACATATTTTAAGAAAAGTTAGAAATATAATATATACTCTCAAATACATAATGAGTAAATGTCAAAGACTTCCTCTAACCCAGTAGTAAGGTACACAGCAAAATGATAAAGCTGGTTCCAAATAGGTATATTTAGTCACTTTTTAAAAAATGCTGGTCCTGACCAGTGTGGCTCAGCCAGTTGGGCATTGACCCAACACCAAAAGGTTCTCATGATTCTCATCCCCTTTTGCCATCTTGTTCCATTCCTGGTCAGAGCACATGCCTGGGTTGTGGGCTGGAACCCCAGTAGGGGGCAACAGAAGGCAGCCAATCTGTATTCTTCTTTCAAATCGATGTTTCTCTCTGTCTCCCTGTCCTTTCCTTTCTCTCTCTAAAAATCAATTTTAAAATGCTGGAACAAGATTGAAAACTTGATATAAAATTGATTAATTTTCTTTAGGGCAATAAACTATAACCTGAGGAATTATCTTTAATTAAAGACAAAAAAATAAATAAAAATCTCTAGGGAACAGATGCTAGTTCTTCCCAGGTGACAATTGTAGAGCCTGAGCTCTAGTGTACAGTATCTTTTAAGGCAAAGTGGCCTTGTCATAGAAGAGCTGTACAAGGAAACCCTCTGCAGTAATGCATGTCCTCTGTCTGTGCTGGCGAAGAGGTGACCCACTAGCCTTGGGATCCATTGGACCCTGAGGATGTGGTGAGAAATGAAGAACTGATTTTCAAACTTTATTTAATTTTAATTCCGATTTCACTTTAAGGAGCTCTATGTGACTAGTGGTTACTGTATTGGAAAGCATCAAATGACCCTTGGGTGGGCTATTCAGAATAGTTAATATGACTTTGAAAGTATTCTGTTTGCCTTATTTCTAAATTTGGAGCATTTTTCTTAACAATGTTGTCTCTTCTGCACTTCCCTCCATCAATCTTTGTTTTTCTTTCTTTGCTGTAAAGAGCAGGCAGGGAGCGATCTGTTTGTAGGCCGCTGCCCACCGATGGCTGCTGTCCAGCTCTCCAATCAGGTTTATGGCCCCTTGGAGGATAGGCCACAGTCTCCAGCACTGCAGCTGTGGACAGAGGGAGCTGACATGTCCTCCCGTGGAGCCAAGCAGTAAATGTCACGAGAACAGTCTTTGAAAATGGTTCTCATCCCCTTTTGCCATGGCAGACAACCCAGAACAAACTGTTCTAAAATGTTAAACTTTACTATTCTTAATGGCAGGGAAGGCTTCTGGTAAGGAGACTCTAGGGCAAACAGCTCACTAGGTCACTTGGTTATCAATAAAGTTCCCAAAGAGATCGCTCCCAAAGGAAATAGGTTCATGTGACCTTCAAAAAATGTGATCTTTATGATAAGGTGATTCAAGAGAGATTTTTGTTGGTTTATTTTGGAAAAGTTACTTATGAAATGATTGATTTTAAAGGAGAGAGAGGGAAGAGGGGAAAAGAGAGAGATTGTCCCAGGTATAATTTACAAAGAGGGGGACAGGTAAATGGATTGTGTCTTAGAAAAATGTACTATGTATTTCCTGCTGTATCCAGCCATTTTTACCTGTTAAATGAAAAGCACTTCAGTGTGAACTCCTAAAGCCTTTACCCACTGATGGAGTTAATCCCTCTTCAATACCCCCCTCAGGTATTTCTGTCTAGTTTTGTACTGAAACTGTCAACAGCCTAGAGTTCTACCCTGGATTTGTCAGGGGTCTGTCACTGAAGGGGACTCAAGGCATAAGGACCCAGAGTTTGGAACCACCTCTGGCACCACCTATAACTCTGTGCTTTCTTTACTCTTTTCATCTTTCTTATTCGCTCAAGTAGCACAAGCCTTTACTGGAAGGTGAAATAAATGTTGCTGTAAATCATAAAAGGATCCAGAAAAGGAAAATTAAAAAGAAGAATCCCAATTACTACCAAATGATCTTAAAATTTCAGCCTTTTAATTCTTTTTTAAGACCTTATATTTTAAAAAGGCTTATAAAAACGTATGTAAACTAGAATACCCACTTTTTAAGCTGAATGAAGGGTATCTAGAAATGGGCTTATTATCTCATAGCTGTTGTTCAAAAGATTTCTGAAGTATATGTCCACCTTAAACATAACGAATCACATATTTCTTTTAATGCCATACTGTATAATAAAAGGCTAATATGCAAATCAATTCAACAGTAGAATGCCTAGTTGCTGTAATGCCAGGAGTTGTCCCCTGGTGGTCAATGCACTCCCAACAGGAGAGTGCTGCTCAAGCAGAAGCCAAGCCCACACTGGAGAGCAAGACAGTGGGGGAGCCTCTCCCGCTGCCATGGCAGTGCTAAGGATGCCCAACTGCAAGAGGGTACAGGCCAGGCTGAGGGACTCCCTGCCTCTGAGTGCACATATTTCATGCACCAGGCCTCTAGTACACTATACTATGCCTGTAATTCACCATTTTCTACTTGAGTTTTCATTATAATTTACCTTTTTGGATAATGGAGATTGAGTTGAACATTTGAGTACATCTTCTTGAACACATTAAGGGAATCTTTTTAAATCAACTTTGTGTTGTTATCTCATTTTCTTTCTCTATAGAGCTAAGTCTTCTAGAGTGTTTACTGTAAGACAGCCAATATGTCTCTTAATGTTCACAACATTGAGTTAGTAGTAGTTTTACCCTTAGTAAAAATTAAGTCGCTGAGACTTAGAAAACTTAAGTGACTTACTTGTGGTCACTCAACTAGTAAATATGGAAATCATGACTAAAATCAATGTGTGTTTAGCTGCACAGACTTGCTCACAGCTCAAAAAGTCTGAATGTTACAGACTAGATAGTTGGTTTGGCCTCCCCAAGTATCTATCTTCATATTTGCAAAATGAGGGTACTAATACCTCCCTTCCGAGCATGGGGTACTAGACTTACTAGTATAAGAAATGCTAAATACATGTTTTATTATTCCTATATTTTCATTAGTTAGTAAATTCTCTAGTGAATTGGATTCTAATTAATTTACATATTATGCTTAGAGAACAGGTGGGAAATCTCACTACCTACCATAGGGAAGAAATTTTTGTAAGACCTCCTGGCTTTGGTCTTCACCCAATGTAACCTAGTTATTGAATTACCACAAAGAGTTCAATCGAAAGTGGTCTGGCTAATCAAATGGCCAACTCACAGCCCCTAGAACTGACCCTAGTTTTGACTTTTTTACTTGTTTCACTCAATGATTTTCTCACTTGCCTTTAAGATTGTCTATTACATTGCTTGTTTTGTATCTGTTTAGGTAGCAAAGTAGGACAATAAGGATGACTTTGTAGGGGCTCACAATATATTTCTGCCTTACATCAAGTTTTGTGTGATCTTTTTTTTCTGAACCAATTTTCCTCCCCTACATTATTATTTCTATCCAGCTATTGGGGTGGCCTTCCCCTAATTTTAAATGGGACTTTTTGTGATGTGGGCTTCTATTTTCTGGCACAGAGCAAAATGGACTTCGTGGAGATGGGTTCTGCATTGGCCTGTGTTCTCTGAAAGCAAACAAATGCGCTTCGGGTAGGGAAATGCCAGGAAGAGGAAGCCTTGTCCTCTAAAAGTGGCCTTGCCAGCACAACATGTTTTTGAGGAACATTTAAAGCCAACATTTTAAGAAATTGTGCCACACAGTGCTGCTACTTAACTTTTTTGTTATTATTGTTTTTTTCCTTGAAAAACCATCCTTTCCTAATTCAAACAATAGCTTCTTTAAGGAAAAGTACAGAGAACAAGATAAAGTCACTTAAAGCTGAACTTCCAGGCAGCTTTGCTGAATATTCGTGATGTTTAATCTTTAAATCTCTCTCATCTGAGATTCCGTGGAAAAATCAGACAACATCATCTAAGAGGCAAATCAGTCAAACATATCCACAGATTTTATCAAAGAATCTGATCCTTGCCTGTACAGTCCCCAGGGAGCCACTTCTGAAGATATAGAGACACAGTCTGCCCTATCAAATAACTTCCCATTGGTAAGGATTCTGACAGTTGCTACCTATATAAACACTTGCAAAAGCAAAACAAGGGGATGTCTGGGACTGGCTGGGTTGAGGGGAATCATTGCTAGCCATGCCATATTCTTTACTCTCAATTGAATGGCTCTCTTTTCTTCTTTCCCTTAAAGTAATTTTCAGCAAGTGAAACAAAGGGCTTAAGAAAGTCACAACACTAGCTACAAACTGACGACTATTTGGTTCTCATTTTCAAACCCCTGATCCCAATGTCTGAGACATGCTGACAATAAATGAAGAAGAACAATGATTAAACAAAATAAATAAATAAATAATAAACAAAACCCAGAAACATTTAGCTTGGACGCCACATCAGGGAGAAGTAAAATAAAATATATGGTCAAAGAAAGAAGTATTTATCCTATAAATCCTCTTTGTCACCATTATAAATTTGGTATGAAAAATCCCAGCCATGTGTTTAGGACACAGTGATAGAGCCAAGTGAAGATAAACAAACCACCCATCTGTTTTCAGTTAAAAACATACTCAATTTTCCATATTAAGTACTGTAGGTCTGTTTAGAATATAACCAACACATGCCTCTTCAGGAAGAGAAATTCAGGGGGGGTGGGGGTGGCGCTTAAGCCCTTTAAGATGAGAACACAATGTGTAAAGAAGACAAACCATCAGAAATTTGATGAAGCTGACTTTTTTTTTCTCTTTTCTAAAAGGGGGAGAATATCTTGATCGCTCTCGGCGACTATAAAATAGGGATCTACTCCTATCATGTTTCTTACTGGTGATGCCTCAAGGATAGGGAGAAGACAATCTTATTATAGAACTTTCTCATTTGATTGATGCAGAAAAGCTGCTTTGAATTGAAGGCTATTTTAGCTAAAGAATTTACACCAAACTTCTTGGTCCACAGGAAGCCTGGGACTGGTGGGCTTTAAGGATTTCTTTCAATATTTCTCCTCCTCTCAGCTCTACGTCCACATCAGAACTCTCTGTACCATGGAGAAATAATATAAATAAATCATGTAATAAAATGACCTTTCCAAAATCACATTTTGGCAAGAAGATGTTTTTTACAGCTGTCTCTTCCCTCTAACTTCAGATGACAGCAACAGTGGGACTTGAACAAGCCTTACAAGAAGTTTCATATCCTGTAGAATTCAATTCTGGGGAAGCTAGCTTCAGCAGGCTTCATTTTTACATTTTTGGCAGCCTGAAAATATATATGGCCAATGAACATTATTGTGTACAAATAATATCCTTACCTTCAGCCTTAGCATTTGTTTCTGAAGAGAACAAAATTGTTCTAGGATGGTGGTCAACAAACTCATTAGTCAACAGAATGGAAAACTTTCTTTCTTTCTTTCTTTCTTTCTTTCTTTCTTTCTTTCTTTCTTTCTTTCTTTCTTCCTTTCTTTTCCCTTCCTTCCTTCCTTCCTTCCTTCCTTCCTTCCTTCCTTCCTTCCTTCCTCCCTTCCTTCCTTTTCTTTATTGATTAAAGTATTACATATGTGTCCTTATCCTCCCATAGCCCCCTCAACCCCTCCACTCATGCCCTCACCCTCTTAGTGTCTGTGTCCATTGGTTAGGCTTATATTCATGTATACAAGTTCTTTGGTTGATCTCTCCTCTTTACCCCCACCTCCCCTACCTTCCCTCTGAGGTTTGACAGTGTGATCAATACTTCTTTGTTTCTGGATCTGTTTTGGTTCATCAGTTTATGTTGTTCATTATATTCCATAAATGAGTGAGATCATGTGATATTTATCTTTCTCTGATTGGCTTATTTCACTTAAATGCCCTCTATTTCCATCCATGCTGTTGCAAATAGTAAGAATTTCTTCTTTTTTACTGAAGTGTAGTATTCCATTGTGTAAAAGCACCACAGTTTTTTAATTCACTCATCTGCTGATGGGCATTTAGGCTGTTTCCAAATCTTAGCTATGGTAAATTGTGTTGCTATGAACATAGGGGTGCATATATCCTTTCTGATTGATATTTCTATTTTCTGGGGATATATTCCTAGAAGTGAGAGTACTGGGTCAAAGGGGAGCTTCATTTTTAGTTTTCTGAGGAAATTCCATACTGTTCTCCATAGTGGTTGTACCAGTCTGCATTCCCACCAGCAGTGCACGAGGGTTCCTTTTTCTCTGCATCCTTGCCAGCACTTGTCATTTGTTGATTTGTTGATGAAAGCCATTCTGACAGGTGTGAGATGATACCACATTGTTGTTTTGATTTGCATCTCTTGAATGATTAGTGACTTGGAGCATGTTTTCATATGTCTCTTGGCCTTCCTTGTGTCCTCTTTCAAAAAGATTCTTTTTAGGTCCATCTTTTTATTGGATTTTTTTTTATCTTCCTTTTGTTAAGTTGTATGAGTTCCCTTAACTGTTGGAGATTAAATCTTTATTGGTGATAACATTAGCAAATATGTTCTCCCATGCAGTGGGCTCTTTGTTGTTTTGTTGATGGTTTCCTTTGCTATACAGAAGCTTTTTATTTTGATATATTTCTTTTATTTATTTATTTGCTTGGTCAAGACAGATGATTGTGTTATCTTGAGAATTGAACACAGTGACATGTCCATAAAGAAGAGGCCTGAAAAGTGGCATGCAAGTCCTTTTTAGCGGTGCATGTCCTCATAAATGACCCTGGTCTGAGTCTGCCAGTAGGCAAGACATGGCTACTCAGGGGTTTCTACAGGTGGCAGTATTTCATGATATATTTGACAGACCATACTATTTGTCAACGCAGCCTAATCCACATATCAAACAACATTTCCAGTTTGTTTCCATGTTGATTAGCAGAAAGGTCAGATTCACAAAAACACGTGAATATGAAAAGGCATTAGGTTGTGAAGGATGAGAGGGCACATCCAGAGAGTAGTTGCCACTGTTTTTTTAACTATTAATTTTCTCATTATGTCTTACTGGGCTCATTATGACACTCAGAGCAAAGGAAGAAGTCCAAATTTCTTTGAAAACTTTACATTTTCTCTCTCTCTCTCAAGGCAGCTCTAGAATGTTCTGGCTCTTTTGCCTTCCCATTAAGTTCTTTTGGAAAGAGGTGGGGAATGAAAAGAAGAATCTCTTACCCTTTGAGACAGCCTGTAGGGATCTGGATATTATTATGCTAAGTGAAATAAGTCAATCAGAGAAAGACAAATATTACATGATCTCACTCATATGTGAAATCTAATGAACAAAATAAACTGACAAAATAGATCCAGAGGCATGGAAGCATGAAACAGACTGAGGAACCTCAGAAGGGGAGAGGGTATGAGATAGAGGGGGTTAATTGGGAGAGGGGGGAAGAGAGACATCTATAATACTTTCAACAATAAAGATAAATTAAAGAAAAAGAAAGAAAAACCAGTTAACATTCACTTCACTTCTCCTCTCTTAAAGTGAGTAATCTAAGGATCATGGATTGGAAACCAGGCATTCCCTTCTCCTTCATCAATTCTCCTCTTTTTCTCCTCAATTCGTCATCTTCTCCACATTCTTCTAATTATTCTAACTCTTCCCTTTCTCCTTCCACATCTCTCTTCTTCAACCCTCTGCCTTAGCCTGCAGAACTGGTTTTCTCATCTTTCAGCTTAGAAATTGGATCTGCTTTTTCCCTTAGAACCCAGAATAGACATAACCAACCAGGCCCACTGGACGAGCAAGTGCACCCCAATCTTTCTATTTCCACCTCTGCCTGTGCTGTCACCATCACTGAGCTACAGTTCCTACTTTCCTGAGCTAGTTCCACATGAAAAAAAAGTGGCACAGATTAATTGAGTCTTATACAACTGAAGAGCAAGTTGGCCACATGTATTAGCAAACAACCACTCCATAGAATCAGAAAAATAACTTTGTTTTAGTTTTCAAGCCACTCATTATAAATATACACCTATCATTTTCACTTTCAAATCAAGTTATACCCAGAGTTTAAGTGATGGTAAAAATGATTTTTTTTAAAAAAAAAGAAAGATGATTTTTTTAAAAACCTCAGTGACAACTATTGAATGTGCCATAGAGTAGATATAAATTTTATTTAATAAAAATGCTTGCTTTTAATTAAAGGAGAATGATCTGATGGTTAAACTCTGGGTTGAACTATATAAGTTTGCCAATATTCAACCATTTTTGAGGTACAAAAATGGGAATTTTGGGTGGTTTAATATAATAGGATTGTACTTTTGGTTAAACATGTCTTCAAAGTTTTTCGTCTTGGAGACCCACAAGACTTGAACCTTGGTTCCTATTCAAATCCATTATGACTCTTTAGAGTTGAATCCTTTCTTCCTTATATCAGTGATGCGTTAACCAATTTTAGATTAACAGCTTAAGTCGGATCTGCTAAATATTTGAATTGCAACAGAAGAATCAAAACCTTAACCCAAAGGTATACAAGTCTAACGACTATACTTTAAGACATTATTGTGAATACAGAAATTATATTTCTTGGAATCATACATTGCTAAAACTGAAGTCAACTTTAAGTATTATTTTAACAAGTCTTTCATTAAAAAATGAGAAAACTGAAATGTAGGTACACCAAGGGCATCAGGATCAGACTTTTCTATAGTGGCTGATGGTGCAAGGTTCTTACCTCTGCACTCTCCTTTACTCATTTCTATTCCACACCTTCCTGCCTATTTTCTAGTGCTTCCCTCATCCTTACTTCAACTTCCAGCTTTACCTCTGTCCAACAGAGGGTATGGGAGAAAGGAAGAAGGAAGGCCTATAAGGAAAATTGAGCCAATCTTTTCTCAGTCTATATTTATCCCTTTCTATTTCTAGTTGGAAACACTTGCTACAACCTTCGCACCAACCTTGAATATCTCAGAAATGTTAGAAAACATGTTTAAAATGAATCCAAAAACTGGAAAGAAACTCTCAGTGAGTCATAAAAGTGAGGAATCCCTGGAAGGTAGAAGGTGGGTGAAATCAGATCAAATAGTAAAATTAAAGCCCAGTATGTACCGGGAAGCTCCATTCACACTCCGCCAAATCCCAAATTTCATCTCCTCCTCTTCACCCCCAGGTAAATCTACATCCGTTTCTCCCTCCATGAAGCGTTCCTTAACTAAGAACACTTTAAAATATAAATATATATATATTTCAGAGAGGAAGGGAGAGGGAGAGAAAGAGAGAAATATCAATGATGAGAGAGAATCATTGATCTGCTGTCTCCTGCATGCCTCCTACTGGGGATCGAGATCGCAACTGGGACATGTACCCTGTTCAGGAATTGAACTGGTGATCTCCTGGTACAAGGGTCAATGCTCAACCACTGAGCCATGCCAGCTGGGCTCCTAAAGGTGTTTTGAAGAAAATGTGTGTGGTTTTTTTTTTCCTAATCATGCCCACACAAAAACGTAATACCACAGTTATATGGTATATCTGATTATGTACTATATGTACATCTGTGCTTTATGCATAAAAGAGTAAGATTATTTTATATCTCAAGAGCCAATTTGGCCTTTTGGGGGTGATTTTGCCCCCCTTGACAATGTATGTCTTATATCCTAGGATCATATAACTTCTTTTAAGATGCTGTGAGTGGGACTCTGACTCCTCTCAAGTCATACAATGGAAATGGCCAATATGTGCGCATCTTTGGGCTATCAGCTCTGGGTGGGCAGTTACAATGTCTGTGAAGAGAATATTTTTCTTTAAATGGATTAGAAGAAACATTCACAGGGGGATAAAAACCAAGCACCAACATATGGCTTAAGTACGTTTTTTTCCTTGTTTGATTTATCCTCACATCCTCAGGACATGCTTTACAGAGATAACAACCTCTAGCAAGTCCACAGAATATAGCTATGAGCACAGAACAAAGTCACTGTGGTGGGTTTCTAAGCTTCTGAGATGGCTCTCTTGGTATCCAAGACCTTATGTAATGCCTTCTCCTGAGTATAGGACAGACTTACTGATTCACTTCTAACAGAGGATTTGGCAGAGTGATGGGATGTTGCTTCCAAAATTAGGTATAAAAAGACAACTTTCCATATAGGCTTTATTTCCATTCTCTCCACACCTCTGACCCTGCTTCTGTCCTTGTAGCTCAGTCACACCTTAGGTTACTGGACCCTGGCTGATGCCTAATTATAGGCTTATGAGGGACCATGAGCCAGAACCAGCTAATAAATTGCTTCTGTATTTCTGACCCACAGAAAATGTGAGGTAATGCATATGTGTTATAGGCCCCTAGGATTTGTGATAACTTGTTATGAGTAATAGATATCTAAAATTCATTTTTTCCTGTTTTTTTTTCCTTCCTTCAAGATTGTTTATTATTATTTGTTGGCTGATCCAACCATTTTACATCAGACGGCCATTTATTTTGGACAGTGGAGGTAGGACAAGCCAAAATAAATACCAACACATCAAATCAGAATTCAGTCTCTTATTATTGCTATGAAAAGAGTGATAACATTTTATGGAACATAATATGATGGTTCAAATAGAGAAAAGTCATCATAGTCAGTTGTCTTTTTTATTTTTTTTTAAAGTTTGACTATATAAAAAGACTTCATGAATTCTACTCCCAACATTTCAAAACTTAAAATTATTTAGATACAGTTTGGGGAGTTTACTATCATTGAGCATATATATATATATGCTCAATGATATATATATATTGTATATTATAATATATATACTGTATATTATAATATATATGTCCATAAAGAGTACAGATTTCATGTATACACATACACACACACACACACACACACACACATATATATTATATGTATAGAGAATAGTATAATAATAAGATTGTAAGGGGAATGATTACCAGCTTATAAGAATTACTTTTTTCCAAGAGAATCCAAGATGGCGGCATAGGTAAACACCTATACTGCTGCCTCGCACAACAATTTCAAAACTACAACTAAAAGACAGAACGGACATCATCCAGAACCACACGAAAGCTGGCTGAGTGGAAGTTCTACAACTAGAGGGAAAGAGAGGGGCTCGCGGAGACCCAGAGGAGCTGCAAAAAGCTGAGGTACGGAGACGCGCGCTGAGAGAGCGGGTGCCGGAGTACCTGGCTGGCTTTCTCTGGCGGGAGGGAAACGGAGACTCCCAACGGCATTGAACCCCTATCTTATGACACTAAACCCCAGATCCAGCCGAAACTCATACGGGGGAGCTTGGACTGTGAAAAGGGAGAAGTGCACAGAAATTTAGGGGAGTTGCAAAGGATCGGAGGTCTGGTTGCGCACGGCACCACGTGGAGGACGGATTGCTGATTGTGCCACTGGCTTTCGCGAGTGGGCGGGAGACAGACCCTCCCAACTGCGCCACTTCTGAGTCCACTGGGCCCCTGTTTTGGGCGAAACCCTGGGGACCTAGACTCGTGTGGTCCTGGTTCGCAGGGGAGCCAGAAAGGCAGCGGTCAGAGGCACTGCGGGTGCGCGCGCACAAGGACCGCTCCAGCCATTACCCAGTCACGTGAGACTCAGGGGCCGTGGAAGGCGGGGCCGACTGGAAGGCAAGGCGGTCCCTTAAGCCCTGAGACTCCACCCTCCCAAGCTCAGCAGAGGCTTCTGCGGCTGAATCCAGCACAGAAGTTTCCCCGGCACAGTGAAAATGCCGAGACAAGGGAAGGGATTACAAGCAAAAGAAATGGAGGAAAAAAAACGACTGGATATAGAGTTCAAAACCACGCTTATAAGGTTTTGCAAGAATATGCTAGAAAAGATGGATAAATTTAGTGAGACCCAAGAGAAGATGATAAAGACACTGACTGAAATGAAAACTATTATGCAGAGTACTAACAGCAGACTAGAGAAAGGCAAGGATCAAGTCAAAAATTTGAAATATAAAGAAGCAGAAAACATTCAACTGGAAAAGCAAGAAGAGAAAAGAATCCAAAAATGTGAAGATAATGTAAGGAGCCTCTGGGACAGCTTCAAGCATACCAACATCAGAATTGTGGGGGTGCCAGAAGAAGAGAGAGAGCAAGATACTGAAAACCTGTTTAAAGAAATAATGACTGAAAACTTCCCACATCTGGTAAAAGAAATAGACTTACAAGTCGAGGAAGCACACAGAACCCCAAAGAAAAGGAACCCAAAGAGGACTACACCAAGACACATAATAATTAAAATGCCAAGAGCAAAAGAGAAAGAGAGAATATTAAAAGCAGCAAGAGAAAAACAGTTTATTACCTACAAGGGGGCACCCATATGCCTGTCAGCTGATTTCTCAACAGAAACGATGCAGGCCAGACGGGAGTGGCAAGAAATATTCAACGTGATGAACAACAAGAACCTACAACCAAGAATAATCTATCCAGCAAAGCTATCATTCAGAATTGAAGGGCAGATAAAGAGCTTCACAGAGAAGAAAAAGCTAAAGGAGTTCATCAACTCCAAACCAGTATTATATGAAATGCTGAAAGGTACCCTTTTAGAAGAGGAAGAAGAAAAAGGTAAAAGACAAAAAATTATGAACAACAAATACACATCTGTCAACAAGTGAATCTAAAAATTAAGTGAATTAAAAATCTGATCAACAGAATAAACTGGTGAATATAATAGAATCAGGAGCACAGAAAGGGAGTAGACTGATAATTCTCAGGAGGACAAAAATCATAAAGCATCAAACGGACTGTGAAATTATAGCAGAAAGATTAAAGTTAGGTGAGGTAAATAAGTGATCAATCAAAGGACTTGTATGCATGCTTATAAACATAATCAATGATCACAGACACTGGGGGGTCGGGGTACGCCTGGGAGGGAGGGGGGCAATGGGGAGATATGTATAAAAAATTAATAAAAATTAATAAAAAAAAGAAGAATTACTTTTTTCCAAAGTAGTACCTTGACCTATATTCAAATAGCCCTTATCTGTTTCTCAAAATAGGCCCACATAGTTCTATTTTTGCCCAGTTCATATCATTTTATATTTCCCATAGTCCAGTTTGATTTATTCATTCATCCACCAGCTATCAAAAAGATAATAAGACTTTCCTTCTTTAAACTCATGCTTTAATTGACATTTTATTAATTCAGAATTGTCTCTCTCTTCAGTAACTAAGTTACTGAGTTCTTCCTTAGAGACACTTTTACTATCTTCTGTTGGGCCTATGGTATTGGACTGGACTGGTTTGATTGATTTCTTAAGAATTACTCCTTTTTAAAAAATAGGTAGAATATTTCTCTGATGAATACAAAATCAGAAAAAAAATTTTTTTCGCAGAAATTTTGGCAGATTGGTTCATTTTAAGGAAAAAATATTTTGTGTAGCAAAAGTGTGAGAAGATTTCTCACTCATAGTCTGATTTAATGAGTTAATATAGCAGCAGTACTCATAAAAAATGACATTCCTATGCCCTATGTTGTCCAATGTAGTGGGCAGATCTACAGATGTGAGAATGAGTATCTTTTTGACCATTGACCTGTGGCTATAGGAGGCAGGTGACCAAATGCTTTGAAATTCTGAAGACCTGAGTCTGAAACCAGGCTGCACCTCTTACTAGCATGTTACTCAAAACCTCTCAGACTCAGTTTTCCCATCTTCAAAATGGAAAGAAATAACACCCTCTTCATACTGCTGTCTTGAAGTTTAAATGAAATAAATTAGGTAATGCTTAATTCTTAACCTGGGGCCTGAACATAGTGAATGCATAATAAATGGCCAAGTGATTATGGGAATGGTGAACCTAAACTCTTTCTAATAGAGAGATGACCCACCAGGTATCAATTATTGAAATTATCAAATTGAAGAAATAAACTATTCTGTTTCTAATCCTCTCTTCAATGCATTAGTTTTAAATCTTAGGAAATTTCTCTTCTTATTATGTCAAAATTTGATTCATATCATTTAATTTAGTTACAATTTTATATTCAGAAAGCTTCATTCACCTTAATCCCCAAAACCATGAAAAATCTCAAGGATTAAAATAAATTGATGGTTGTTTGTATAAATCCATTAAAAAAAAACACCTATTTTGTTTTGTTTTACTTTTTACAAGGAAAAGTAGACATAAACTTCCCAAATATTAATTTAGTTATCTTTTCACTCTACTTACCTGGTAGTCTGAACCTGATACATTGGTAGAGTCAAATGTGCCTATTTAGACATTTGAGTTTGAAACTTCATTTACTGACAATTACCTATTCATTTGTTTTGATCTAATTGTTAATTTAATAATTGATCTAACTGTTTGATTTCATGATAATGGATCTAAATGTTTGATTCAATTTTTATAGAGAAATTTTAAGACTTTCCTCAGAATTGATTGTTTCACAGTTCCACATACTCAACACCATGCTGAATAAATCAGGCAATGAAGCTGAAAGCTGTTTTTTTGTGCTTGGAGTTTTGATTGTTTTTTGAGAGTTTTCAAGTCCGCAGGCTTTGTTGTCAGAACACATCAATCAAATATGTCACTGGCTCCAGCCTCCCAGTTATCCCACCAGGGAAACCCACTTCATGGTAAAGCACTGAAACCGCAAGCAGCAGGTTTCCAGGTTTCCTGAGGCCGCATTAGCCAATCTAAACATCTCTCAGTAACTGGGCAGTCAGAGCATTGCAGTCCTAAAAGCCATCTAATGTGCTTTTATTATCTGCTAAATGCTGTACCTATGGGGTCAGCCTATCAAAACCCTATGAAAATGTGTTCTATTTTTTTTACTCCTTTACCAATGAGGAAAATGAAGCTCAAAGAATTGAAAGCAACTTACCCAAGTTCCCACCTAGCCTATATACACCTAGGCTTAGTCTAGAGCACTGGTTCTCAACCAGAAGAATTTTATCCCTTCTTCCCTTAGCACATTTGATACCACCTGGAGATATTTTGGGATGGTACAACTTGGGGAGAAGGTTTCTGGTGACTACTGGGTAGGGGCTGCTAAGCATCCTCCCCTGTACAAGACAATGGCCCACAGCAATGGCCCGAATGTCAATACCGCCAAAGTTGAGAAACTGGCCCAGAGTCTCCAGAGCTGTCCAACAGAATTTTCTGCGATGATGCAAATATTCTCTCAAATACTTGAAATGTGGCTAGTGTGGCTGAAGGACTATTTATTTTATTTTAAATAATTTAAATTTAAATGACTGCATACACCCAGTGGCTATTCTTTTGGACAACATGTGTCTTACTTGTTATACTATTGCTTCTTCACCTAATACCATAATGTTACATAATTTCTTAGAGTAACACTTGTATAGGATTCCTATAAGAATTAAGTAATGTTAAGTGTACAATAGGATATTAGCTTCTATTTTAGCAATTAAGTAGTAAATCCACATATACATTTACTGTTATTATATATTAGAGGCCCAATGCATGAAATTCATGCCAGAGTAGGCCTTCCTTCCCCAGGCTGCCGGCACCAGCTTCCCTCTGACACCTAGAACCTGGGCTTCCCTCACAGCCCTGGCTTCATCCAGAAGGCCATCTGGTCTAATTAGCATATTATGCTTTTATTATTATAGATACACACATATGAATGAAACAATTTTCAAAGAAGGATCTAAACAGCTAGTTCACAAATTATTAAAATACATTAACATGAATATCTCTGAGTCCCTTCTTGATCAAATATAAGAGACTCCTTTCACCAGATCACTGAATATCTAAACTTAAACTGCTAAATTATGGAGTAATTATAGCAGAATTCCTTCCCCCTTCCACCCACCATTAAGACCAGGTTTCCTTAAATATCAATACTTCAAGGTTGATAAATATGTTTTGATCTGAAAGAGTAAAATTTCTGTGAAATTTTTGGAAGCACATCTTCCCATGGCTTCTAGCGTGAAGGCCTAGCCCCCTTCTGCTGTTTGAAGGGGCCCCTGGAAGACAGAATGACCCAGCATGCTAATGACCCAGTGGGCTTGGTGGGCATGCTAATGTCTGTGCTGCTAGAGAATAAGGTGACCCCTTAAGCCTCAGGGTTGGCACTTGCTTGTAAAGATTTGTATGCACAAACTTGACATTTGAGCCAGGAACAGTTAGGTTCTTCTGGCACCAACCTTTTGTCATTAGCTTCATTCCCCTTGGAACAGGGTCTGAACTCAAAGGAAACGAAGTTCAAACCCAAGATAGTCAGAATAAAAATAAGTAAGATCACAGTCTTTCTTTTCCTCTCTTTTCTTGGGTTTTAATGTATATATCACATTTTTAGAGAGGCCTAGCCCATCCAGCATACATATAAACTAGATTCCCTACCTCACAATGATGTCTTGCTTTTATCTTACTACCTTTTTATTTTTTTCAAAAATACTTCTGAGAATTAGCAATTTCATATTTACAGAATTAACTACTTAGTTTTGCTGTGTCTCCCTCATTAGACAACAAGCTCTGTGAGGGAGGAGACCACCTTTATCTTGTTCACCATGGTATCTTCATAATGCAGCACTGTATGGCACATAGCAAGTGTTTAATATATATTTGTTGGATGAATGGCTACATGAAAACAAAACTGAGTTTAAATACCATGGATTACTCTTCTGATCAAGGTAAGTTATAATAAATGCAGGAAAAAGTAGTCAAAAGGTATTTGTCTATATTCCTGGGAATGAGTGCTCCCAATTTGTGATCTGGGAGAATATTGATTCAGAAGTATTTTTGAAAAAATATTTTCCCCCTTTTTCCTTGCATTCTGTCTCCATGAGACCTCTGGAGATGGGCTCACCAAGGAGAGATTATACTAGCAATTACATGAGAAATGTCAAGGACAGGCCAAGATTCAAACGCCCATTGATTCCTAAGGCTTTCCCTCGACAAGACCACAAGAGACTGTATTGGCTGCCGACCACACTGTTGCTGTGGTTGTCTCTCTTTGAGGTTCCTGAGTATAAAGTTGCTGAGAACTTCTTCCTGTTCACAAACACTTAGAATGAGCTTACAGTGTATGCTCATTGGGGCGGAGTTAGGCTGAGTTACAAAGAACACCAAGGTGATGCAATTTAGGCTTATGGGGTTCAGTTCCCATTGTGGACACCTACTGGTGACCTTGAACATGCAAGGCATCCTCCCTAAGCCTGTGATCTTTCATTTGTAATCTAAGGTCATAATCCATAATCCATACTGTTTTGATGAACTTTAAATGAGACACCCTCAATAAAGCGTTTAGCACAGTGCCTGGACATAAAAAGCACTCAGTAGACATTAACCATACTCCTCCTACATGTGCATGTGCTTTGTCTGCTTCAACCCACAGAATATAGTGGGATGGACACTGCCAAAGCTGGGTCAAAAGTACATCTGCCTCCATCTGTTCAATGGAACCTTTTCCCACCTGGGAAGAAGTCCCACTTACCTGAGGCCAACCTGTGAAGAGGCCATGGGAGGGGCTCTGGCCAGAGTCTTATCTAAATTCCAGTCCTTCCCACCAAGCGAGCGGCCCACTCTCTTCGAAGTAGACCTTCCCGCCCCAGGTGTTCATTGCCCCAGATGTGCAGCTCACCTGCAGTTGGGGCCCCAGATATTCATTGCCCCAGTTGTGCAGCTCACCTGCAGCGGAGGCCCCAGGCATTGGCAAGCAGCCTGGAGCCCTCCTACCTGTGCCCTGTCTGAATTCCTGACTCATAGACTACATGATCACAAAAGAGGGGTTGTCATCATTTCAAGCCACTAAGTTTTGTGGTCATTTACTCCCCAGCAATAGGTTATGGAGCATCACAATTAGTATTCATGTCAGTTACTAAAAACAATTGTGATAATTATTTGCATCAGTCCCAATTAAATAATAATCTTTATGAGTTATTTTCAATAATTGAGTAGATCCTTACCACTCCTGCCACCTTGTATTCATTCACTCCCTGGTAACAGCGCTCTGAGAGAAGCCTAAGCTGCTGTATTGTTTCCCTTCCATTGTGAACGTCTGTGAGATCCTTGAGGGAAGGCCCTGCCTTGGGAACATGTTTCCCCAGGGTCTGCCTTGCACAGAAGGGACAGGATCTGGTCAACATCTGGCTCAGCCACCTGCCAGGGGAGGGCCTCCATCTCACTCACCCATAAAGTTCCTTACAACTTAAAGACAAAAAGATTGAAGAAATAGGGAGCATTTGGATAAACACTGTATACATCCTAAGTCTTTAAATTTATTAATTACCAAATATTACTTACTGGTTTGGCTCAAAACAAATAGACAAGCCTTCTAATTTTTTTTTGTTTTGTTTTGTTCTATTTGCTGTTTTCCCTCCTAAATATCTTGTTGGTTTTATCTTTGTTTGTTTGTTTTTTGTTGTTGTTGTTGAGCTTAAGATCCTCTAGTAATTTCCAAATCTAGCTATGCACTCCAGGCTCATCTCAGGCCTCTCCCAGTGACTCTGCAGCTGTCAGTGAGACCAGGGACATGCAGCCTTAATGAGCTTACAGGGCGATCCCAAGGAGGTGGCCCATATCCCCAGCCAGCATTGGGAACACGGATCTAGGATTTCTGCCCAGGTTTAGTTATGCTGCTGTTCCTTCTAACTCCATTTTTCAAGAGGGCATCTCATCCACATAATGTGCCCTTCAAGCAGCAAATTGAACTCTGTTTCAAGCACGCGCCCAGCTGCCATTGCCATCTCCTTTTGCGGGTGCCCTGCCTTTCCTCTGTCCCCTTTCCTGGCAGTTAGTATTTGACCCCATCCTGTTCACCGAAGGAGCTCTTTGTAGTCATGGGATGAGCAGCTGGTAGATTCTTTGAGGGGAGGAAGTTTGCAAATGAGGGTGATAAATAAAGCTGTTCTCTGAAAGAGGCCCTCTCTTTGGCACATTTTGTACTTTCACTACCACGGGGAAAGGGAAGAGGGACACTGAGGCTTATTTATGAGGGAATAAATGAGTGCTCTAAGGATCACCTGGGCAAGTAGAAGCTAATCTTCTTTACATATAGGGGTTTCATCTCTGTTTATGAATGCCACAGCACGTATTCCTAAAATACCATCTTGGGCAGAGGAGACTTGTAATTCTGGCAAATTACATTTCCCAATCACCTCAATTTAGTATACATTTTAGACAGAAGGGAAATAGCAGAAAACCAATCCTTAAACATACCTGTGAGATGCTTTGAATGGTGCTTTGTAAACCAATTGCCCTTTCTCTCTTTTCCCAGTGATGCTATCACAGCTTAATGGGCACTAGCACAGCTGTTCGCAGCTGCACACAAGATGCTCACGAGAGCACAATGTCAACCGTGTGCCCTCAGTGCTGCAGCATCATTGATTGCCTTTGAGGACGGACTGTAGTGTTCTAGCAAGAATCCAATCAG
>JAAGEH010000020.1:7750178-7810178 GCA_011751065.1 Lasiurus cinereus
CCAGAAAACAATAAAAAGGTTTCATTTCATTAGCATGTAAGTTTCATGTCTTGCTCCTGAATGCCTTTAACATTCCTGGACCAGTTCAGATGGTCAATAGATGTTGAATAAATGAATAAATAATGCACTCAGTAAATCAATCTCATGAGCCAACCAGATAGATTGGTAGCAGCTGCCCAGAGGGCTATACCAAGAAGATTCCAAGGCCATATCCAGGCTCAGGGGAAAATGTGAGCTGATTGATTAATCACATCTCTCAAGGTCAGGGAGGCAAGCAATCAAGTATGCCATGTTTTCATCCTTCTGGGTTTAAACATAGTGATATAGCTGCTCTTACCCTCCCTTTCGTTCCCCCAAACCTTCTATCCCCTCAATTTCTGAAACAAGTGGAGTGGCTATCAAGGTCTAACCAGAAATATAAGTCATACAAGCAAATGAATATATAACAATTGTGTAAGTGATATTCTAATACACTAAAAATGTTGTATAATTCATTAGACCCAGTAGTAAACATTGGAAAATGTATGAAAATTTATTCAAAAATTGCCAGTGTTTTCACTTACACTTTTTAAAATGTCACTAATAAGCATTGTAGCTAGTAGCCTAGCCCTAGACAAATGGAAGTATGGAATCCCTTAGCAGTAAACTGGAAACAATGCAAAGAGGAATCTATAGAAATATGGCGAACTTGAAATTAAATTTCGCATGAAACATCAGTCTCAAGATCTAATTAGTGTCCCCAAGAGATCAATTTTTCAATTAGAACTCGATTTCAATGCCAGGGGCATGAGCATGAATTTGTAAAATGTGCTTCCATCCACCTTTTGAGTTTGAGGTTTCCAGCTATAAAGAAATGCACAAAGAAAATAAAAATCTATGACCAATGAGAGAATCCTGGACAAGACCATTGAGAATGAGAAGGACATAATTTGAGTTCTAAAACCTAAGGAGTGAGTTTTAAAAACCTCAGCAGACAATGGTTAAAAGGGGCTAGGGGTGGGGTGTGGGCATGGGTGAACATGATTTGATGTATAAACAACTCCTGGATGTTCAGAGTGGGCCTTGAACCTTCTAGGTATCTGCTGGCTCCAGGATTATCACAAAGGATGATGGGATACCGTTGCTGATTCAGCAGGTTTGTACACTGCAGTCTTGTTTTGAGGCTTCACTGAGTTTTTCCTACTCTATTAAAAAAGGTAGGAAAACCCTTGCTGGTTACGGCACAGTTGGTTGAGCATCATCCTATGCATGAAATGTTGCCAGTTTGATTCCCACTCAGGGCATATGCCCAGTTTTCCAGTTCAATCCCTAGTTGGAGTATGTGTGGGAGGTGGGAGGTAACTGATAAATGTTTCTCTCTTACATTAACCTCTCTCTCTCTCTCTCTCTCTCTCTCTCTCTCTCTCTCTCTCTCTCTTCTCCTCCCCACTTCCTTTCTCTCTAAAATCAATTTTTAAAAAAGTGGGCTAACCTCTGTCTCTTCTTGCTTCAGAGGGTTTGGATTGAGGTCAGAAAGTGGAATTCCCCTCAGGAGAGCCTTGGCTGCCTGGCTTTGTTTTTAAAAGTCTGCTTATTGGGCCAGTTATTTTGAGGCCTCCATTGCCCATAACTGAATCTAATCCTAACTGATGTAGAAATTACTTCCAACCTGTAGGAACAGCAGTTCAGAGTAATATTTAATTTGATTTTAGAGAAATCATGTTAATTATTTTTGCACACCAGAGTTTGGGATATAATTCCTATTCCTGTTCTATTAAGTTTGGAAGAATTTACAGTTTTTCTGGAGATACGCTCCAATCACAATCTCTGTGAGCATGAGTCACCTGAAGGGTTTGTTAAAATAAAGATCCCTGGGCCTTTCCTCAGAACTTCGCATGCAGTTGGTCTAGGGTGGGACTAAGAATTGCATTTCTAACAAGTTCCCAAAAAATAATACTGTTTTAGACTAATTCTCAAACTATCTGAGATAAAGGACAAGTTTTATTGTATTTTGTTTTGTTTCAATATTAAATGTGTCCTGGACTGATGCTTTTGAAAAAAACATACACATAAATTACTAGTAAAATGAAATAAATAAGAAGAATGTATTCAAATCCAAGTCCCATCTAAAAAATTATTTGGGTTCAGCATGTGCAGAGACATAAAGTTACTCTTCAAACTGCATGGACATTTCCAAAGGCTAACTCCCAATGTCAGTACTTATCTCCTTGTGGGTGAGCCACAGGACATCACAGACAGGCCTGATCCATGCCTCACTATGGCACTCAGGTCTGACGGAGCAGGTCAGGGGCCTTTGGATGCTTCTCCAGTCTGAGAAATTCCTGTGGTAGAATCCAAAGACCCCAAACCAAGGCTAGACCCTCCTCTGCCCCACCTGCATCCCAGCAGGGAGTGGTTAACAGTCCTTTTCTATTGGCCATGGGATGGACAGGAGAAGTGGGAGATCTGTTTCAGGGCTGGTTCTGTGGTAAGAGCACTTCCTCACATTGCTCACAGCAGAGCATGATAGAGGAGCTTCTTCGGGCAAACTCTTAAAAAGAAGTTGACAGCAAACAATCAATGTCATCCATCA
The DNA here is from genome assembly GCA_011751065.1 of Lasiurus cinereus. Classification (NCBI taxonomy): domain Eukaryota; kingdom Metazoa; phylum Chordata; class Mammalia; order Chiroptera; family Vespertilionidae; genus Lasiurus; species Lasiurus cinereus. The sequence goes on from JAAGEH010000020.1 coordinate 7,752,751, forward strand.
GATAGTGCTTCCCCACTATGGGACCTGTCTCCTTTTAAAAATGTTACTTATTCAACATATTTGGCAACATATTTTGAGCACTTGCTATGTGCCAGGAACAATGATAAATTGTTTGTAATTAATGTATATGCTTTACATGCATGATGTCATTTAAATTCCCCACTACCACACAAGACAGGTAAAGTCATTGTCCCCATTTTCAGAGGAGAAAAAAAAATGAGGCTCAGGAAAGTGAAATAGCTGCATGAGATCATACAGTGGGAAATGGGCATTAAACCAGGCCCATGTTTCTAACCAGCAGGCTGTCCTCCTTGTTGAACTCCCAGTCTTCCTCTGCAGAACTCAAGACAGATTCACTGAGCTCTATGCACACACAGCAGCCCAGAGAGGCGCCAACAGATCTGCTTCCATCCTGCCTGTCTGAATCAGCTGGGGGCATAGGAGAAGTTCTGCTCCTCTTTGGGCATCAATGAGTTGTCATCTACAATTTCCTTTAAGAACTAATTTTCCTCAAGGCTTATGAGACATTTTTTGAAAAATAGGTTTGGGGTCAAGTAAATTTAGGAAAGACTGCATAGGCTAACATCCTCTCTGAGATTCACATTTCTGGCTTATTAAAGGCTCAGAAGGCCCTACGGTGAGATGGTTTTGATTTATTTAACCTAGCAATTTCCAAAAGTCATTGAACAGAAATCCATTTTCATATTACTAATAGTTTAAATAATGGTGGATATTTATGGATACAGTTCTGGAAACAACATCATAAAGTTTGTTCCAAAATTCTGTGAGTCTGTGAATGGTATTCTTATTGATATAGAATAGAAAAAAAAGTCAATAATCATAACAAGACTAATACTAATAGCTAAGCCTATAGCTGTCATTAACTCTGTGCTTCATAGGTTAGAAATCCAGGCACTATTTTAAATGTTTCACATATTAATTCACTTAATCTGTATATCCGCCCTATCATAATAATTGTAGTCATTATTATCCCCACTTTACAACTAAAGAGAGTAAGGCCCTAAAAAGAATAATTTTATGTCTCTCAAAGAGAATAATTTTTTAGATAGGTTTTTTTGACATGCCCTATGAAGAGAATCTAGAAATGAAATAGAAGCAAACCCATTTATATCTTTATTTTTTGCCTTCTCTACTTCATTTGCATATCAAAGAACTGTAATGTGGCTGTAATAGGCACTGTTTAATGTCTGACTTTCTTTGACTCTCCCTCTGTTTAACTTAGTTCACAGTCATTACCCTCTTGATTAAGTTACAGACAAAAACAGCTTTCAAATTAGGCCTATTAAGATTTGTTTTTAATGAGGAGATAATTCCTCTAACAACACAAGCCAGATTTGGCTAGGTTCTGATTACACAATCAGACCATTTGCAGAAAAGAAAGCAGATTTTTACCTCTTTTTCGAATGAGTTCAGCCAGCCTTGATTAACTTGATGCCACTTAAAAGCACATAGCAAATGTAATATTTGGGACTTGGGACTGATGAAGCAATCACTGGGCCTGTGCTCAGTGAGAGAGTTTCTATTTCAAGGATTTGAACTTCTTAGAAGGCAAAGGCTCAGGTCACCATATTGGAAACCACAGGAGGAAAGACAAGTCTTTCCTACAAGTCCGAGCTGCCTTGCTTTCCTTGAACTCACTTGCCAGTCCTTTGTCTTGTAGGAATAAATAAGTACCTGTGAGACTTAAGTAAAACAATGTGATAATTAATCCCACTGCTTGTGAGATCCTTCTGAATTCCTTCTATTTTTCTGCTAGTTCTATTAAACAATTCAAAAGAATCTTCTGCACATTCACTTCTAAAATGTTCTTCTGCAGTCACTTCTAGACACATTTCTATCCTTTGCACACTCATTCTTGTAAGCCTGAGGTTAAGAAATCTTTATTTGTACCTTAGTAAATACCTCAAGCAATCATTACTTTACATTTAGGATCTGCCTTGTACATCTATTTATCTGAAACTCTTACAACAATATGTAACAGGTCCAATATTAGTCCAAAGCCTCTCATCTCTCATTACAGCACTACTGTAAAAATATGAGATAAGCCTCCTTAAAGATTTAAAAGTTGTTAAGAAACTTTAAATTGTCCATGTTGTTTGCCCAAATTGAACTTAGCCTGAATGTCAAGTAATAGCTCTTAAAAACAGGCATGGGAGTGTAACAATATTTCAGCAAGAACAACAGTCACTAACACTACATGTGACTGACTACATGTAGAACTGAGACTGGTCGAATGACCTGTTTGTTCTGTATAGCATGGCAGAAACCAGCTCAACTTGGGGCTGAGTAAATGAATCATGGGAAATGAAATGGCCAAAATCAGGAGGCCAAGGTCTAACTCGGTGTTGAATACTATCAGCCCCACCACAGCCTAACACTTGCAAAGGCATATACTCTCATACTCACACATATGACGTGGTGTAGTGATGTATACAAAGCAAGTATTCAGTTACATAAATACCCCCATTTATTTTCCAATTATAATTCTTTTCATGCACTATCCTGGCCAGAATGTTTTTTACCCAAACATTTATATGGGCTACTTCTAGTCTTTTCTTTCTTCACTCAAATAAATCATCAGAGAAGTTTTCCTGGAGCACACTTTCTAAGGCAGGTCTCCCAATCCCTATTATTCTCCTTATCCTCTCCTGGTTTATCTTCAAACATAACACTTATTTGATTTATTGTTTTATTATTTTTAAGCCTGCATTACAATGTATGATCCTTGAGAGGAGACAAAATGTCTGTTTTGCTCACTGCTATATTTCCTATCCATGGAGAATATTATAAAATTGGCAATTTATGTTTTGTTTGCTCAGAAGAATGTATCTTTTTAGTCATATCTCTTTGTTCATGTTTCACTTCCTAATATAAATTTCCCTCACTGGAGGGGAAGTTGAGTTTTATGTGTATTCCAATTCCTTCATTCTCTGACCCCATATATTTTCGATGTGATTTTTACCTATTGCCTCTCAATGAGTGTTGTAGGTAAAGACATTGGAGAACTCTCTCTTTTGAGGCTTCACTTAATATTTCTCCCAGATGAACTTACTACCTCACAAAAGGACTCTTTGTCTTTTGAGTTTAGCCGGCTCTTTGTCTCGGCTGGTCTCCAGCACCACAGGAGTAAAATGTCAATGCTCACTATTTAATCAATGTTTTATTCTTGGCTTGGATTTCAACAGGGGAGATGAAACAGCAATTCAAATGTCATTGCAGGTATATTTTTGTCCCTTTTCAATCCCTTGTCTATGTTATGTGAATCTCAATAATTTATAATTTATTTTCAAGCTGTACAAATCCGGTGGAGAAATGTGCTATTCATTTGTTACAAGATACAACAGCTGTGCTGACATTACACCAAATCCGAAACTACCCCTCACCCAACTGAAGAGGTAATTTTACTACATTCAGCTTTTTTTTTTTTAAAGTCAGTTTCCAGACTTTATTGTACATAGACAGTGGTTCCCAAAGATCATTATGTGGAAAACTAATCTATAGAGATAGTTTGCCACCCTGCCCCCAAAATAAAATGGTTTTAATGGGCTAAGCATTTGAAAAACCAATTAACAGCTTTGAGACCTGTTTCAAAATCAACTATTTAATTTTTAGCAGCTTCTCAATTTAGTTGACTGTAGCAGTGGCTCACAAACTGTGGTCCCAGCCTACCCTGGAACTTGTTGGAAATGCAAATTCTTGAACCCCATCCCAGATCTACTGAACCCAGAAGAGCAAAGGGGAGGCCCAGCAATCTGCTTTCTCAAGCCCTCCAAGTGAACTTGAAGTAGGCTCTTTTGAGAACCACTGGACCAAGGAAGTTTTCTATTGGGACGACCTCCTAATATCCTGAGGGCACTGTATGCAAATCACCTGGGAAACTATTCAGTAGGTCTGGAGTTATGCCCAAGACTACATTTCTCATAAGTTCCCATGACATTTATGCTGCAGGTCTGTGGGGAATACTTAAAGTAGTCCCCAGAGCACGCATGGCTGAAATGCATGGGTAAGAATATCTGGGTAGGTTCTTACAGTAGACATCATGGGCAAAATGCTTCCTACTGCCCACCTAATCAGCCCTTCTCCCACCATCCATGAGCCTTGTTGGAATATGGGTGGAATGACAGTAGGATGTTCAGATGCATCTCACCTGCCCACCTACTTACCATAGCAGGTGTTCAAAGACAGGCACATGGCAAAGGAAGAGGTGAAGTCTAGAGCATGGGAATTTTTCTTCCACTTATAGGTAAAAAATTGCTATGTGGTTCTTGATAGCTAACATAACCAGTGTGAGACTCTGTTCCCTCACAATTGGAAATATTAATAGCACCTGTTTATTATTTGTAATAAAAAATATGACATTCTTGTAAAATACTTGTTCTGTGGCACATAGCAAATACTTAATAAATGATTATGATGATCCCATATAAAACAGAAACATCCTAAACTCAACCTCATAATTCAATGGGAAAAAGGTTGTGAAAGAAGAAGTGAAGTCATTTTTTTTTCCCCCGTGACTGGGGAATGCAAACTATATATTTTCATTTTGATTCTTTTCTTACAGCTTCAGGTATTAAACATGTATCTAGACATCCACCAGCTTATTAAATGTGGGGTTTGTGAGTACTGAAATTGCTACCCACCCTTGCTCTTTTAATATGACTGGGCTGAAACAGACCACTGTAAGGGCTTAACCCTTCTCTTATCTCAAAATATTCCAAGGAAGATTTACTGTTTGTCTGGGCTCTAGGCCTTTTGTTGTGTGGATCTAGGCAATCAGCAAGGCAGCAACATGACAAGAGATTACGGAGATCTCAACTAGGAAAACCAGAGAAGCACATGCACAAGAAGCGAGTCCATGGGCACCAATGCACCGACAGGAGGAAGAGATGGAAACCAGCCAGGGCTGAGATTTGGGGTTGAGTTAGAGAGAGAAGAATAGAGACTGTGAAAGAGAAACTGCAGTAATAAGATAAACTAATAGATGGTTGAAAAGAGAGTTAAAGGTATTTCAGGGGTCACAAACTGTATTATCTGTTCCCACATCTCTTAGGGATTTTTTGACAAAGACCTCAATTTATTTTCATTGATTTTAGATGTCATGCTTATTATTTTGTTAACTGTGACAACATGCTGAGACTGACTTGAGGTAATTTTGTATTAATGAAATAACATGTGTTTTCCTATTTTATAAATATAAGTATTTATACATTTATAATCAGAAAGAAATAATGCCCCTTGACTCCATCTTCTTTTCTCTCTCTTCCTCTCCCTCTCTTTCTTCCTCTATCTTGACCTCTCTCTCACCCCTAGTAAAGGAACTATTTTCTTAAATTTTAAACATCCAGATTTGTCCAAATTAGTGATTCACAATTAGGGGCAATTTCACCCACTAAGGACATTTGGCAAAATCTGAAGACAATTCGGGTTAACAAAACTGTGAGGGTATTACTAGTATCTATTGGGTATAGGCCAGGGATGCTGCTGAACATCCTACTATTACAGGCCAGCCCATCCCCCATAACAAATAACTGTCAGGTCCAGTTGTTTATAATGCACAGATGAGAATCTCCCCTAAATTATTAGAAAATTTCCTTCCTTAATTCCAATTTGCAGTGTTTAATTTGAATAATTCCTCTAATTATAATTTGAACACTCCCAATAATCATTATTCTAAAGGAAAAACATTCTATATATCAAGTAAGAAATATTAACATTAACTATTCTTAGGAAATTTCCTTTTATCTTATTATCTATCACAGTAAATATATTTGATAAACTACCAATTTTCTCTGGAGACTCCAATTATAATAATAAACTCAGTTAATAAATAAAATGTCTAATTCTACAACATCAATTACTTTTGAAATTTTCTTGACAGAAACAAAATGTACAATGACTTTTATGTGATTTGAATGGCCAAAATTTTTCAGTAAACCAACATCAGGGAGGAGCTGTTGCTCAGTATTTGAGAGACAGTGAGGTCAAAGGGAAAGGGCCTTGTCTGTCCTCCTAAGCTCATTTCTAGGTTCAGTGGGGCCATCAGTGAGTTCATGTACTTGGGCAATTCACGTCACTTATCTAAAACTCAACGGCCTCATGTGCAAATTGAGTAGGAATTGGATTAAGTATACTCTGAGTCTTCTCTGGTTCCCTCCAAGCTCTGAGAGCCTCTTTTCCCTGAGAAATAATGCCTTTAGTTGACCTTGGAAAGACTATTGAATAAAGTTCAGGTCAGCCTCAAGCTCCAGGAAGTGTTTGTGCTCTTTCTCAAAACAAAACAAAAGAAAACAAAACAAAACAAAAACAAGCAGAGAATGGAGGAGAGTATGGCACCCTGCCACTGTTAAAGAGAATATATCTAAATGGAAAGTTAGCATTTTCCTCGACTGAGACAAATTTGGATCCAAACAGAATTTGAAAAATAGTAAAAAGTAGATTCCCACAGAAAACAAGGAATCAAAACTAACCAACATCTGTTGAACTACTTCTTCTTCTTTTTTTTTTTTTTTCTGTCAGGCCAAACCATATTAAAATATGACTGGGACTTGTTCACTCCCCTTATTCCCCAGCACCCCACTTCCAACAACAAGTAAAATAAAAAATTTTAAACAACATAAAAACAATGTGCATTGACTTCACTGTAGCAGAATGTAAAACAAAGCACATCTTTGAAGTTCCCAGCACAGATGGCAGGTCCCATTCTCCCATGGTAGATACAAAGCAAAAAAGTGACTGAACCACAGGAAGTTGAAGAGACCACAAATATCTTCCACCACAGAAATGGCCCAGATCTGCTACTGAGAAACATGAAATACTTTAAGCCAATGTATCTTTCTGAAGCAGCCCATTTCTGGGCCTTCTGAGAGAAGGCCTTCTTTACATTTGAACTTGTCTGTACATTGTAGCATGTATCAGCAATAGGACGTGCTCTTTTGAGCCCCATGTCTTGGGGGAAGGATGGGTTTGTGCTGCTTTGTTGTCTACCACCTGGTTCCCATGGTGACTTGTAGTAGACATTTATAAGAAAGCTTCTTCAAGTGTGGAGTCATGTTGAACAAGCTTGTTGACCTCAACACATAGTTAGAAATACATTTTACATCATTACCCAGTACAAACGCATGTGCACATGCACACACAAACTCCCAAAATACCAAACTTTCTTTGATCACTCTTGTGTTTGGATCTGTATATTAGTCCCTCTGTCCATATCACCAGTTCACTGTTCCTACCCCACTCTCTAGCTGCTTATTTGTTGATGATGTTTACACATCACTCAGGCTGGGAAGCCTGTCCCTCTACATTGAGTTTGATCCCTTTGCAACAATAACACAAGCTACATCAATGCATATAGAAAAAGTGAGCAAACCATGCAAGAACCGAATTTTAAATCTCTTGATTTATCTCAGAGCATCACAGAATTTTTTAAGCAAAAAGACATCATAAAAATTATTAAGATTAGTGGTTGCCAACTTAAGCTTTTTATATATCAGCTAGAGGCCCAGTGCATGAAAATCGTACACTTGGGGAGGCAGGTCCCCCTCAGCCCAGCCTGTGCCCTTCTTGCAGTCAGAGCCCGTGGGGAATGTCCAACTAACAGCGTAGGCCCACTCACCAGAAGTCAGACATCTTTAGCGCTGCTGAAGAGGTGGGAGAGGCTCCTATGAGAGCACACTGACCACCAGGAGGCAGCTCCTGTGTTGAGCATCTGCTCCCTGGTGGTCAGTGTGTGTCATAGTGACCGGTTGTTCAGCAGTTCAGTTTATTTGCATATTAGCCTTTTATTACATAGGATGAAAGCTATAATCTGTACCTAAATAGTGTGGCTCAATATTATAGAAATCTCATGGGGAAACTATCCAATTACTTGTAATACGACTGAAGAAGCAAATAAAATTATGATTCTTTTATATGACTTCAATTAGAAAAAATAGGAAGATCATTAACTATATCTTCAATTAGTACTGTTTGCTTTTTTTAAAATCTCTCACACCATGGGAGAACTAACTTTCAAGGTTCTTGTTAGTTTCAGAAATAAACCTAATTCCTTAAATTTTACAAATCTGGAAACTGAGTTCCAGAAATGGCAGGTGGCCTTTCAAAGCCCATACAGTGTATGAAGGCACAACTAGAATGAACTGTCACAGTCTAAAACATAGCGTTCTCCTCTCCACGCATAGGTCATTACCTCATCAATATGCTTTGAAGGTGATGCATGATCCAGAACCTCTGTTGGCAATTAGTATAACAATTCAGCAAATAGGAATCAGGACCCACTGGACTCACAACTGCACAAGGTTCACCAGAAACTGCAAAGCTTAATTATACACAATCCTTGGCTTCAAGACCTTAGATTTAATAGTATCTGCATTCATTCTCTTAGTCAACCTACAACACAATCTAGGGGTAAATGCCACATTATTCTTATTTGTACATGAGAAAATCCTGTTGCCAAACAGCAATTCTACACCTGATGTCCCTGTCACTGTGGTAGATTGAGCAGATACTTTGAGAACTTAGAGGAAGAAAGGATTGAGTTTGGTTGGGAGATTTTGTAAGGTTTTCTAGCAAATGGGGTTTGAAGCATGTGATGGATTTCAACCAAAAGAGATTCAATGCAAAGAATGGCCAAAGAAGATGAAATCAAAGGGCAAAATAAATAAAGTGAAGAGAAAATTCACTTTTGGAAAATATTATAGATGGAGTCAGACAATGGAGGCCTTGAATGCCACTTTAGGAAGCAAATGGATACCAGGGTATGTTCCATAGAGCACAGTTTCTGTGGGATATTAACAGGTGCTAAACACAGTGTGATATGGCCAATAGGTTTGGAAAATACTGGATTAAAAGTGTTTGGCAGGTTCTTTGCTGCAGGACTGCTGGGAGCCTTGAATAAACTGGTGTGCATTATGAATATCTAAGAAGGAGGTAAAATTCACAGCATTTCCCAGATTTGTTTATTCACAGAGTATTCATTGTATTATTATTTTTGTCTTATAAAGCAGCTAACAGACTAGTGTTCCATAGATCATACTTTGAGAAACAATGAATGATATTTGTAGTGGAAAATATTAACAACAGAGCTGAATTTAGGAAAATTGATCTGACCACAGTGGCAAAGCTCTCAAGATTGGAGATTAGAAGAGCAGGTAGAAGACCAGGTAGAGTTTTGGCTAGGGGTCAGGATTGCCTGAAGGTAAATCAGGAAGTGGGAATAAAAATTCACAGGTCTATGTGCACGGTAAAAATAAACAAATAAACAATAAAAAAAAACATTTTGGAAACAATTGAGGAATATTGGACACAGACGGTTTTAGATGATTTTAAGGACTTATGGTTAATCTTAAATGTTATAATAGCAGTGTGGTTATTGCTTAAAAAAATCTTTACATGTTAGAAACATATTGAAGTATTTATGGGTGCAATGATTTACTTTAGAAGAATGCAGTTTTTAAAGAGGATTAGATGAAACAAGAATGGCAATATGTTGATAAGGTTGCTGAGTTATATTATTTTCTTGGCTTTTGAGTATGCTTGCATATTTTCATAATAGAAAGTTACAAATGAAATCAATGTGGGAGAAATTGGGAGGAAACATTCTTCACCATCTTACCTTGGATTCCCTGGGAAATTGGCTCCCAGGTGAAGATCTGCATGCAGTGCTCTGAGTCAACCCCTTGGAGACTGCACGCAGCAGAACTGACCCAAGGAAGTACAGAATTGCAGACAATCCCAGTGAGGGCCTCAGGCGCTCCAGCTGGGATGGATGGTCCTGAAGATGACTGATGTCAGGGAACCAGGACTATACAGACCTCTCCCTGTCCTCTGCCCACACACCATGTTGACCACTTAGTGGATTCTGAGCTGTCCCTAGAGAAAAGGCAAAACCTAAGATAGTTCCCAGAGAGGAACTCGTATACTCAGCAGTGGAGGTCCCATGAGCCTCAATCCTGAAGGGAAATCTGTGCAGACCCCTCACACCTATGGCACCCTCCATTCTTCATCCCTAAACAGTCACAAACATGAGATTTTTCTCCTGTTTACATGCAGTTGATGATTGTGTTTGTATGTTGTTTAGTCAGATATTATAAAAACGTGACATATTTGCATAAAGAGGGCGTGTGCTGACAAGAAATAGATCTATTGCTTTAAATTCATCTTGCAAGTGGTTTTCATTGAACTAGCAAGAAACTAATGTTCTTTTAAAACTTTATTAAAATCATCTGGATATACTCAACCTAATAAAAGCAGAGTATATGCCCCCTGGACTTCCTATAGGTTTAGATATGGAGCAAAAAGAGACTTAAGTGATATCCTACGTTTTAAATTATATAGAAAGACAGGTTACTGCAGTAAAAAAAAAAAATGTCCTTTATGAAACAGGTTCACACCTCTCACCCCTGCTCCATTCCTGTTGGTGTGAGTGTGTGGGCCCTCAGCATTCCAGGCCATTTGGCCTTTCCATCCTGTTTTACACATTGGCACTGTTTCTCTGCAGCTCTGCTCTTCTTGCTCATTTCACCTCTCCGTCCAGAAGGGCCAGTCTGAAGTGAACCTTTGTAAAGAGCTGTACCACCTTGAGCTGAAGAATCATTTTGATTTTCTCTTCCAAAGAAGCAAGTTAAGCCTTCATTATAATTGGATTAATTAGAAATGGGAGGGATGAGGTTACTCATGTGGCAAGGATTCTTTTGGGAGAATTGTTAATTTTTACTGACTTTTGGCAAAAAGGGGTTAAATAATTTGCATCCTGTTGTTGACTTACTTTAGAAAAACACCACCACTGTCCATTAAGGACATGAATTCATTGAAATTTGCAAACAAACAAACAAACACCTCCCTCCCCAATCCAATATGCAACCTTGGTTACATTCCACCCCAGGGTTTTGAAATGCAAAGGAAAACACTGAACACAGTGGGGCAAAACTGTGTTGCAATAGGGAACATGGAGGAAGTCTTGAATAGTATTATTCTGGCCAACATACACAAGCTTGACATTACTTTTTGAACGTATGGCCATGTGCATTAAAGATGAGTATTTTCAATATGTGAAAAATTAATGCCCCAGAGCTTTTATAATGATTGTTTCTTTGTAAAATGGAACATGCAAAATACCTTTTAAAAATGCAACCTTTTGGTGAATAGATTGCTTCTCCTCTTTTGGCTTATGCTACTATTTGGAAAGGCCCTTAAAGGGATTAAGAAAATGAGCAAATAGCCAAAGCCGGTTTGGCTCAGTGGATAGAGTTTCAGTCTGCGGACTGAAAGGTCCCAGGTTTGATTCCGGTTAAGGGCCTGTAACTTGGTTGCAGGCACATGCCCAGTAAGGGGCGTGCAAGAGGCAGCTGATCGATGTCTCTGATCAATGTTTCTAACTCTCTATCCCTCTTCCTTTCTCTCTGTAAAAAATCAATAAAATATATTTTTTTAAAAAAAGAAAATGAGCAAATAGTTATAGGAGAGCCAACCAGATTCACAGAAGCATGGAGATGGAAGTGAGGAAGACCAATTTTTGTCCTGTGTGAAACAAATAAAATATCTCTTCTCCTATTTCCTTTTCTTGATCTTCAAAAGATGTAAAGGCTCGTTGCTCTTTTCTTGGTTAGCAAATTAAGTTTTCAAGAAGGCTCCTCTGAAGACCAACATAACATAAGCCCAGTGAAGGGGGCTCTGTGAGTTATCAGGTGAATGTTGTGTCTGGTGTGCAGACTAAGATAATCAAGCTTCATAGGGCCTTGAATCAATTTAATTTTGATGAATGACCAGTTTAGTAAATATTATTTACATTACTACACAAGTCAGGTCTGTTCCATTCATGTTTGAATAACCTACATGGTCTGCTGTAAAGAGCTTCTCAAATAATCTTCCCAGCCAGCTCTCCCCACTGCTAATGCACAATTGGGAGAGTAATTAGTAATGAGGGAACTTCACTTTTGAACTAAGTGGACAGTTCAAGAGTCTAGAATTGCAGCAATTCTTGAACCACAAGACCTCAGAACTACATTCTCAACAATCTACAGAGGTGATGGTCTCGCAGCTTAAACTTTGCTTCTGCTTTTTTTTTTAAAATAGCCTTCTTAAACAAATACAGAATTGACATTTTTTAAAGCATAGTACGGTTCTTTAGTATATCGCTCTTATTTGCATTTTCTTTCACTCTTCATCCACATGTATCAATTTATTCATTCATACACTCATCCATGCTATAAGTGTTTATTAAGCACTTAATGTGGGTTGGTTAGTGAGTTAGGTCAGAGATCAGCAAAGATTTTCCATAATGAGCCATGTAGTAAAGGATTTAAGCTTTGAAATCTGTCACAACTACTCAGGCCAGCCACTGTAGGACAAAAACAGCCACAGACAACATGTAAACAAAGAAATTGGTCTGATGGTGTCTCAATAAAACTTTATTTACAAAACAGACAGTAAGTCAGATTTGGCAGCTAGCCACAGTTTGCCAAACCCTGCCACAAGGCCATGGGGCTATAGAGATAAACAAAACAGGGAGTCTCATTGAACATACTCTGCAGTTGAGAGAGGCAGTTAATAAATAACAAATAACTTCAGAGCAAACTAGTGCAATTAAGGGGGTTTGCACTTGTCACCTTAGAATCCCTGTAGACCTTCAATGAGGTGCTCTGCTCTACTCAATGCCATCATGTGAATGTTTCCTTTGGAGCTGCACCACTGCATCTTTACTGATGCTCCTGGCCTCATAGTACGCTACCAAACTGGATATTTTACTTACTCCTTCCTATATGTTGTACATTTAGCTAAACCTAATTTATGAGCTTAAAACTAAAGGAAGCGAAATAAACCCAGGTGTTAATCTTATAATAAACTTTTTTTTAAGTTCTTTGCTTCTGGTTTGGACAGAGAAACCCAGCAATCCTAGATCAGGAAAAAGGCACAAGTGAGGAAGGTGAATATACGATGTGTTTGCCCCATGCTAAGAAACTTTTTGTTGCTGTTGAGTGTCCTACATTTCTGGATGGTCCTGAAAATCAGTAAGCAGAAGGATATAGTGATCTGAAGGAAGGAGCAGACACATGGGGATCTACACTTCCTGTTCAGGGCTTATGTTTTGTTGCCAGACAACAGCACTCATGATTAGAACCAAAATCATTCAGAGAAAGATGCTCCTGTTCAAACCCATCAAGTACTGATTGAGAGCTTATTGGATGCAAAGCCCCTTTTATCCAAGCGGAAACAGGGACCTACAGGAATAGGACAAATTCAAGGCCAACTGAGTGGAATGGTGGAATGTGTGCTGCTCAGTGTTCAGTATAGAGGAAGGACGTTGCACCCCATGCTCCAGGAAGAGAATGTATAGGGAAATACTTCTCTTTCTGAAGTGATTACTCCTCCTTTTGTCTACCCTCAGGAAAAAGAGTAACTTCTCTGTAGATAAGATAGAGAAGCAAGAGGGTCTTTCTCAGATATCGACAATGGCAAATATATAAGACTTACTCTGTGTAAGACACCACCATATTCATGCATTTAATTTTCATGACAGTTCCATGAGTTAGTACTATTATTGTCCCCATCTTAGGGATGAGGAGACTGTGTCACCAACACTCTGAGAGACTTATGTTGCTGCTTAGCTGATGAAGAGCACAGCCAGGTTTACTCATGCACTTTAACCCCAGGCTCTGTGTTTGCATTTTCTCTGCTCCATGAATTTACCTGAGAAGGGTGTGTTCTGCTCAGTTCTTCCATGATGCAAGCATTCTGGGGTCCAGGCAGGGTCCAGGCCTTGCTTATACCCTCTCTATTGCTGCTAAAGGCACAAGAACAATTTTTTTTTTTGTACAGATATACAGGTTTCCTTGGGTTATATGTACCAATTGCTATTTTTGGCAGAAGTGGGCAGAAAAACCAACCCATGTTCTTGAAATCAGCAATATCTTAGAGGGAAAAGAATGTAATTAATTTTCTCCCAAAACCCCCAACATAATATAGCTATGAATAATAGCAGTGGTTAAAATCAGCTAACAAAAATTATGGCATACCAGGATTGTACTAAGTGTTTTAGATATGTATTATCTCTTTGCATCTTCACCACAATCCCAAATGAGTAGGTACTATATGTATGGGAAATAAAAGAGGGATAAAGTTTTAGGTTGTCTTTAGGTTTCTGCTAAATAAAAGGGTAATGACTCTTTTATTGGTTACATGGCATTAATAGGGCAAACCCAACACTTGATTGCAAACCCAACACTTGATTACAATAGTCTCTGATCTTAACATAAAATAATTCTACTTTTCATTAGTCACTCAATAGTTGATATTTAATGTTGTCTAGGAGCCCTCAAAGATCAAAACAACTCAATACTACCAGCCAGCAAAAGAGAGAGAGAGAGAGAGAGAGAGAGAGAGAGAGAGAGAGAGAGAGGGAGAGAAAAGAAAAAAAAAAGAATGAAGAATGAAATTAGGTAAGACATTTCATTTAAAAGTAAAATAGATTTGATCTGTTCACTTCTTCCCACTTTTTTGTCATGCCCTAGACAAGCCACCATCATCTCTCACTTGTGTTACTGAAACAGCCCCCACATTGTCAACCATATATTCTTGTCCATGTTAAATTTTCTCCATAATGCAGGTGCAGGACCTTGCTAAACGTCACATCCAGTGTGTGCCAGTTTGCCTAAGAATGAAGACCAAAATTCTCAACAAAACCTGGATATGCTATTCAAAATTATCTCTACAGCCTCATCACCTCCAACTCCCATTTCTGCACCAACACTATAGCCACCCTGATCTGGTTCAAGTTCTTGGTTATCCCATACTCTTTCCTTACCTAATTATTGTCCCCTTTTTCTGAAATATCCTTCCAGATCTCACTTTTCCCATCATAAATAAACATCCTTCAGCTTAAATGTTGCTTCCTCAAAACTTCTTGCCTCCCAGTCCAAAGTAGTAGGTATACTGTGAGAGGTCCTTATCCTATCCTGTCTGCATCCTTCATAGGACCTATTTCAGTTTGTATTTATTGGTTCTTGTAGTTACTTGTTTTTGTCTGAGTTCTCCTAAACTAAAGATCCGTGAGGACAAGAACCAAGTCTGTCTTGCTCACTGCTCTACTCTCAGGGCCTACCACAGTGCCTGGCACATACACACCCAGTGCGTATTGTTGAGTCAGGGCCACTGGATATGGCTATGCAGGCTGTGTACTGCCCAGCTCCAGGGGCAACATCAATAGTGCTGCTGAAAATGCACAACACAACAGCTCTTATGGAGCGGAAGAATGAATAAAGGAATAAATGAGTAGGTATATAAGTGAAACCATTGCTATGGAATTGCCTTATTGAAAAAAACTATACTGATATCTAGTATTGCTTAAAAACTATAAAATCCCATCTGATTATATATACTATTTTGCACGTATGTCACACAGAAGCACTTATTTGGCATTTTATATGTTCTGAATGGGGTCTCTTTTACCCTTGTTTGAATTCCACATATACTTTTGATAATCTTGAACTTGGTCTACAGCCCTCCAGGTGCCAGATTTAAGTCCCACTGTGTTTTTTAATTGTACAGGGTTTTCATTTTTGACTTGCAGGTGAAAAATAAGAGCTGAAGCTGCATTTTATTTGAGAGTTGAAGTACATTTTTAATGTCCTATTTTAATTCAGGGAAGCCCTTGAGTAAAACCTTCAATGTACTATAATATGCTGGTAAAATATATGCAATCATCAGAAGAAGAAAGTGACATCCAAAAGTAGTTTATAGATTACAATGCTGATGCTGCATTAACTGGCACAGGGGACTCTGGTGACTAAGTTCTATTAGAAAGAATAAATCTTAGCCATGGTGCCAATCTCCAAGCTTGCCATACATCTACATTCTGTTTATGATTTCAGACTTCCCTGAAACAAAAATTAAGGTATGATTCTTGCTAATACCCTATATAATAAACTTATAAAAAACAGTGGCTTAAAAATAAAATGGAAATTCTGCATGTATTTGGGTTGGATGTACCATGGTTTCTTAAGACCAAGAATTGCTATATCATCCCCAATATTGGGACCATTTCACTGTATAACTCATATTCCTGTATTTCTCAAAGAGGCTCTAAGTTCCCCAAGGACAAGATCTTTGTCTTGAATTTGTTTTTGTCTCTAATTCACATATACTCAGCAGTGCCTTGCATATACAAGGTTCATTGGTCTTGATATTCAGAGGATGACAATAAAATTATTAAACTAAATGGCTTAATTAAACCAAACTTAAAATTGCACACTTGCACATATTACCACATTGATATTTTAAGTGAGGATAGCATTAAGTTCGGCAAGTTCTCATCTGGTCTTAACCCTATGAGATAGTAAATGCCTTAATGCACTACCCAGAAACTCCTTCAAGAATGGAAGTCTTAGTCTCCCAAAGGCTGGGAGGGATGCCAGAAGGCAACTGTTGGTTGCTTATCCCCTTTGGGAAAATACTTCTGAGGGACAACCTCAGCCAATAATTCATCAATACCAGTGGGAAAAGGTTGGCCCTCCTCTCTCCCACTCAGTACAGTGCTGCATAGTGACCCCAGCTTGGGAGCTTCCTATGGTATCAGCTGAGGCCTTTGCTAAGAATGCAACATGTCCCCATTCTACTCCCATTCCACACCCATCCACAGCTCCTAAATGCTAATATTTGTCCCATAGTCTGTTTTGCATGGAGCACAAACTATACCCAGGCCTCTGTGTTTTCCTCCTTTAGGACAACCTATTAGCAAATGACATGATTATTTGAGAAAGGGATGATCATGGTAGCAGTTGTAGCAGAGGCTCTAACTCGCTCCAGATGGACTGCCTCCCAGAGTAACAGGCAGCGTTTCCCCACATCACAGGGAATGGTGCTCCCAAAACAACATTAGGAACTTGGGAAACCATGGTGGTGGAAAGCACACACTTAATTACAGGCAGTGTCAGAGTTCTTGCATTTTTTAATTGATCTTCAGAAAACTATTTTTCTTTAATGCCTGATTGTTGTTTGTTTATATCTAACTCCCCAAAATATGCACTAGTAAGATAACCATTTAAGAAACCTCCAAGGCGTAGAGGATTAAAAATCCTATTTCCTTATTATAACAAATATAACTATTGATGACACTAGTACAATTATATTGAATAATATATTGATGAGGCTCTTTCTTACACAGAAGTCAGCAAACTGCAGGCTGGGGGAGGAATACAGGGCACAAGGCATGAAATTGGCCCCATTTATTCTTTCCCAGATTCTCTATGGCTATTTTTCAGAGCTGAGTAGTTGTGACAGACCATGCAGCCCACAGTCTAGCATTCATACGATTTGGCCCTTTACAGAAACAGTAAGACTTAGTGATCCCACTGTAGTATTAAATGGAATAAGAAAATATTCTTGAAAGAAGCACTCTGTGTGTGTACACACACACACACACACACTATCTCTAGTTATTCAGATGAGAAGTGAAGTTTTGCTTTTTTTATATTTTCTCTAAGAAATATGCCTTGCTTTTTGAATAAGAAAGCCAATAAATACTATTTACCATGTAATTTGTGTTTTTCTTCAAAACCATTTAGAATCTGTCATTAGCTAGCTGTCTATAGAAAACTAATTTATTTCCTAAAGTTCATTTAGAGAGGAGCCCTGCATGTTGGCATACTGATTTGTTTCATAATCCCACCTGTGTTCAAAGAAAATCTGTAAACAATGCAACTTAGAGAAGCTGGTCCAGCTACTGGATTGAGCATCCAGTTGGCCATCAGAAGTTAAAAAAGAAAGAAAGAAAGAAAGAAAGAAGAAGCAACAACACCCTAGGTAGTTTTGTGACAGCTGGCTCCATTTGCTAACATTATGCTAAGAAATATAGTTCATTCAGCCTCTGGTTTGAAATGCTTTTTAAATTCTCCCATAGGTTAGAAAAACAGCTTCCATTTTTCCAAGACAGGCCTTTTCTGAACTGTAGAAATAAAACAATGGCCAATATAGTAATGCAGCTAACCATTATTGAGCAATTTAAAAAATATATCTGTATTTTAGAAAGAGAATGGAGCGGGGAGAAAGAGAGAGAGAGAGAGAGAGAAAGAGAGAGAGAGAGAGAGAGAGAGAGAGAGAGATATGGATGTGGGAGAGAAACATCTGTCTCCTGTACTCAACCTAGGCATGTGCCCAGACTAGGAATCAAACTGGCAACCTTTTTGTGTATGGGACAACACCAAATCAACTGAGTCACACTGGCCAGGGCCATTATTGAGCAATCTTACCTAATAATAGACAAACATGAAAATTGACCATACCTCTGCTTTGTCCATAGCCAATCACAGTGAGTATGCAAATTAACCCAACAAAAATAACGGTTAATTTGCATACATAGGCACCCAGTGCCTGGGTCCCAGGAACATTCTGGCACCCAGGTCACTGAGGTAGGCCCCACAAAGGCCCTGAGCAGTCTGAGAAGGGCCCGAGCCAGGGGCTTCCTAGGCAGGGCAAGCCTGCAAACAGAGCTGAGGGGGTAGGGGCAGAGCCTGCAATTGGAGGGAGCTGGGGATCCCCTGCCCAGGCCTAAAGCATTGGCCAGAGGTTTTCAGCCTGGACAGGGGTGGAGCTGGCAATTGGAGGGTATTGACAATTGGTGTGAACTACAGAGGAAACACTTTTTCTGACTGCTCATTGGCTAAGCTTTCTGTATGCCAATGGAAATATTCTTAGTAACTTGGTTAATAAGAATCCAAAAAGGTGATCGAGGGATTTTCCACCACACTTCTGGAGAAAAAAACGAAGGTCTGTTGCTCGAGGGCTAAGAAATGTCATATCCTGCCTAGCCATTTTGGCTCAGTGAATAGAGCTTGGCCTGCCAACTGCAGGGTCTGGGTTCAATTCTGATCAAGGGCATGTACCTAGGTTGCAGGATCCTCTCTAGCCGGGGCCCAGGTCAGGGCTCATGCAGTAGGCAACCAATCAAAGTGTCCCTCTCACTTTGATGTTTCTTTCTGTCTTTCCTTTTCTCTTCCACATTCTTTAAAAGTCAATGGAAACATATCCTCAGGGGAGGATAAAAAAATAAAAAAAATGTCATATCCTATGAAAAATACATCTTGAAAATGCCTAAAGAAAGTTGTCATTTTTTCATGGTGAAGGGACTGGAGTCCATGTTGATGAAACAGCTTGGTGACTGTGTGACTGGCAGTGGCTGCAGCAGCAGAGTGATGGGGCTGGTGCCTTACCATGATCCCACAAAGGGAGGCCAGACTGTGGTTGCTGGCTCTGCCCCTGCCCCATAAGTAGGACATCCCCTGAGGGCTCCCAGTATGTGAGAGGGGACAGGTTGGGCTGAAGGACCCACCCTCACCCCCAGTGCATGAATTTCATGCACTGGGACCCTAGTTTTAAAAATAAATAGCAGGATTCATGCTCCTTGCTTTTTACCAGCATTCTCTCAACAAATAGATAAGAAATACTCTATTAATCTATGGTTCAGATGAGAAAACAGCCTCAGGTAGGTTGAGTGGGTGGCTAAGGGTTACCAGCTAACACCTGACTTAGCCAGAAGTCAAGAATCCATCTCTGACTCTAGAATTCTGAGTCCTATTCACCCACCTGCACTGTCGGCTGACCATTTGTTTGTTCTAAGACACGATGATATCCCCAGCATCCATGTCAGTGGAAACTCAATAAAAATCTTCAGAACATCCAAAAACTCTCTCTTTGGCCTATTAAACAAGAGCCAGCATGCAGGAGTGGGAAGGGTTTCAGTAAGAAGCATTAGACCATGATTGTCAAATTTCAATTTTGGGATAGTATATTCAGAGTTGATATAAAACACAAGCAAACTACTTTTTGGCAAAATCAAAACATTTCTTATCTATAAAAATCTCTCTATATAAAAGCCTAAGTGACCGTTACAACTGGTCGACCAAACAACCAGTCACTATGACGTGCATTAACCACCAGGGGGCAAATGCTCAATTCAGGAGCTGCCCCATGGTGATCAGTGTGCTCCCACAGCCAATCTCCTGCAGTCTCTCCTCCACCACCGCTGCCTGGCTGGCCCCGATTGGCCACAATTGCCAGCCGGCTAGGGGACCCCACATGTGCATGAATTCATTCACCAGGCCTCTAGTAAAAGCATAATATGCTAATTAGACTGAACAACCTTCCAGACAACCACGCTATGATACCCACTGGTGCCAGCCAGCCAAGGCGGGAGCAGTGCTATTGGTTGGGGCCCCGGCCATCACCCCATGATTACCCCACAGAGGGAGGCCCAGGCCATTGGCCAGCGGGGCATTCAATCGATGGACTCCACAATTGCCCCAAAGAGGGATGTCCAGGCCACCAACCCAGCAGACTGTGATGAGTGGGCAGGGCCTCCTTCTGCGAAGGAAGCCTGGGTCCGGGTGCCAGAGGGAAACCAGTGCCAGCAGCTGGGGGAAAGAAGTCCTACTCTTGATGAATTTCATGCATCAGACCTCTAGTTTTAAATAACTATTTCAAAAAAGTTTTTTGTATAAACATGATACAAGTTCAAATTGATTTCTTTATTCAAATAAGTATTAAATTTTGTATAGACATTATATTGGTTTAACCTGATATTATATATTAATGTCACAGAGAAAAATATTAGAATATAATTTATATTTCCATTTTTCCACTTTCTTAGGCATTTTTGGAGTGCTGTGTCCTTGCCCACTAGCAACTAAGGGCTTTTTGTTTAAGTGTTAAGTTAAAGCAATAGTTTTATTATAAGTTTGGCTTAGCAACCATGGATCTGTGTCAATGCTAGGAAATGTATATATTCACAATTGCACCTTTCCTGATATTCAACCAAAGCGAATGGGTCTTTGAGATTTTGAAATTAATATTATTTAGCCAAACCAATAAAAAGTCAATGATAGCCCTGCCAGTGTGGCTCAGTTGGTTGGGCAATTGTCCATGAACCAAAACTTGCCACTAGATTCCTGGTAAAGGCACAGTCCCAGGCTCTTATCAATGTTTCACTTTCACATTGATGTTTCTCTCTCTCTCCCTCCCCTCCTCCTCCTCTTTTCTGTCTCTGTCTCTCTCTCTCCTTCCCTCCCCTGTCCTTTCTCTCTAAAAATCAATTTAAAAATCAAATTTTAAAAGTCAATCACTGACAAATCTATTTTATAGATAGAATTATGCATTTTGTATTTTTCCATTATGCATAAATACAGAGAACATAAAAGCTTGGATTTAAAAATGAAATTTAAAAGCTGTCAATTTTCCCTCAAATTATGGGACTTGAATTTCCATTTAAAATACACTAATAGATAAATTAAAATAAAATATATTTTAAAACAGTTAAAATACCATCCAAGAAGGCATTCGACAGAAGAGAAATCAGATTCAGAGAGATCAAGAAACTTACCCAAGGTCACATAGCAATAAAGAAGCAAAACTGGGAAGTGAATCCTATCTAATATAAGAGTAATATGCAAATTAACCATCACTCTGCTACACCCACAAGCCATGCCATAAGTCATGCCCACAAGTCATGCCCACAAGTCATGCTCACCAGCCAATCAGGAGCGAGTATGTAAATTAACCCCAACCAAGATGGCTGCGGCCACTGAGCAAGCAGGAGGGAGGCTGGGGTTTCCCCGTTAATGGAGGAAGCCAACCTTTCCACACACCTTGGAGGGCTCAGGCCTCCACTCAAGGCTACAAAGTTTCAGGTATAGAAGATAGATAAATCCCAACATAAATGGCAGCAGCCAAGGAGCTGGAGAAAGCAGGAGGCTAGGGTTTTCCCCGGTAATGGGGGAAGCCAATCTTCTGCAGCCCTGCCTGTCCTGACTACAAAGTTTCAATTATATTAGATAAATAAATCCCAATAGAAATGGCTGCCACCACAGAGAGAGTAGGAGGCTAGGCTCTGCTCCAGGCTACAAAGTTTCAATTATAGAATATAAATAAATTCCAGATACCAGGACCTCCACTTGGGTCACTAGGGGATGTGGCCATCCTGCAAATCACCACAGGCCCCTCGCCAAGGCCATCCCATGCCCCAAGGGAACCCCTACCCTGATCTGGGACACCCTTCAGGGAAAACCAGCTGGTCCCAACCCATGTACCTGGCCTCTATCCTATCTAATAAAAGAGTAATATGCATATTAACCAACACACAAGATGGTTGCCCCCATTTGGTCAAAGATCCTGCCCCCATGTGGACACAAGATGGCCACACAAGATGACCAGCAGAGGAGGACAGTTGGGAGGGAGCAGGTCTGCAAGGGAAGGCAGTTAGGGGTGACCAGGCTGGCAGAGGAGGGAAGTTGGGGGTGACTGGGCCTGCAGGGGAGGGCAGTTGGGGGGGACCCAGGCTTGTGGAGGAGGGCAGTTAGTGACAAACAGACTGGCAGGGGAGCAGTTAGGCATCAATCATGCTGGCAGGATAGTGGTTAGGGGTGATCAGGCTGGCAGGCAGAAGCAGTTAGGGGTAATCAGGAAGGCATGCAGGTGAGCAGTTGGGAGCCAGCAGTCCTGGATTATGAGAGAGATGTCCGATTGCCTATCTAGGCCTGATCCTGGTGGGGGTCCTAGATGGGAGAGGGTGCAGGCTGGGCTGAAGGATACTCCTCCTCCCCCTGTGCACGAATTTCATGCACTGGGCCTCTAGTTTAAATATATTTGACTGGAGAGCAGAATTGATCAACCTCAGCATTGAAGTTGACATTTTGGAGTGGAGAATTCTTGGTTGTGGGGCTGTCCTAGGCACTGCAGGGATGTTTAGCAGCATCCTTGGCCTCTCCTCACCAGATACTAGTAGCACCTTCTCTCCAACAAGTTGTAACACAGATGTCTCTAGACATTGCCAAATTTCCCCTTGTGTAGAACCACTGCCCCTGAGCTCCTGTTCTAAGCACAAGGCCTGCCCTTCAATGTAGATCAAGATCATCCTGTAGGTCAAGATCATCCTATAGGTCAAGATCACCCTTGCAGCATGTGCTCCCAGCAAGCCTGTCATAGTATGTGCACATCTGGGCCTCAGTCAATTTAGTTTCGCCCTTATTTTACTTAGGGCACCCACAATCTATGGAGGTTCAGGATATATACCCAAAGTTAAAATTAATTTAAAAAATAATAAATTGCCCTGCTCTCATTACGAGAAATCTGAGCCAGACTGGGTCCATGTACTGGGGACGAGATTGTTCAAGAGGAAGGGTGGTGGAAAGACTAATTCAAGCTCAGAGTACTCACTATTTCACTTAGAATTAATTTGATGAAGAAATAGAATAAGAATAGCAAAGTCATCAAAGATGATGGCTTTTCCTTTATGACCCTTGGCACCAGAACAAAGAGCCTATTTTTGTGGTTTTTTGGATTTCCAGAATAAAGGGAATGAAAATGTTTAGGTAATGTTTGGATGGTTTAGAGACTTATGTACATTAGTGATAGGTCAATTAATATCTGCACAGTTCAAAGAGGCAATTATTTCAATTTATAAATCACTTCGGAGGTACAGAGCTGCCATCCATTAATGTGGTTTTTACAAATAAGAGTGCTCATTGTTACGTGTGTTTGTGTGTGTGCGTTTCCACCCCTGCAATTCTATCTGGTCTGAATTTTCCGACCAGATCGCATGCCTCTGTGATTATGTATTTTTCTCCTGAGCACTGCCAAGTGCATAGAGTACTGTATCTGCAATTTGACCCCTGACTGAGACCACCCTATTTTTCGAGTTTTCACTGTGCTGAAAGATACCACCACACACAAGGTTACTTCCAGGCCTGGGCTTCTTACATTACACTCTAAATGGGGAGCCAAGACTCCCTGGAGGGTTACAATGCCTCTCGGTAATCATTCAAAAAGGGGAGAGGGCCTAAGTGATTTTAGAGCACAGTGGGTTTCTCAGACACTGTGATAGTTGGGAAAAAGTCTCCAAATGGCAACTTGGAGCTTTCCTTTGAAGCCATGCAATAAGCATCTCTTCATTTATTTTATTTTTTCTAATTACTAAGTGGCAACCAAGCATAATGCTCAACATTTGGGGTACAAGAGAATGCAAGACAGATACAGTCTGCTGGGCGCAGAAGATGAGGGAGCTGGAAGTGGCATGCAGTCTATGAGGGCTGTAATGGCAAGGGGTAATAAGATGCTGGAGAAATCCATACTGGAGAAGGTGTGGTAGTTAGGGAAGCTAGTAGGAGGAAGTGACTTTTACCTCAAAGCTGAAGGATGATTAGGTGTTGGTTTGGTGAATTGGGGTGTTCCAGGCAGAGGGAAAAGGCCCAGAGGCAAGAGAGAACTTGGTGATTTCTGGAAACTGAAGAAAAACAGCTGGAATCTAGAGAGAAAAGAAAGTGAGGGACAAGCAGTGAAGCAAGAGACATGAGGTCAGTAGGATTATAAAACATTTTCCAAGTCATGTTAATGAGTTTGACTTTCTCCTAAGGGTATTGGCATGTGATGAAAATGCATGAAGCTGGGGGAGGTTCTGATCAGATGGATGAAAAGTAACAGGAAGAGAGAGAAATGGCTGGGGATGGGATGAGGGGGTTGGGGCAGGAAGGTAGCACATGCCTTACATCAGTGGATTCAGAGCTGGGAAGAAGGAGCATAGAGATGATGCTTAATGGAAATAAGAGAATTTAGTTAATACTAAAAATATCGAGCAAATAATAAATTAACTGACAAACTTTCCTATTATATACTTGTGGCCCAGTACATGAAATGCGTCATGGTGGTGGGGGGTAGGGAGTGGAGGTGTCCCTCAACCTGGCCTGCACCCTCTCCAATCTGAGACCCTTGGAGGATGTCCAACTACCGGCTAAACCGGCAGTCAGACATCCCTCTTGCAATCCGGGACCGCTGGCTACTGACCACTCACTTGCCTGCCTGCCTGATTGCCCCTGACCACTCTGCTACTAACCACTCACCTGCTTGCTTGCCTGCTTGCCCCCAATTGTTCCCCCTCCAGCCTTCCTGCCCCTATTAACTCCCCCACTTGTGGCCTGCTCATCCCCAACTGCCCTCCCCTCTGCCTCAGCCCCGCCACCATGGCTTTGTCCGGAAGGTCTCCCAGAAGGTATCCCAGTCTAATTAGCATTTTATCCTTTTATTAGTATAGATAGTCTTTCCCTTTGAACTCAGAGTACTTCCATTACAAAAAAAGGACAATTATATAATATAAACTTATATAAACTATATTTATGCCCTTGTATTACTAATTAAAAATCACAAGTATGTATTAACCATCTCCTACAGTTCTGGCCTCTTCTCAGTGTTGAGGAAATGGTTGCAGACCACAGACCATTCCTACTTTCAGGGAGGATTTTAGTGATGGAGACAGACAGTGACAGGAAATCAAAGCACAGAGAGTCATAGAGCAATCAATGCTGTGAAGATGAGACGTTATAAGATCATGTAGAAAACCATGCCTGCCTGAAAGAACTGCCTGGGAAAGTGACAGTTCAGCTGAGATGGAAACACGGAGAAGTGAACCCTGAGTAGGTCAGTGGGTTAGGCATTCCAGCTGAGGACATGTGAGATGTGAATGATCCAGACCTCCTGGGGAAGGAGAGACCACACAGAGGCCATCACAAAAGGCCTTGTGGGCCATGGTAAGGCATCGGGAGTTTAGATCTTAGAGTCTATTCCTTTTCCGATCAGATGTTATTACAGCCATCCCAGTGGTGGGAATAAATACTCCTTTGAACTGCGGCACATCCCAGTTTTCAAGGATGAAAATGTTTAATTATGAGATCTCTACTTTCTTCCTTGAGATGATATTCTTTTGATGCAATCCACTTTGTGGGGCAGAACAGACCAGATGGCCTGAGTAACAGCTCTTAGTTAGGTAGCAAGACATGTTTATGCCCAAATACCAGCTGCCAGATACTGGCCCGATGTCCAGGCCTCTTCTCAATGGGAGAGCAAAGCAGTGCTCCATGCTATTCCCAACTCCCCACGTAGAGGGAATGCATTCAGTTGGGAGTTTTGCTATTGTTGCCTGTTGCCTCATCAACAATTCAGTTCTTTAATCACAGAAAAAGTGTTTAGAAAATGGAAGCAATGAGGAGAGGAACATCGTTAGGAATGAGAGTGTTCCAAGGACTCCCTTATGCATTGCCAACTCTCTTCCTGCCCCAGCACATGAGTGCATTTACAAGCAGATGGATGCGGGTGACCACCTGCTGGCTATGAAGCCTCAGTTTCCCAAGTCTGTAAAGTGGGGATAATCACACTTGGCTCATCTGACTGTGCTGAGAGAAAACTGGAGAAGTGACTGTGGTGCTCTCCTTGGAATACATTTCCTCACTTATATTTACACTGCAGCTTCTGCTTGTTTAGGGCAGAATATCAGGTTTACAGCCTCTGAACAAAGCACTGACACTTCTTTGGAAGCCACTATCCTCCACTGGCAAAGGGAGCAGGATGTTATTAACTTGTTTCATTTCATCATCACCAAAGGGTGGCAGTTTACAAAGATGCTGTTTATAAAGAAATCCTTGATATTCACTTTCTCATGAAAGACTTATCTGAAGGATAGTATTTGTCATTAAAAGTGCAAAACAAGATGAGGGTTAAAGCAGAAGGCTGGAAAATCCAAGATGGCGGCATAGGTAAACACCTACCCTGCTGCCTTGCACAACAATTTCAAAACTACAACTAAAAGACAGAACGGACATCATCCAGAACCACAGGAAAGCTGGCTGAGTGGAAGTTCTATAACTAGAGGGAAAGAGAAGGGCTCACAGAGACCCAGAGGAGCTGCAAAAAGCTGAGGAGAAGGCGGAGAACTGATGGAAGGGGCTCTCCCAGCCAGGCAGCCCCACTGCCGAGGGGCTTTTGTGGGCCAGAGCCACCAGCGCAAACGCGGAGCCCGAACCATCTTACAGTGGGAGGTGGATGTCTGCGGCGGTCTGAAGCCTTCGGCTGGGCACCCATCGAGCAGCCAGGGACCCCGGGGACCCAGAACTCTGCTCTCCAATCGGCGCAGATACGCTGCGGAACCAGAGATCCACAGAGCACACGGACAGGTCAGATTGCGCCTGAGATAAGGGGGAGGTAGATGTCTGCCGAGGTCTGAAAGTTGCAGCTGATGGAGGCACCCACAGAACAGCCGGGGACCCAGAGCGCGGCTTCCCAGGTGGCACGGACTCACAGGCAGCGGATTCGGAGATCCACAAGGCGCGCGGAAGGATCAGATTTCGCCTGGGTCAGGATGAGGTCTCCTACACCTGCACAACAGAGACGTGCACACTGTGGGAGCCGGGCTGCGGGAAAGCTGCCTCTGGAGAGGTCCACAGAGGTGGTCAGGGCGTGATCCCTGAGTGTGAAGGCAAACCCTCTGAGCTGTTGACAGAGGGGAGCTCTGGAAAACGACTCATTTTTTTTTTTCTGGGGCAGCGGGACAGCCTGGGAGTTACTACAGTGTCCCGACTGCAAAACCCCCACAAACTGGCTTTGAGAACCACAGAGTAGCAGGATCTGAGCACAGCCTAGAGAGGTCCTGTGCTTTATCTCAGAGATCAATTCCGAAACACTGCCACCCAGTGGATGACACACAAATTGACTCTCACATAACCACAAAAGAATAAAGAGATTAAAACACCAAGAGGAGAACACAGGGAGCTGCAGTGTCTTCCCTGCTGGGAAACAGGAGTACGAAGCAGAATAATAGTGGAAGTGAAGGACCATTCTATTTTTCTGCTTTTTTTTATTTTTCCTTTTTTCTTTTTTTTAATTTTTAATTTTTTATTTTTCATTTTCCCATATTTTAATTAAAAGAATATTTTTTCTTTCTACCTCAATTGATTTTACCTTATAATTATTACATTTTTGTTTTGAACTAGTATATCTAATTTCAAATCCCCTACCACAAGTCCACACAAACCTATCTCTTCTTGTCTTCACTAGACAAAAACTTGTTTTTTCTTTATGTCCTTTTGTGGCTATTTGCCTGAAAAGTGATTATATTGATTTTTTGAAATTTCTTTTGTGAGATTGTTTTAGTTTATTCTATTTGTTTTATTTTGGTTTTTGCTTGCTTTGTTTTCTACCTCTCTTTTCCCTCACCTCCCTCAATACCAGTTGCTATTTGCAATTTGCCTTAATCTCTAGGTACTGGTTGCTGGCCTTAATTGGGATTAGTGACTGTTCTATTGGAGTTGTTTCCTGACATCTATATTTTGTTCCTCTTTTCTCTCTTATACACTTTCCTTTCTCTCTGACTTTTTTCTCTTCCTCTTTCCTACTCCTTCTTCTCCTTTTTATTTTCTTTTATTTTATTTTATTGTTCATTTATTTATCTTTTTTTTTCTTTCTCACTCTCCCAATTTGATTTTGGCATTTCTTTCTTTCCTTTTTTCCTCATTTTCCTCTTCTTCTTTCTCTATTTACCCCTAATTTGTCCTTCATTGGTGGTCACCTTATTTGTGATTATTAACATCTTGAATACATTTCTACTCAGTGCCTGGTGTGCTGTACCTGGTCGTGTTCTAGTTTGTGCCTTTCAATCAACATAGGAGAGAGAACTACATAACCAGACACCCTGAGAAGAAACACCATGGGCAGAAAAAGAAACAGCCCACATAAGACAGAAAGGCAGGTTTCACCAGAAAAGGAAGTAAACGAAATAGAACCAGAAATAAGCCTACCAGAGAAAGAGTTCAGAGAAATGATCATAATGTGGTTGAAAAGAATGGAAGACAAATTTGACAATATGAGTAAGAGCCAAGAGGAAATGAAGAAGAACCTAGAGGAGTTGCAGAATAAACAAGAAGAAATGAAAAATGACATCACTGCTATAAAGAATTCAATAGAAAGCATCAAAAGTAGACTAGAAGAAGCAGAGGACCACATCAGTGAGCTAGAAGACACAGTAGGAAAAAATACCCAAGTACAGCAGCTTCTAGAAAAAAAAGTTAATAAGCAAGAGGAGAGTCTAAGGGAACTTAGGGATAACATGAAACAAAACAACATGCGCATAATTGGGGTTCCAGAAAGAGTGGAAACTGAACAAGGATTAGAGAACGTGTTTGAAGAAATAATGACAGAAAATTTCCCCAATATAGAAAAGAAAAAACCCACACAAATCCAAGAAGCTCACAAAGTCCCAAGCAAAATGAACCCCAGCAAACGGACACCGAGGCACATTATAATTAAATTGGCAAACACCGACGACAAAGTAAGAATCTTAAAAGCAGCCAGAGAGAAACAGAAAGTTACCTACAAAGGAACCCCCATAACAGTAGCTACTGACTTCTCAACAGAAACTCGTCAGGCCAGAAGGGAATGGAATGAAATATACAAAGTCATGCAAAGGAAGGGCCTGAATCCAAGAATACTGTACCCTGCAAGACTCTCAATCAAAATTGAAGGTGAAATCAAAAGCTTCACAGACAAAAAAGGACTAAGGGAATATATTACCACCAAACCAGCAATGCAAGAAATGTTAAAAGGTCTGCTGTAATAAAAAGAAAGAAGAAGCAAAGAAGGAACTCGGGGGTAAGGACTAAAAATGGCAGCAGATAAGTACTTATCAATAATAACTTAAATGTAAACGGATTAAATGCTCCAATCAAAAGACATAGGGTAACCGATTAGATAAGAAAACATGATCCATATATCTGCTGTCTTCAAGAAACCCACCTTAGGAAAAGAGATGCACACAGATTGAGGGTGAAGGGATGGAAGATGGTATTTCAGGCAAATGGAAATGAAAAAAAAGCTGGGGTTGCAATACTTATATCTGACAAATTAGATCTCAAAGTGAAGGACATAACAAGAGATAAAGAAGGACACTTCATAATACTAAAGGGAACAATCCAACAAGAACAAATAACTCTGGTAAACATATATGCACCCAATATAGGAGCACCTAAATACATAAAAAAACTCTTGGAGGATATTAAGGGAGAGATTCACAGCAATACAATCATAGTAGGAGACTTTAATACCCCACTGTCACCATTGGACAAATCCTCTAAAGAAAAAGATCAGAAACATCAATCCTAAATGACTCACTAGACCAGATGGAATTAATTGACATCTTCAGAACATTTCACCCCAAAGCCACAGAATATACATTCTTCTCCAGTGCACATGGGTCATTTTCAAAGATAGATCATATGTTGGGTCATAAGAAAAGTCTCTTCAAATTCAAGAAGATAGAAATCATATCAAGCATTTTCTCAGACCACAGTGGCATAAAACTGGAAATCAACTATAATAAAAACAATAGAAAGAAATCAAACACATGGAAACTAAACAGCATGCTATTAAACAATGACTGGGTAAACAGAGAGATCAAGGAAGAAATAAAAAACATCATGGCAACAAATGACAATGACAACACAACAATACAAAATTTATGGGACACAGTGAAAGCAGTCTTGAGAGGGAAGTTCATAGCCCTACAAGCCTACCGCAAAAAAACAGGAAACAGTGGTAATAAATTACCTAAACCTACAACTCAAAGAGCTAGAACGAGAGCAACAAGAAAAGCCCAGTGTACTCAGAAGGAAGGAAATAGTGAAGATCAGGGCAGAGATAAACAACTTGGAGACCAAAGAAACAATTCAAAAGATCAACAAAACAAAGAGCTGGTTCTTTGAAAGGATAAACAAGATTGATGGACCCCTAGCCAAGCTCACCAAGAAGCAAAGAGAGAAGACCCAAATAAACAAAATCAGAAATGAAAGAGGAGAAATAACAACAGTCCCTGTGGAAATACAAAGGATTGTTAAAAAATATTATGAACAACTCTATTCCAACCAATTGGACAACCTGCAAGAAATAGACATTTTCCTAGAAAAATATAACCTCCCAAAACTCAATGAGGAGGAAACCAAACATCTCAATAGTCCATAACTATGGAAGAAATTGAAGCAGTCATCAAAAAGCTTCCAGCAAATAAAAGCCCGGGTCCAGATGGCTACACAGGAAACATTCAAGGAAGAATTAAAACCTATCCTCCTCAGACTATTCAAAAACATTCAAGAAGAAGGAACACTTCCAAACACCTTCTATGAAGCCAGCATCACCCTAATACCAAAACCAGATAAAGACAACACAATGAAAGAGAATTATAGGCCAATATCTCTCATGAACATAGATGCCAAAATCCTCAACAAAATTCTAGCAAATAGGATCCAGCAGTACATCAGAAAGATCATACAGCATGACCAAGCAGGATTCATCCCAGGAATGCAGGGATGGTACAATATCCGCAAGTCAATAAATGTGATACATCACATAAACAAATTGAGAGATAAAAATCACATTGTCATATCAATTGATGCAGAAAAAGCATTTGACAAAATCCAACACCCTTTCTTGATAAAAACTCTCAGCAAAGTGGGAATAGAAGGATCATACCTCAACATCAAAAAAGCCATATATGATAAACCCACAGCTAACGTCATACTCAATGGGCAAAAATTAAAACCATTTCCCCTAAGAACAGGAACAAGACAGGGATGCCCAGTCTCACCTCTCCTGTTCGACATAGTACTGGAAGTATTAGCCATTGCAATTAGACAAGAAGAAGAAATAAAAGGCATCCAAATTGGAAAAGAAGAAGTAAAGCTATCCTTATTTGCAGATGACATGATATTGTACATAAAAAACACAAAGGACTCCATTCCAAAACTAATTGACTTAATTAATGAATTTTGCAATGTTGCAGGATACAAACTTAATGCTAAGAAGTCTGTGGTATTTCTATACACTAATAGTGAAATTATAGAAAGAGAAACTAAAAAAGCAATCCCATTTACCATCGCACCAAAAAAAATTAAGATACCTAGGAATAAACCTAACTAAAGAGGTAAAAGACCTTTATGCAGAAAACTACAGGACACTGAAAAAAAGAGATAGAGGAAGATGTTAACAGATGGAAGAGCATACCATGCTCATGGTTTGGGAGAATCAACATCATTAAAATGTCCATACTACCCAAAGCAATCTATAGATTCAATGCACTACCCATTAAAATACCAACATATTTCACAGACCTAGAAAGAATTCTTCATAGATTCATCTGGAACAAAAAAAGACCACGGATAGCTACAGCAATTCTGAGAAAGAAGAATAAAGTAGGTGGGATCTCAATACCAGATTTCAAGCTATACTACAAAGCAACTGTTCTCAAAACAGCCTGGTACTGGCACAAGAACAGACATATAGACCAATGGAATATAATAGAGAACCCAGATATCCACCCAAACCACTATGCTCAATTAATATTTGACAAAGGAGGCATGAACATTCAATGGAGCCAAGATAGCCTCTTCAATAAATGGTGTTGGGAAAATTGGACAGATACATGCAAAAAATTGAAACTGAACCACCAACTTACACCAAATACAAAAATAAACTCAAAATGTATACAGGACTTAAACATTAGAAGGGAAACTATAAAAATACTAGAGGAATCCACAGGCAGCACAATCTCAGATATATGCCCAAAGAACTTCTTCACTGATACTGCTCCAAAGGCAATGGAAGCTAAAGAAAAAATAGACAAATGGGACTACATCAAAATAAAAAGCTTTTGCACAGCAAAAGAAACCATCAACAAAACAACAAAAAAGATCACTGTATGGGAGAACATATTTGCAAATGATATCAGTGATAAAGGTTTAATCTCCAAAATCTACAGCCAACTTATACAACTTAATAAAAGGAAGATAAACGATCCAATAAAAAAATGGACAATGGACCTAAATAGAACCTTTTCGAAAGACGACAGAAGGAAAGCCAAGAGACACATGAAAACATGTTCAAAGTCACTAATCATCCGAGAGATGCAAATTAAAACGACAATTCGATATCATCTTACACCGGTCAGAATGGCAATCATCAACAAATCAACAAACGACAAGTGTTGGCGAGGATGGGGAGAAAAAGGGACCCTTGTGCACTGTTTGTGGGAATGCAGACTGGTGCAGCCACTGTGGAGAACAGTATGGAGTTTTCTTAAAAAACTAAAAATGGATCTCCCATTTGACCCTGTAATCCCACTCTTAGGAATTTATCCTAAGAAATCACAAACACCAATCAGAAAGGATATATGTACCCCTATGTTCATAGCAGCACAATTTACAATAGCCACAATTTGGAAACAGCCTAGGTGCCTGTCAGCAGATGAATGGATCAGAAAACTGTGGTACATCTACACAATGGAATTCTATGCTGCCATTAAAAAGAAGGAATTATTACCATTTTCAGCAACCTGGTTGGAACTGGAGAGCCTTATGCTTAGTGAAATAAGCCAGTCAATGAAGGAGAAGCATCACATGATCGCACTCATTGGGGGATAATAAAGAACATTATAAACTGATGAACAAAAGGATAGATACAGAGACAGTAAAGCTTCTAAAAGACTGTGAAATTACAGCAGGAAGATTAAAGTTAGGTGAGGTAGATAAGAGATCAATCAAAGGACTTGTATGTAGGCATGTAAGCAAAACCAATGAACATAGACACTGGGGGGTTGGGGCATGCCTGGGAGGGAGGGGGGGCAATGGGGAGATATGTATAAAATTTAATTTAAAAAAAAAGATAGAACACTGTCAGCTTTCTGAAGAACAAGATGACCCTGTAAATAACATGGTAATCAATAATATGACTCTGACATTAGTTAAGAAAAACTATTTTGTCTTAAATTGCTTGCTCTGCAAAAACAAAGGGCTGGCTGGCTGCTCTCTGGACTCCCAATGTGGAGAAAGGCAGAGCAGTCATTGGCTGGCTAATAAAGGCTCCCTAAAAAAAAAAAAAAAGCAGAAGGCTGATAAGGGGGGATTGTTGGAGGAATCCTATCTAATAAAGAAAGAATATGCTAATTGACTGCCCCACCCTCAAAGATGGCAGTGCCCACAACCACAAGATGGCGGCAACCAGTCCCCTCAGCCCTGCTGGGGCGGCAAGCATGTGGCAAAGCCAGATCCATTCCAAGCAGTCCCTGCAGCTCCACTCACCTGCCTCCGGAGTTCCCCAATCCCCTCAGCCCCCCAGCCGTCCAGGGCCGGCTGGAGCCACAGGCAAGCCTCAAATGTTGGCTGCCCAGCTGCCCAGGGCTGGCCTGAGGCACAGGCAAGCCTTGCATAGCAGCTGTCTAGCTGCCCAGGGCCACCTGAGACTCAAGTAACCAGGGCCAGCTGAGGCTTGTGCTGCCGGCAGTGAGTGGTAGCAGCAGAGGTGTGATGGGGCATCACTTTCCCCTGATGGCCTGGTAACCTTCTGCCTGAGGGCTCCCAGACTGTGAGAGGGGATAGACCAGGCTGAGGAACCGAGCCTCCCCCTCCCCCGCAGTGCATGAATTTTCATGCACCAGGCCTCTAGTGAAATCATATTTGGCTCATTTCTGCCAAGTTACATTATATTGTTATAAAAATATTATCATGGTATTACAAGACATTTTTTAATGTACCATTTAAAAATTGTATTCTAGGCATTATTTTATCACATTAAAATTGAGTATGTTTACAACTGTGGCAGAGATGTTAAAAGCTTTCAGCATTGAACTGTATTTATTTTGAAATTTTTCACATAGTTCATTTTTGAAGAAGGTACCTTCAGTGTAGTGCTTACTAGCTTTTCCTTCTGAAGTTATGTTTCATGACAGCTAATCTCAGTAAACAGAGGCAGTGGGAAGCCCTGTGACGCTGAAAGAAATGCAGATGGAATTGTGTAATTAATGGCCAAGGTTGCTAAGAGTGCACATGCATGGAAATGTACTTGAGAAGATGACATTGTATGCTCTGGAATTAGAAAGACTGGGGTTCAATTCCCATCTCCATCCCTTATAGTTATGTGACCTCAGGGCAAGTTATATACCCTTCCTAAGCCTCAGTTTCCTTATCTATAAAATGTAGATAAAAACAATAGAATCTAACTTACAAGTTGTAATTCAATTTAAATAGTATAAGCCTCAGGATAACACTGAAAATGGTACCTGATACATAGTAAGACTTCAAAAAACAGCTGCTAGTTAATAAAAAGACCTCCTGTCAAGTGTTGGGAGAGTTAAAGCCATTCAAACACAGATGCAGTACTCATTCTAGACCTTACCATACTTAGGAAGTACCTAGAGCAGTGGTTCTCAACCTTTATAATGCCATGACCCTTTAATACAGTTCTTCATGTTGTGGTGACCCCTAACCATAAAATTATTTTCATTGCTATCATAACTGTAATTTTGCTACTGTTATGAATTGTAATGTAAATATTTGTGTTTTCCAATGAAGTAGCAACAAAAAAAATTTTTTGGTTAGGGGACACCACAACATGAGGAACTATATTAAAGGGTCGTGGCATTAGAAAGGTTGAGAATCGCTGACCTAGAGGAAGACAAGTACTATAGCAATTTGATAGAAGGAAAAGTCTGTGTTACTTTTAGTAGGTTGATTTATCAACCCACACTCTTTTTAAAAATATATGTTTTTATTGATTTCAGAGAAGAAAGGGAGAGAAAGAGAGAGAGAGAGAGAAAGAGAGAGATATCAATGATGAGAGAGAATCATCAATCAACTGTCTCCTGTATGCCCCCTACTGGGGATTGAGCCTGAAACCCGGGCCTGTGCCCTTGACTGGAATCAAGCCAGGGACCCTTCAGTCCACAGGCTGATGCTCTGTCCTTTGAGCCAAACCAGCTAGGGCACCAAACCACACTTTAAATTCCTCACTCGTAAAATAAAAGATTTAGACTAGAATCATTGTTTCCCAAAATTAATCACTCTTACACAACCTTCAAAATTTTAGCCATCTGAGGATAGGGGAGCGGGGTGGGGGGTGGTGGGGGAAATATAGGCTTGAAAAGAATAAAGCCATATACATAGGTATTCAGTATACCTGTAAATGTTAAATAAATCTGTAATTTAATATAGGCATATTGGCTTTAATTTAACAGCATAAAATATCATTAATACTCATCCTTCTAATGTGTTACTGTGGAAGATCCCTTTACTGGAAATCTGACTCATCCTTGGGTGCATTTGGACACCATACCTGTACCGAATGGGTTACCAGTACCCGGCATCCCTTAGGCTTATCCAGAGAAGAAACAGCTAGTAATCTTTTAGTTTCAAATACACATTAATATAGACACACATGAAACCAATAGGTAAAGTGCAGTAACTGAGAGCACAGATCCTGAAGCCAGACAGCCTGCATTCAAATCCCACTTCTGCACTTACTTTCTGATGCTGGCCAAATCATTTAACTTCTCTGTGCGTTAATTTCTTCATCTGTAAAATCAGAGTAATAAGGGTGCCAACTTCATTGTGTTATTGTGAGATTTTAGGTAAGTCAATATATGAAAGGTGCTCAGAATACAGAGTAATGCCTGTACCAACACCTTTTAACCAAGTATACCTGCTAACATGGGCAAATATATCCCTCTTTAACAAACACCATCTTGGTTCATCCCTATATTCCATTCCTGAAGACTTGAAAGAGTTCCAAAGGAATTCTGGGTCCAAATTCTCTTTACTTGGAGTACACACTCTGACTTAGATGTTTCCTCCTATCAATTATTATAATACTGTCTCCCTCAGATACTTCCTAAGCATGGTAAGGTCTAGAAGGGGTACTGTGTCTGTATTTGAATGGCTTTAACTCCCCCAACACTTGACAGGAGATGGTCCTTTTATTAACTGGCAACTTGTGGCTCTGCAGCCTGAGCAGACGAACAATGTGAGAACCAAATGCTGGCTGGTGATGCTCCTCTGCTTAAGCCAAACCCCCAGAGACAGAAAGCCGTTCCTCTCATGATGGCTTCCCTGCCAACAACGTTGAAGAAAATTAGACATAACGTGAATTCCATATGTCCAAATATATTACCATTCCATTTGGCCATAAAAAGTAAGTCTCTCTGGCCTACCATATCTGAAACCCAAATCATTTATATCTCAAACTCATATCCTTCCTCTAAATCTTCACACACCTGCATCATGTTGACATCCAAAATAAGCACAATTCATTGAAAAATGTGAGATTTCTGTCCAAAAAGAAACTCCATGAGGATAAGGGAGCCAGCATGCCCAGAGATTGGAAGTCAAATATGCAGACGGAGGTAGCATGGCAAATCAATTCCTGCCTTTGTTCATGTTTAGAGAGATTCAGGGGACACATCAAGTGTTTAAATTACTCAAGCAGAAGTACAATCTGTTAGTTATTATGTCTCAGATGTGAGAGTTTTTGTAAATCACAGTGCCCTAGTAATTACACTCTCAGGTACACTACAGCAGCTTTTTACAGAACACGAGCCCTATACCTTCAGGCTGACTGGGGTCAGGTCCCGTCTGGCTGGACAGACAGGTCATGTGCTAGAGCTGTATGTATGTGGACAGATCTAAACAAAAGCAGAAAAAGGGAGTGATATGGATGGAAGCCAAGTTCAGCAATGGTTTTTCCAATATTGGTTTTATTTGGTTTGGAAAGAGGTGATCTAAAGGCACATGTCTGATTGAGTTTCACTTTGGTATCCAGCTGACTACCTTTGGGACAATGCTGTCCTTATCCAAGGTTACCTAATTCCCTGGAACCCATTTGTAGGTTTCCAAGAGTGAAGTGACCATGGCTGTGATTATTGTGTCCATTCCTAATGGAATGTGGTAATTTTTTAGATAGGAAAGTTATGATCTATATTTTATGCTACTAAATGAAAACTCATCCAATAAATTGACATTATATTAGATTATAGCTAGTATTGAGGGGTTTAATACCCTCCTCCAGTACTTTTATTTGTCATCTGAATCTATCTTGTGGACCTAGTTCAGTTCAGACTATTAACTAGGATGAGATTATCCTTCTGTCTTACTAAATCATTTTTTCACCAATTCCCTTTCTGGGATTAACTTTATTTGCTCTTCCCAGCATTCACAGGCTTGGATTCGCTGTGGCACTGGTTCTTGACTGATTCTGGTTCTTTAGACCTACTTATACCACCTTCTAATAAAATGCCTGTTTTGCCTAAATTAGGCTAAACCTGTTTCTCTCTCTTGCCTCCAAACAAGTTCATCTAATATACAGAAGAAAGAGAGAGAGAAAGAAAGAGAGAGAAAAAGAAAGAAAGAAAGAAAGAGAAGAGGGAAGAGAAAGAAACAACAGAACTCACTACGCTAGGCACTATTTTAAGCTGTTAACATGTACTAATGCTTTCATGTTACAAGTTTATGAAGGCACCCCTCTCTGCTCATATTTCACCACTTACATTGCTATTCTGCTCTGCTCTTTTTCTAATGCA
Source organism: Lasiurus cinereus (assembly GCA_011751065.1). Taxonomy (NCBI): domain Eukaryota; kingdom Metazoa; phylum Chordata; class Mammalia; order Chiroptera; family Vespertilionidae; genus Lasiurus; species Lasiurus cinereus. The sequence continues at coordinate 7,790,963 of JAAGEH010000020.1, forward strand.
TTTATCTCTTCCCAACACACATTATGAATTTCCTATTAGGTCTCCCCTATTAGAATGTAAGCTCATTGCTGATCTCAAGTGGCCAGGACACCCATGACACATGGCAAGGCTCAATACATGTGTCTAATTAATTAAGTAATAAGTTAATGAGCTACATGCTATTAGTTGGTTTATTACAAATATTTCTTTAAACCTACAACCTCTTCCCACTTTCCTAGCAGGACATGTTTAGGTAAGTGTTCTCCTCCCTAAAGCCTTTTAAGTGTGGGCTAGATTCTCACATTTGTGCTCTTGCCCAGCAACAGGGGACTAGATCAAATGACCTCCTGAGAGCTGTCTGGCCCTTGACATTCTAATTCGATTCAACTTAAATGTCCTAAAAGTAATTTGTGAAGAAATTCTTTTCCTCCTCCTCTCTGGATTGGAGTGCACATTTACCTAATTGTTTCCTTGGTAGAGTGGCCTAGCTTTAAAGGAGCACTACGTCAGCTCTCATGCGTTTCCTCTGAGCACTCACTTATAAAACCAAGAGACTAAAGACTCTGCTCTCCAGGGAATTAAATTGCATTCAAATAAGATTAAGGATTTTTGACTCACAAAGGCAAGAACAATCAGAGGCTCACTAAAAAGAGGCAATTATTCAGCAAACTAATCCAGCCCTGTTATTCACAAAGGGACTCTCACAATTGGTCAGGGAAGACAAATGCTGGCAAGGAATGGAAGGGGGGGGCTGGATGGAGTTAGGGGAGGGTTCTTCCTCTTGGGGTGAAAGCTTTCTTCCTCTGGTCCTGGATGATGAATCTGTGTATTTACTCAGTTTAAGTCAACTGTGGATTTATGTCCTCCCGCTGAACTGGATTAGATTAGAGAGAGTGTTAGGTTAGAGTGTGAACACCAAGCACAATGGTCAGCTCCTCCAAAGGATAAAGAAGGAAGCGATGAGGAGTGGGGTTGCGAAACTGGACATTTGCGATGTTTGCTGATCTATAGGAGTTCCTCTGGTGTCCACTGATTTTGGAACAGGGGTTCTTAACCTCTTACAGGCCATGGACACTTTCTCAGGATAATGTCCTAAAATGTGTAAAGAACATAGGATTGCAAAGCAAACTAATTATTTGAAATCCAATTATGTTTTTCACAAACAGATCAGTAATACATATATTTAGTAACCCATTAAATATCACAGCTAGCAGGAGGCCTGATAATTACCATAATTTTCAAGTGATAATGAGTTTAAATGATAATTTGAAGAATCTCAACCACTGTAATGTGATATGAAAGTATCTATAATTTATGTAAGCGATAAAGTCACAGGTACAACTAATAATCCTGTCTGTTGCCTACATTCATAATTGAAGGAAATGTTAAATTTCAGTTAGATGTTACCAAAAATGGTGATGTAATTTCATGAATGCCCCCAAGTTCTACCCCTGGTTACAAACTCATGGAGCAGAGATTAAATGAAAAAGCTAAACACTGTCTAACTTCATGGTGTTTGTTGGCTCAGGTCAACAATGAGAAAGCTTGAAAAGAAGGGAAAATATCAGCACCTGCCATGTGTGTTTGATGCTCTTTAGACAGGTGGGCAAAGAGCCTTAAATTACCACAAGTATAAGAACACTAGCACTACAGTAGCCAATGTATCCTGGTTTTCCCATGTCTGTTTCTGTTTTAAAATGAAAATCCCATGTTCTAGGAACCCGTCAGGCCCCGGCCCACCTAAATGGCTGGTGAGTACTTTGGAGTCAGAAATAACAGAGTGATCTTGGTCAATTTGTTTATTTCTCTCAGCCTCAGCATCTCAGGATGTAATAAGGATTAAATGAGGTTATGTATATAAAATGCTTAGTGCAGTGTCTGTCACATTATAAGCAGTCAAAAAAGGGAGCTATCATTATCATGCTGCTGCTGTTATTATACTGTTAACTCCCTTCTATCTCTGAGACTTCATCCCCTAGAAAGAGGCTCACCTTCATCATGAGGCATTTGCTAACTTCACTGCAGGGATGAAATGATGTATTCAGTTGAACCATGTGACCTTGACAGTTTTATAGGTATAGTTCAGGGTAATGTGTGCACACACTGGACACAAGGTGTGGCATGCAAGAGGCTGTCCTCTTTCTTCCTTAATAATTCTGGTATGCCATCAGTCTCTCCTTAATTCATATGCTACAATCCTCCCAGGTTTCCAAAGAGATTTCAGATTTTGTATCATTATATTCTTTTTCTTTTTCTTTTTCTTTTTTTTAATATATTCCACTGATCTTTCATAGAGAGGAAGGGAGAGGGACAGAAAGCCAGAAACATCCATGAGAGAGAGACATCGATCAGCTGCCTCCTGCACGCCCCCTACTGGGTATGTGCCCGCAACCAAGGTACCTGCCCCTGACTGGAATCGAACCTGGGACCCTTCAGTCCGCAGGCCAACGCTCTATCCACTGGGCCAAACCGGTTTGGGCATATATTCTTTTCAATTAAGATAATTTATTAAATGCTTAAGTAAAATGATTATTTAATCCTTAATAAACTGCATGTAAAAATTTCATAAATCTAAAAGAAAAAGTCTTTGGTTTTGGAACTATATTTGCGTTAGATACTATTGCCATTGCGTATCCCTCACTTTCTGGCAATGAATCATATACTACTTGTATTGTTCTTTATCTTTTATTTTTAAGTGTCTTTTATATATTTCAAAGAGAAAGGGAAAGAGAGAGAGAGGTAGAAACATCAGTGATGAGAGAGAATCATTGATCGAATGCCTCCTGTACACACCCCCACTGGGGATCCAGCCCACAACCCAGGCATATGATCTAACCAAGAATTGAACCTTGACCTCATGGTTCATAGGTCAATGCTCAACCACTGAGCCACATCAGCTAGGCTGTTCTCTGGCTTATGTGAATGTCTTAGGCCTGATCTTGACCATCTTATATTCCCCTTTATATTTTAAAATATCCATTGTTACAAAGAAGTACATTCATTGTGACTCAGGGGTTTGTAATATCACCCCATACACCAAAAGGCTGTGAATTTTACTCCTGGTCAGTGTTCATACCTAGGTTGTAGGTTTGATTTCCAGTTGGGTCAAAGTATGAGAGATAATTGATGGATATTCTCTTTCACATTGATATTTTTCTCTCTCTCTCCTAACCTCTCTCTCTAAAATCAATAAAAACATCCTTGGGTGAGGATTAAAAAAAAACACATTAATTGTGGATAATTGAAAGGGGGACATTAAAGGTCATAGAAACTGAATGGGAAATTTGCATCTTTAAAGTTTGGACTGAAAAAATATATAATTAAAGATGGTTCCTTTTGCTGTGCAGAAACTTTTTATTTTGATGTAGTCCAATTTGTTTATTTCCTCCTTAGTTTTCCTTGCCCTAGAAGATGTGTCAGCAAACATACTGCTATGGAGATGTTTGAGATTTTGCTGCCTACGGTTTCTTCCAAGATTTTTATTATTTCATGGATTACATTTAAGTCCTTTATCCATTTTGAGTTTATTCTTGTGCATGGTGTAAGTTGGTGGTCTAATTTCATATTTTTTCAAGTACCAGTTCAATTTTCCCAACACCATTTATTTAAGAGATTGTCTTTACTCCATTGCATGTTCCTGCCTCCTTTGTCAAGTGTTAGAGTATAATGGTTTCAGTTGATTTCTGGGTTCTCTTTTCTATCTCCTTGATCTATCTGTTCTTGTGCCAGTACCAGGCTGTTTTGAGAACAGTGGTTTTATAATATAACTTGATACCTACCTGGTATTGTGATCCCTCCAACTTTGCTCTTCTTTCTTAAGATTGCTGCAGCTAATCAGAGTTTTTTGTTGTTGTTTTTTGGTTTTGGTTCCATATAAATTTTTGGAATATTTGTTCTAGTTCTGTGAAATACACCTTTTATAGCAATTTCATAGAATTTATAGATTGCTTTGGCTAGTATGGAAATTTTGAGTGATGTTGATTCTACCAATCCATGAACACAAATTATTCTTCCACTTGTTTATATCTTCCTCTACGTCTTTTTTTCAATATCCTGTAGTTTTCTGAGTCCAGGTCTTTTACCTCCTTGGTTAAGTTTATTTCTAAATATCTTAATTTCTTGTTGAATGGTAAATGGGATTTTTTTTTAGGTTTATCTCTCTGAGAGTTTATTATTGGTGTATATAAATGCCATCAATTGCTGGGTGTTAATTTTATATCCTGCTATTCCTTTATTAAATCTAGTAGATTTTTGGTGGAATCTTTAGGATTTTCTATATATAATTTCATGTCATCTACAAATAATGACAGTCTTTTTCCATTTGGGTGCCTTTTATTTTTTCTTTTTGTCTGATAGCTGTGGCTAGGACATCAGTACTATTTTGAATAAAAGTGGTGAAAGTGAAAATCCCTGTCTCATTCCTAAGGGAAATGGTTTTAGTTTTTGCCCATTGAGTATGATGTTTGCTGTAGGTTTGTCATATATGGCCTTTATTATGTTGAAATATAACCCCTTTAGTATCACTTTGCTGAGAGTTTTTATCAAAAGGTGTTGGATTTTATCAAATGCTTTTTCTGTGTCAATTGACATGATCATGTGATGTTTGCCTTCCAATTCATTTATGTGATGTATCACATTTATTGATTTGCCAATATGAATCTCAAAAGGAGCTCACTGCATGGGAGAACACACTTGCCAAAGATGCATCTGTTAAGGGGTCAATTTCCAAAATATATAAGGAACTCATACAACTTAACAAAAGGAAGACAAACAATCCCGTAAAAAAAAAAAGGCAAAGGACCTAATAAACACTTTCCCAAAGTGGACCTTCAAGAGGTCAAGATATAGGTGAAAAAATGCTCCAAGTAATCATCAGAGAGATGCAAATTAAAACAACAATGTAGTATTACCTCACTCCAGTCAGAATGGCTACCATCAACAAATCAGCAAATGATAAGTGCTGGCAAGGATGTGGAGAAAAGGAAACCCTAGTACACTGCTGTGGGGAATGTAGCCACTATAGAAAACAGTATGGAGTTCCCTCAAAAAATTAAAAATGGAACTGCAATTTGACTCAGTGACCCCACTTTTAGGAATGTATCCTAAGAAACTTGAAACACCAATCAGAAAGAATATATGCATCCTTATGTTCATAGCAGCCCAATTTACAATAGCTAAGATCTGAAAACAGATCAAGCACCCATCAGCAGCTGAGAGGATATAAAAACTGTGACACATATGTACCATGGAATACTATGCATCTGTAAAAAAAAGAAAAGATGCATTTCTTACCCTTTGAGACAGCATGGAGGGAGCTGGAAAGTATTATGCTAAGTGAAATACAGTCAGCCAGTCAGAGAAAGATAAGTATCACATGATCTCACTCATATGTGGAATTTAATGAATGAAATAAACTGATGAACAAAATAGATCTAGAGATACAGAAGTATGGAAGATACTGATGAATCTCAGAGGGAAGGTGAGAAGAGAAGGGGGTAGGAAGTGATTAACCAAAGAATTTGTATGCATGTATGCATAGCCCATGGATATAGACAATAGGATGGTGAATGCCTGGAAAAGGTGGATATGGGGTGGAGAGGGTCAATGGGGAAAAGGTGGGGGACATCTATAATACTTTCAACAATAAAAATAAATTTAAAAATATATACCATTAAAGAGAAGGCTGTCATCTAGATCTATAGAGCAGCATATATCAGTCCCAGCCTCATGTGCTGAGTCAGCAGGTGAACTGTGGCTAGGCAGAATTAAGATGTGTTGTTAATATAAATACTAGAGGCCTGATGCACAGATTCCTTTACTGGTGGGATCCCTTGGCCTGGCCTGCATCCTCTTGCAATCTGGGACTCCTTGAAAGATGTCGGAGCACCAATTTCATCCCAATCACCACAGGCCAGGCCGAGGGACACCACCAGTACATAAATATATGCACTGGGTAAGTTTCAGCCTGATCCCCACAGGCCAGGCCTATGCATTGAGCATCTGCCTCCTGGGGTCAGTGTACATCATAGCTACCGGTCAAATGGTCAAGTGGTCACTTAGGTTTTTATATATATAGAAACCCACAATTTCAAAAACAGAGTGATTAAGTATGTAAAATGTATTATTAATAATTTTTACATTGATTATATATTGAAATGATAATGATATAAATATATTCAGTTAAACAAAAAATATTAAAATTAATTTCACCATTTCTTTTGAATTCTTTTAATGTGGCTATAAGAATATTCACAAATTTATATTTGACATAACCCAAATCTATCAACAAATGAATGGCTACACAAAATGTGATATATAAACATAATAAAATATTATTCAGCTATAAAAAGGAATGAAATGCTGACAGATGCTATAACATGGAATAGCCTTGAAATCATTATGCTAAGTGAAATGTCAGACACAAATAGACAAATATCATATAATTCCATTTATATAATACACAAAGTCATAGAGAGGGGAAGTACAGAAAGGGTGACCAGGGCTGGTAGAAGGGGAACAAAGAATTAGAGCTTCTGTTGGGATGAAGAGAAATTTCTGGAAAGGTTAGCAGTGATGGTAGCACAGCATTGTGAATACCAAATGCCACTGAATTAGACACTTAAAAATGCTAAAATTTTTATATTATGCATATTTGACTATAATTTTAAAAGATCTTGGTGGCTTATATGTGTGGCTCTCATGACATTGCCTTTGGATAGCACTTCTGGGAGCTCAGCAGAGGACAGCCAGCATGCTCTCCTGTTCTCAGTGTTTGAGTGCTCCATCTTTGGAGTCAGAAGATGTTAGGATTGGAGCCCCAGCTCTGGCCCTGACTGGCTAAAAAACGCGATTAACCTCAGAACCTTCAATTACCTCACTTTCCCCATCTGCAAAATGTGGATTATAAAATGTGCCATACAGGGCTGTTTTAAGTCTAAAAGAAAGTATGTATACAGTATGTTTCTACTGAAGCACAAGTGATGAATAAATGGAACTCATTGCCACTACAAATGAAAAATGTCTTTCCTGTTTTTTTTAACTCCTCACCCAAGGGTATTTTTTCCACTGACTTCTTAAGAAAGAGTGGAGAGGAGAGCAGAGGTGGGGAGAGAGAGAGAAACATCTATTGGCAGCCTCCTGCATGCTCTCCACCAAGGGCCAGGATGGAGCCTGTAACTGAGGTATGTGCCCTTGACCAGGAATCAGATCCATGACCCTTTCTTTGGTTTGCTGCCCAATGCTCTATCCAGTGAGCCAAACTGGCCAGGGTGGAATCTCCCCTTTTTATTGATACCTACCTATTTTGCTAATGTTTGAGGAATAACCCAAAAGGCTCAAAGGCATTTCACTTACCTGGGTGAAAGCCTAGGTAGGAAATGTCATCCCCATTCTGGAGACTGTGGGGTAAGAGTTCAGTTCTACTCTATAGAAATTGCATTTAGAAAGAAACCAAGATGGTGGCATAGGTAAACACCTGAACTGCTGCCTCACACAACAATTTTAAAACTACAACTAAAAGACAAAATGGATATCATCCAGAACCATAGGAAGGCTGGCTGCGTGAAAATTTTACAACTGGAAGAAAATAGAAAAGCACACTGAGACTATCAGGTGCTACAGAAGTAAAGGCAGAGATACGGAGGCATGCGCGAGAGGGCTGGCAACTGAATACACGGCTGGCTTTTTCAATCTGCAGAGAGACACAAGCTCCTGACTGCTCTGAACTGTAGTTCTGGGTGAGACTTTGGGGAATCAAACTCATACAGGGAGAAAATGGCTATCTGGCAGCGGGCAAAACTTGAGAGCCCCTTTCTCTCAGAGATGCTTGCAGTGATTACCAAGGGACACTGAGACCCAGGGGCCTCTTTGGGCAGGGCTGATGGGAAGCCATTGCTGGTTGCTCTGCCCTGAGGCTCCGCCCCATCTAAGGGGAACACAGAGGCTTTTGTATATGAATGGCCTGGTCCTAACAAACTGCAGCTGAGTTAGTGAGACCCAGAACATCCAAAAAAATGCCCAAGGCCCCGCAGTAGCTTGCATTGCTTCACAGCTGGGCCTCATCTGGGCACCTTCAAAATCCAAACAAAGAAGAGGAATCTACAGATCTCTTCATAGCTCCTGTTGGGTGGCCTCAGGCAGAGGCTAAATTAGCACCTCCTTGGAGGACCAAGAGCCAGTGTACCCAGGGGTCAGAGTAGGACCATCCAGGTTACAACTCTTCAGATCTATAATGGACATACTCAGGGGGCACTCACCACCAAAACCATACTAAAGCAAGTCTTGTCTCATAAGGGTGTCTCCACCACAGAAGTTCTCCCATCGTGGACCACAGCTAATTCTCACAGCCAATTGGCCTGGAGGTCAATTCCTCCCAGTGATACCAATAATAATCAAGGCTTAACTACAATAAGACTGTGCACACAGCCCATAAAGGGGTGCACCAAGAGTGTCTACCTCAGGTAACTGGGGAGGCTGAGCCACTGGCTCCTATAGGACACCTACACACAAAGCCACTCTATCCTCAGGAAAGCAGCCAAAATGTAGAGACAAAGAAACAGGTCACACAGGAAAGAAATGGAGGAAAACAAATGACTGGATATGGAGTTTAGAACCATGGTTATAAGGTTTTTCAAGAATTTTATAAGAAAGGCTGATAAATTTATTGAGATCCTTGAGGATATGAAAAAGGACCAACTAGATATTAAACATACACTGACTGAAATAAAAAATAATATATAGAAATCCAACATCAGAATCACAAGAATCAAGTCAAAGATTTTAAATACAAAGAAGCAAAAAACACCCAACCGGAAAAGCAAAAAGAAAAAAGAATCCAAAAATATGAAGATAGTGTAAGGAGCCTCTGGGACAACTTCAAGCATACCAACATCCTAATTATGGGGGTGCCAGAAAAAGAGAGAGAGCAAGATACTGAAAACCTATTTGAGGAAATAATGACTGAAAACTTCCCCTACCTGGTAAAAGAAATAGACTTACAAGTTCAGGAAGTGCACAGAATCCCAAACAAAAGCAATCCAAAGAGGACCCACCAAGACACATCATAATTAAAATGCCAAGAGCAAAAGACAAAGAGAGAATATTAAAAGCAGCAAGAGAAAAACAGTTATCTACAAGGGAGTACCCATACGATTATCAGCTGATTTCTCAACCGAAACTATGCAGGCCAGATGGGAGTGGCAAGAAAAATTCAAAGTGATAAATAGCAAGAACCTACAACCAAGAGTACTCTACCCAGCAAAGCTATCATTCACAATTGAAGGTCAGATAAAGAGCTTCACAGATAAGAAAAAGCTAAAGAAGTTCATCATATAACCAGTATTATATGAAATGCTGAAAGGTAACCTTAGAGGAGGAGGAGGAAGAGGAGGAGGAGGAGGAGGAAGAGGAGGAGGAGGAGGAGGAGGAGGAGAAGGAGGAGAGAAAAAGAAGAGGAGAAAGGTAAAGATAAAAATTATGAACAATAAATACATATCAACAAGTGAATCTTAAAATCAAGTGATTAAAAAAATCCAATGAACAGAATAAACTGGTGAATATAATAGAATCAGGGGCATAGAAAGGGAGTGGGCCGAAACCGGTTTGGCTCAGTGGATAGAGCGTTGGCTTGCGGACTGAAAGGTCCCAGGTTCGATTCTGGTTGGGGGCATGTACCTTGCTTGCGGGCACATCTCCACTGTGGGGTGTGCAGGAGGCGGCTGATCTATGTCTCTCTCTCATCGATGTTTCTGACTTTCTATCTCTCTCCCTTCCTCTCTGTAAAAAATCAATAAAATATATTTTTTTAAAAAAAGAAAGGGAGTGGACTGTCAAATCTTGGGAGGGAAGGAGTGAGAGGGGTGCGGGAAGAGACTGGACAAAATTGTACACCTATGTATGAGGATAGTGAGAGGGGGTGAGGGCAGAGGGAGGTTTGGGAACCAGGTGAAGGGGAGCTATGGGAGAAAAAAAGAGCAACAGTTGTAATTATCTGAACAATAAAGATTTATTTAAAAAAAGAAATTGCATTTATTTTACAACCTCCCTTTCCCTGTTGTCTACTTATTGTCATCATAATTTTATATACACAGTCCTAAAATATCTCCCATTGGGCAAAAGTATGCACTGAAAACCAAGGTTATGGAGCAAATGGGATTGGAACAACCACTCAAAGTCTACACACTTTTGCAACCAGAATACTAGCAAAACAACTGGTCCCTGGGGCGATAATTCGGCCAGCCAAGGTGGACAAGTTGGGATGCGTGCAAGCTGCCACAATGCTACTGAAAATGCACACTTCTCACCCACACAAATTATGGGGCAATGCTGGCAGTGTGTTAGCTGGAGTGGGACTGGCAGGGCCTGGGGCAACACAATGGGAGTGAAGCTCTGAACAGTGGGGTTGTCATTCCTATGGGCACGGAGGGAGGGCCAGTCGCCATGAGCTGAAAGCTGAGCAAGGCTGTGGATGCTCATCCTCAAAGAATGAGCCCCAGTCTTGGGGACTTGCATTAAAATATTATTTAAAAATAACTGGAATGTTTTCTCTGCCAACAGAGTAGGCCAAGTTGAGGACTGACTGGCTGAAGCTTTCAGTTGGACTTCTGCAGCTCCAGTTCCCTTGCCTTGGGAGAAAGAAAACCACATAGGAACCAGGATTTCCTGTGCATTATACAGACAGAAGTCTCCTTTCATAGTAACACATAGCCTAGCTCCATCTTTATATGTCTATATTTTCTGTGTACTTACATGGTCTGATTTGATAGTCACAATACCTCTATACAACTGGTGCTATAACACTCATTTTAAAGTCAATTGCCTTGCTCAAATATCCAACAGTAGCATGAGGATTCACAGGAAATCTATTTATTTTAATACCCATCCTCTTAATCATTTTGCCACATTTCCGGGTCATTTTAGGCTATTCAGTTATGACAAAAGGGACCAGACCGTTTAGCAGATTTTAGGTTCAGCCTTGCCTAAGCTCGGCTCTCAACAATCTTCCATTGCCCTTTCTGAATTCACTTCATACAGTATTAGTGAAGACAGATGAAATGATCCAGGCGTATTTCTTCTCTAAAGTGATGGGAGGAGGAGAAGGCATAATGTCATCTGCTAAAACCTCTAACGCTGAGGCTATTTTGAGTTTACCTCCTATTAGGTATAAAAATCAAAATCCTTTGGCTAAGGTTTCCAATGATGAGCTCAGTGGAAGAGTATTCAAGCAGGTCAGTTGCTGTTGGGATTCATCATATGCAAACCAGTCTTGAAGGCTAGTAAATAGACTGATGGGAGAGATCCTTGATGAAACTCAGAACTTATTTCCTATCCTGGTATATTCAGTTAATAGGTACCAGAGCAGCCACACTGGTTATAAAGGTATTCTGAAGTGCCGGGAAAACAGCCACTGCCTGTGGTCACTAAATGTTCCATCTACCACTTTAGCTCCCGTGGGTCCCCCCAAACCTCCTCCCATTTCAAATACGAAATGCCTAGCTTCCTGGGGGTCTGGTTCTTCACTGGCCAGCGCCTCACCATACTGCCCGTTAACTTCTTCCTCATGCCCTGAATGACCCCATTCTATGGCTGAAGAACTGGCTTATTTCTGACATACCAGTTGCCTATCTTTATATTGATGGGAGAGTATAGATGGAAATGAAGAAGTGAAAAGTAACTTGACCCTGCTGGATAATTTATCTACTGTTTGAGTATAAGAATATGTTTTCAAAAAGTAAATTCATTTATAGAAATTCTCTCAATCAAGATTTCAAACTCTTGTGGACTGGCAAAAGTGTGCCTACAAATGGGTTTTATTGCTTTCTGAATGGCCAGGGATGTGTAAAAATATTGAGTTCAAAGATGAATCTGAAAAACTGAAAAGGTTCACCACATCTATTCTCAACCCCTTATCTTGTTCTATTGCTTAACTGCACCTTTGAAATCACAAGCTATTCCCTGAAGGTATTCAAACTTGACACCCCATTCTAAAAAACAGGTAACATCATCTCAGTTCTATTAGTTTTGCTTATCAGAGTAGGACAATACCCATCTTAGTCTATGACTTGAGTTCTGATGTTTCTGTTTTATTCAAGAAATGGATGTAAAACTACATCCAGAGGTAGCCAATTAAAATTAATTAAACATTTCAGCAGGTCTAACAGATAAACTTAGATTTGATTCATCTCTACTTTTATTACCATGAGCATATCTTGAAGACTATTTTATATCTTCTTAACTTCACAGAAGACAAATGCTCATCTCTTTCCCTTGTGCTTTTTCCTCCCCTGAAGGGACGTGATAGTGAGTCATCACCATTTCTCTGAGTCTTGGCATCCACCTGAGAAATGAGGATAGAATCTGGAGCACTGGGGCAGCTTCTGGCTTTAGGCCATATCCCTGAATTATTCAGGGGGAGATCTAAGGCCAAGAGGGCAGAGGCTGGTCTAAAGTAACTGAGGAAACCATCTCTGGTGCCACTGACTTGGAAGCTCCTAGTAGAAGCACATGACTTCAGCTCAGGTCCAGGTGCCCCTTGACCCACCACCCTGCATTCTCTTGTTAATTATGAAAGGAGCTCCCTGGAGCCAAGATGTCTCTCTGAACAGGTCCTTTGCATCATTCCTCTCAGTAACCCTACAAGAGGTTTTAGAGAGACCTGGGATTTGAAGAAAAAAATAGCAATCCCCAACCTCTAATTTCCCCCAGTGGCTCTCTTGTAATTATACTAGCGGTGTTAAGTTGATTGCATGTCTTTAGTATATTTACTGAGTAGCTATTATGTATAAAGCTCTATGAGAATCCTGGTGGGATGCTGATAGGTTTTGGAGTCTCCTAGTTTTGGGGATGATACAGTCAGGAAAGTTGCCTGGGGTTCAGTAAATAAGTTTTATTTGTCTCTAGTAGTTATGACCAGGTCACTGAAGGTATGTGGGGAGAATATGTTCTGAAAAAGGCTACAAAATTGTTAACACTTTTAATTATGTTTGGAGCACATAGCATTATAGAACCAACTGAGTTGCGTTATTGAAACTGTGTCAGCTGCCATTCAGGGATTCAGCCAGGCAAGGAAGTTCTTGGGAGAGTTTGCTCATTTCTTTATTCAGGTTGTTTGTCTGTCAATGTAATTTTAGGAGTCTTCTTTCAAAGAATCTAGCAGTTGTTAATCCTAACAAACAATAGCTTTAATTCCAGACTATCATTCATCAGATAATAGTGAAGGTAGAGGACACTGGGGGGTTTTCTAGCTATATTTTTACTTCCTTTCTAGAATATAACTTTGAGGAAATACAGGGGCATTTATCAGGAAGCAGAAGATATATTCATTTTTCAGATGAAAAGCCTGGGTATTATTTATTACTTAAGCTACTTTGGAAAACATTTTAACACTTAGAACCAAGAGGATGTTATTTTATTTTGCTGCATATTCATATTTGATTTAAACAGCATTCCCTTATGTTTAATTTTTTTAAAGGTTTTGTAGATAAATGGAAGAAATTTACATTACTTAGTACTTAATGATTGTATTCTAGCTGATATGGGAGGGGAAAAAAAACAAACCCAGAACTTGCCATGGTAAAGCCACACACTGATATTTGTACCAGGAACAGCAGTTCATATTTCAGAACATCAAGTGTGGCTCAGGTGGTTGAGCGTCATCCTTGCACTGAAAGGTTGCTGGTTCTATTTCTGGTCAGGGCACATGTCTGGATTGTGAGCTTGATCCTCAGTAGGAGGTGTGTCAGAGGCAGCTGATCACATCATTGATATTTGTTTCTCTTTCTCTCTCCTTTCCCTTCTTCTCTCTCTCTAAAAATCAATAAAAAATCTTTTTAAATTTTGGGCTTAAAATAAAAAGAATGAGGAGAGGCTGAACTATAATAAAATGTTTCATTTCATCCTAGAGAATCCAGTGGCATTCCATTGAAAGACAATCCCACCCAGCCAGAGTGGCTCAGTGGTTGAGTGTTGACCTATGGACCAGGACATCATGGTTCAATTCCAGGTCAGGCACATGCCTAGGTATGCATTCAGTCCCCAGTGGGAGACATGCAGGAAGCAGCCAATTGATGATTCCCTCTCATCATTGATGTCTCTATCTCTCTCTTCCTCTCCTTTTTCCTTCCTCTTTGAAATCAATATCTATATCTATATCTATATCTATATCTATATCTATATCTATATCTACATCTATATCTACACACTAGAGGCCCAGTGCACAAAATTCGTACACAGGGGGTGTGTCCCTCAGCCCAGCCTGCACCCTCTCCAATCTGGGACCCCTCAAGGAATGTAAGACTGCCCGTTTATAATCCAGGACTGCTGTCTCCCAACTGCTCACCTGCCTGCCTTCCTGATTGCCCCTAACCACTTCTGTCAGCCAGCTCGATCACCCCCCAACCACTCCCCTACCAGACTGATTGATGCCTAACTGCTCCCCTGCCTGCCTATTTGTCCCTAACTACCCTGCCCTGTAGACCTGGTACCTCCCAACTGCCCTCCCCTGCTGGCCATCCTGTGGTGGCCATCTTGTGTCCACATGGGGGCAGCCATCTTGTGTGTTGGAATGACAGTCAATTTGCATATTATTCTTTTAGTAGGTAGGATTAGATAGCATAGAAGCCTGGTGCACAGGTGGGGGCCAGCTGTTTTGCCCTAAAGGGTTTCCCAGATCAGGGTGGGGGTTCCCTTAGGGCATGTGGCAGCCAGGGCGAGGGGCCTGTGGTAGTCTGCAGGCTGGCCATGGCCCCCTGTGATCCAGGCAGAGGCTCTGGTATATGGGATTTATTTATTTTCTATAATTGAAACTTTGTACCCCTGAGCAGAGCCAGCCTCCTGCTCTCTCCAGCTCCATGGCTGCAGCCATTTTTGTTGTGATTTATTTATCTTCTATAATTGAAACTTTGTAGCCTTAAGCGGAGGCCATGGTGGGCCAGGGCAGGCAGAAAGCTTGGCTCCCTCCATTGTCGGGGAAACCCAAGCCTCCTGCTCTCTCCTTGGACATAGCCATTTTGATTGGGTTAATTTGCATACTTGCTTCTGATTGGCTGGTGGGCATGGTTTGTGGGTGTAGTGGAGATATGGTTGATTTGCATATTACTCTTTTATTAGATAGGATATATAAATGTGTGTGTATATATATTTTTTTAAAAAAGATAATCTCTTGTTATTTAAATGTGTGAATCAAACATAAGGTTTGGCTCCCCAAAAAAACCTCCTGAGAAAGCAAGTTTATTTATCTACCATTAACATTCAGTTAAGAAGAACCCAGCATATCCATCCAAAGAGTTAAATAGGGAACAGAAAGACCAGAGAAAAAAAAAGTGGTCTTTTTATTTTACTTTTCTAGCTCTCTTCCTTCATCCATTTGTCCCATCTTCTCATCACTCAGAAGTCAACTGCATGAATATTAAGTAAACACCCAGCAATCAATGCATTTGTCCATCTCTACCTAATCAAAAATAGTTGCCTAAGTTCTATTGCTGCATCTAAAGCTTGGTAACTTAAAACAGCTATTTGATTTGCTCATAAATGGGGTCAGCACTTAGGGCTGGGGTCAGCTGGCTGCCCGCCTGAATTTCATCTGGCATCTCCAGCCGACTCAGCTGGATCGAAGGTTCTGACATGGCTTCATTCCAATTCATGGCATTTAGTGCCTGCTCTAAATCACAGCTCGTGTGATTCCAGAAAGAGAGTCTGAGCTTTGGCATACAGTAGCATTGAAGAGACAAGCCCCAAGGCGCAAGCTTTTCAAGCTTCTAATTGCATCACATGTTCTGATGGGCAGTGGCCAACGCTAGTTGAATGACCAAGCCTGATCAATGTGGGAGGCCTATAAGCATGAAGTCATGGTTCACTGATGGCCACACCACAAAATCCTATCCAAGGAGTCAAAAATCAATGGCAGGAAAACAACTTCTTCTAACTGACCTTGGTAGCATGGCCGAGCTACATAGAAGACTGGGACACTGCCTCTGGTTTGACTTCTGAGAATAGACAGGAGAATGATGCAGACAGGTTTTTCACACACAGTAACATCCTCAGCCCTGTTGCTGAAAACTGCCTGCTTAGAAAAAATAAAAAATAAAAATTGGTCTTTCTAAAACATTTACTTCCCTAAGCCAAGCTGTGGATAAAGTGAGTCCAGGCTCTGTTTTCCTTGATTTCTCATTCTGATTATCTAAATCAGTTTCTACTATTCCCAAAGCACCTGTTATACACAGTAAAAGAAAATAAAACAAAAAATTTTTGTTCTTGAGGGAGCTTATGGAGGGCTCTTGCTTTGAGCAGAAAGATCTGAATCAAAAGTTGAGGGATTTGATCACTTAAAAGTGTTATCAGTGTGTTGCTCCTAGAATTTCAAATACCCACTAGCCTGAGCAGTTCAGCTATGTAACATTCTAAAACACATTTGCTTCTAAGAGATCTGTCAAATGGGCCATCTGTAAGATCAGAGAGTCACAAGTTGGAAAGGATCTCAGCAGTTTTCCCTTTGCCTTGTCAACTTGTCATCTAACTTATTCAAGACAGATGGACCATCATCCTATTTTAACCTCATACTGATGTTTGCCTCATGCCAATTCCTCTGCCTTGTACACATCCTTTTTCTATGATATGTAGGAAACTGTAATATCTGGATTGCTTAATCATTTTATAAACCTACATAAGATAAATGAAACCTGGACATGTTTCAGGACTTGGCTAAATTCAGTACAGATCTCAGTTTTGAGGGAGAGAGAGAAAGAGAGTGTGTGCTAACCATTCATATGCAATATTTCCTCCTTGATCCTGGTTATTTAATTTAGGATGCATGCATTTCTCTAAAAACTTTCTTTATGTATATGATAGCATCAGTAGCAAGTTACATTGCGTGAGTGTTTTTTGTGTACCAGACAATGGACTGAGTGCCTGGGGAGGTCAGCATAGAGATTGTGTGTCAGGCTGGCTCATGTTAAACAGTAAGCTCACCAACAAATGAGGGGGTATTCAAAGAGAAATCAGAGCCAATATGAAGCCCTTAGGGACCAGGCAAATGCCAGTCCTATTATTTTATGGCAACATGGAAAGCATCAAAGCAGGAAGATTCGCAATCCTTCTTATACTTGTAGAGGTTTTATTCTCTGAAAAAAAAATAATCTGGACATAGGAAATTTTTCACATAATTCCAGGAACTCTCTTAGAGATCCTAAAACCTAGCCATGGGCACATTGGACTTCTATATGAAGAATAGGAGAGAAAGAAAAAAAGAGCCAGATTTTTATTAGGAGCTTCTGTGTGGCAGACACTAGGCTCACATATCACCCCACCTTCATAGTGGTTGTGGAAGACAGAGCTTGTGACTACCGTGGGCAGATTCAGAAATTGCGAACACTGTGATCCCCAGGAAGTTACACATATGCAGAGATCATACTCCCAGCAAGCATTAGCAGAGGCTCAAACTGCATCTCCTTGTTTGCCTGATCTTAGCATTTGAGTCAACCACAAGAAATAAAATAAAGCATGAGAGACTAAAACATACCAGGGACAGGCATTTTGATAAGAACTCATTTACTAGTACAGTGGTACCTCGAGATACGAGTTTAATTCGTTCTGTAACCTTGCTCCTATATCAAGTTGCTCGTATCGCAAAGCAAATTTCCCCACTGAAAGCAATGGAAATGCCGTTAATCTGTTCCAGCCCCCAAAATGCCACCCCAGTTGTTCTTGTTACGTGTTTTTGAATAAGAAAAACGTATTTATAAATGACAAATATTGTATAAAAACATAATAAAAGAGAATGTAAAGGAATAAACTGGTTTTATAAAGTATATTTACCTACTCGTTACACTCTTAATGCTACACTTTATCTCTAAACTGAATGTAACTTAACTAATCTTCACTGAACTTAATTGCTACTGGTCTTTGCATTTTTGGCTGATTTAAAAAAAAAAAAACACGTGTCCAACGAGGTTTGCCTCTTCCTCCCTTTCAGAATGTTTCTGAAATGGGTGAGGCAAGTTTCATTGAACAGCTCCTATGCATGACCAGTAGCAACTTTTTCGGGGTGTTTCTTTTCCACGAAGTGTGACACCCTCTCCCACATTCCTAAGATCTCCTTTATCTCACTTGTAGAGATCTCCTCCACCTCTGACTCCTCCTCAGAACCAATTTCTTGGAGAACCTCCGCATGTTGCTGAAACTGCAACTCTTGTAACTCCTCCCTGGTGAGTTCCAGAGAGTGCTCCTCGACGAGCTCATTCACGTCTCTCTCATCCACTTCCAGGCCCATGGATTTTCCCAGAGACACTATCTCCTCCTCCACTGGTACCTCGGGTTCGAATCCTCTGAAGGTCCTTTCGGCTACGGCCTCAGGCCACAGCTTCTTCCATGCAGAGGTCAAAGTCCTCGTTGTAATACCCAGCCAGGCCTGGTCAATAATTCTGAGGCATATCACGATGTTAAAGTGGTTCTTCCAGAACTCTCAAAGGGTGAGGTTTGTGTTCTCCGTCACCTCAAAGCAGCGCCGGAACAGGTCCTTGATGTACAGCTTTTTAAAATTAGAAATCACCTACTGATCCATGGGCTGCAGGATACGAGTGGTGTTGGGAGGTAGGTAGACAACCTTTATAAACTTGAACTCTTCGAGGAGTTCATCTTCGAGGTTCGCTGGGTGAGCAGGAGCATTGTCAAGGACGAGGAGGGCTTGCATGGTTAGGTTGTTTTCCTGAAGGTATTTCTTAACAGAAGGGCCGAAAACCAGGTTTACCCACTCCACAAAGAACTGCCCGGTGACCCATGCCTTCGGGTTTGCCCTCCACATAACTTGCAGTTTATTTTTTAAAATCTTATGTGACTTAAAGACTCTGGGTTTTTCTGAATGGTATATGAGCAGAGGCTTGATCTTGCAGTCGCCACTTGCATTGGCGCACAGTGCGACAGTTAGCCTATCCTTCATGGGTTTGTGGCCTGGCATCGCCTTCTCCTCTGCCATTATGTAAGTCCTATTCAGCATCTTCTTCCAGAAAAGCCCTGTCTCGTCACAGTTGAAGACTTGCTGGGGGATATATCCTTTGGCTTCTATCAGTTCGGAAAAAGTTTTGAGGTAATCCTCAGCTGCCTTCACATCCGAACTTGCTGCCTCACCCTGCCTGACGATGGACTGAATGCCGGACCTTTTCCTGAAGTTATCAAACCAGCCTCTACTGGCTTTAAATGAGTCTTTCGATGCTTCGTCCGTGGAAATGCGCGGAGTCTGCTCCAGCAA
>JAAGEH010000020.1:7811999-7839250 GCA_011751065.1 Lasiurus cinereus
AGAGAGAGAGAGAGAGAGAGAGAGAGAGAGAGAGAGAAGGAGAGAGCCCATCTGGTCCCATCTTCTTAGTGAGAGCCAGACTAAAAGCAAAGTGCCCTGCAGCCCCCAGTCTCAGCAGAACCCACCAGAGACTTTTTCTGGCAGAGCTGAAGATGATGGATCTTCTCAGCCTTGGGGAATATTCAGAGATGTGTACATTTGTTTCCATAATCATCCTAAATATTTACATTGTCCTTATCAGTAGATTACATTACATATTTATTTACAACTATCACTTGCAGTGCTCTCCCCTGATTGGGAAATGAAACAGTTGTTTGGCACTTGTAAGAACATGGCCTATTCCTCTGACTGATCACTGAAAGAGAGCGGATTATAAGTGTTTACTCTGGGATTTCTGAAGCAGAGCTGACCAGTTGTAGGCAGAAGGAAAATTATTTCCCAGGAATCTTCTGCAGTAGAGATTATGAAGATTTGGGAAGGAGTGATGAATGAAAGAGCAGACTCTGGGTTAAATAGCATTTGTCACCAATTTAATGGGACTGGGCAATTATGTGATCGGTAACCAATTTGAACTGTGCTATTTACTGCGTCATAATACTCACCACTGAGTATGCAATGGTGATTATGCAAGTCTGTGGGGTGACTGCTGAATTTGCTAACTAGTTGGCCAGTGAGTACCTCAAAGGAAACCTCTTCAAAACTGTGTATTCCAAAGGTGGGGAAAGGGAACCCACCTCTTTGAAGTTATTTTTGCCACTAATTCAAAAAATAAAAACACAAAATATAAATTCTCAAGTATTTCAATAGCTAATTTGTATTATATTATAATCTTGTTTGCAAATGTAAAAGAAAGACAATCAAGTGTGTTTGTTTGTTTTTAATTAAACCAGATATAAAGCCAACATTTTTTTCTTGTATGTAACGATAAGAACTATAAAGTACATGGTGAATATTGGGTTTTTCTGGCATTGCCCATATAATAATGTATTGTTTATATGTGAAATAGTAACTATACCTTTGGGGGGGGGAAAAGGAGCTTTAAGAAGTTCACCCTTAGTGCAACTATGTTAATGTAAGGGGAAACAGTGTGTTTACTCATAACATATCTAGTTAACAGTGCGTAAAGTTAAATTTTAAAATCCCATACGAATAGTTTATTGCATACAAATGTGGTCAGTTAAAAAAAATTTCTTAAAGCATGGCAGATTTAAATAGATTTGTGTCAACATAGCTTTCCAGTCCACCATTATCATCAAATTATTTTATATTATCTTCAAGGACAAATGGTTTTGCACCCAGTGGTAAACACAGTTTAGCACTTTACTTTGAAGGGTAGGAGATTGTTTGTGGAGTGCGGAAATAACTTTGCACTTTAGTTCATGAAATTAGACATTTTTGAATAATAGCCAAAGGGTTCTTGTCAGTGTCAGGAATTTACTGAATACACACTTTCACTTTTCAAAAGTGGGCCTGGAATCAAAATCTTAATAGAATGAGATAGCAAATCTGTCATAGACTCAGAAATGGATTGAAAGCTTTTCTTAGAATTTCCACATACTAGGAATGTTCAAATGAGTCAATAAAACTAAACTTGGGGTCAAGCAGTCATGGTGGGAAAATGACCACTTAAAGACTGCCAACGGAGCCCTGGCCAGGGTGGTTCAGTTAGTTGGAGCTTTGTGGATTCAATTCTAAGTCAGGGCTCATATCTGGTTGGGACACATACAGGAGTCAACCTATTGATGTTTCTCTCTCACATTGATGTTTCTCTCTCTTTCTTCCTCTCTCTCTAAAAACAAACAAACAAATAAGTAAATAAGTAAAACATTGTCAACAGAAAAGACAAACAGGTTGTACTTGAACTAGTGATGGAGAAACTAGGCATGGGGCAAGACATGGCAGAGTGGTTTCCAATAGAGTTTTCAACTTAACAGTGCTGATCAGACAGGGTTTTTCTTGTTACATACGTTGTGACCCAGAACAAGCCACACCATTTCTCTAATGAATTATGTTATCACTACAATGAGTACAATTGCTCCCTGTACTTCCACTGGGTAGGTAGCATTTAATACAGCTGTAAATGCTGCATTTATTTTTGTGATTCTTTGCTTAATATTTGTCTCCTCTTTTGACATTAGGTTCCTTTACATTAAGGCTCTGCTTATCCTTTCAGCCCCAGTACCAATCACAGTAGGATTTGTTGAATAAGACCTTGTTTCGTTGGAAAATTATGATGCACAAATGAAAAAAATGAGTGTTTTTTATTTATATATATGTTATTGATTTTTTTACACAGAGAAAAGGAGAGAGATAGAAACATCAATCAGCTGCCTCTTGCACACCCCCTACTGTGGATGTGCACTTGACCGAAATCTAACGTAGGGTCTTTCAGTCCACAGGCCGACACTCTATCCACTGAGCCAAACCGGTTTTGGCAAAAAAAAATTAGTGTTTAATACTGTGCCTGCACAGTAATCTTCAATGCAAGTGAGATACCATTATTACTATTACTATTGTTTTTATTATTGTTATTATTTGCATTAGATCAATCCCTGTTAAATAAAATAATAAATGCCAGGTTCTTTCAGGATAAACTTACCAGATAATTCGAGCAGGGGGATGCTAAGAAACTACATTTTGTTACTTCAATTTGCAGTGATCAGGTCTAAGGAAATTAACTAAAGCTTGGGTTCTCACCCAGAATGGCAACTGATCAATTTATAAAGGAAGATACATTTTCCCCTAGGGATCAGAAATTCCTAAAATCAAGATTGCTGAAATACATAATCAATAGAAGGTTGTTTGTGAGCTCTGAATCAGCACAAAAGACATTGTCTACATTGTCTTGTGGGATGTGGCATACAGGCTGGAGATTCACCCTGATTCCACCATTCTGGTACCTTTCCAGTGGTTGAAAAGCCCAAATAACCCAAATATAAGATCGATCTCTCTCTCTCTCTCTCTCTCTCTCTCTCTCTCTCTCTCTCTCTCTCTCTCTCTCTCTTTCTCTCTGACTTTCTCCCCCTACCCTTCCAGAATGAAAGATATAAGTGCTAACTGATGTGTCCTATCTATATTTAATGTAATTTTGAAATTCAAATGGACCTTGGGGAACACTTATTTCCCTAAACCCGATGCCTATATTATAGATGACAGAAATGAATCTTAACCAAGTGGCTTCCCCACAGTAACATAGATTGACTGTAACAAAGCAAGAACCTTACTCCAGTTACCCAGTGTCGAGTTCTCCCAGCTTTACCTAATATTCTCTATGTGGGAATCTTCCTAGTAGAATTTTTAATGTTTATCCATTGCATAATCTTGGCTTGTATGTAATTAGCTGGTATTTTTATTACCTTAAAGAAAATTATCGCTTTCTAAGCTTAAATCTTAAACTTACACAAGCCAGCATCGGAAAGGATGTACTAGTATTGGTAAAGATTAGTAGGCTACCTCTTACTGTCATGAGGAAATACAATTACTTAAAGTAGATTATAGAATAAAAGGGTATTAATTGCTAAAACTGTATATTTTTCTAAATAAATTTTAGCGGAGAGTAGAATTTTTAATAGCCAACAGGGTATGGGTCAAGGCTTTTGTGATTATTAATAGGTTACATATTTCTAGGCATTAGTTTCTAGTGAAAATTGGGATTTTACCTTCTGGAATTGTATTGATTTGTGTGAATGTGTTTAACAGAAGTCTCTATAGAGTAAATATAGGGTATAAAATCACTGTAACTTATATAATTAGTTCACTAATAAAAATTTAATATAGTAACAACATTTGTATGCTCACCTACCAGCTATTTTATAAAAAATGCATAGAGAAAAATATGGCATTCACAGCTAAAGTAAAGAGAAAATATTCCCAAAAAACAAGAAAATAAACTACAGTCATGTTCTCTTAAAGAACTGTAAGAGTCATCTGTTAGTTAAACCACAGGGAATTGCCATTTTGTAGGTCAGAAAATTCTAGAATGGTAGCAATTCCTCATGATTCAGTTTAGTAGTTGGCTTAGACTTGATTGGTCTTGGGTATTATAAACGTGATCTGATTCAAAGGTATGCCATCGAAACTTGACTCCAGATCTAATTCCACACTTTGTCCCTTTGAATCAATTTACATTTCATAGGCCTCGCCAAGTTATTCTTATAGGATTTGGTATGAATATTTAAAGGAAAGAGTGAAGTTTTTCAGCTTTCAAAATCGCTAAAATTCTACATGGAGCAATTTGAAACCCCCAAATTATCAAAAACCCAGGAAAAAATAAAAAATCTAAACAGACCAATTACTAGCAATGAAATTTAAGCAATAATAAAAAAGCTTCCGACCAACAAAAGACAACTTCACAGGAATTCTACCAAGTACTCAAAGAAGAAGCAATACATATCTTTCTTAAACTATCTTCAAAAAATTGAAGTGAAAGGAATGCTACCAAACTTATTCTATAAAGCCAGCATTACCTCATTACCAAAAGCAGAGACATTGCATATACACACAAAAATTAAATCACCAGCCATTATCCTTGATGAACATAATGCAAAAATTCTCAATGAAAGATTAGCAAACCTGATTCAAAAATACATTTAAAAGATCATACACATGACTAAATCATATTCATCCCAGCAGTATAAGAATAATTCAACATCCTTACATCAATCATGATACATCACATTAAGAAAATGAAGGATAAAAATCATATTATCTTAGCTATCATAAATAGCACTGCTATGACCATAGGGGTGCATATATACTTTCTGATCAGTGTTTCAGATTCTTAGGATGTATTCCTAGAAGTGGGATCATTGGGTAAAATGGGAATTCCATTTTTTAACTTTTTGAGGGAACTCCATACTATTTTACACAATGGCTTCACCAGTCTGCATTCTCACCAGCAGTGCATGGGGGTTCCTTTTTCTTCACATCCTCGCCAGCACTTGTCATTTGTTGATGTGTTGATGATAGCCATTCTGGCAGGTATGAGATGAAATCTCATTATCATTTTAATTTGTATCTGTCTGATGTTTAGTGACGTTGAGCATTTTTTTATATGTCTCTTGGCCATCTATATTTCCTCTTTGGAGAACCTATGTTCATAGCAGCACTATTTACAATAGCTAGGATCCAGAAACAGCCCAAGAGCCTATCAGTAGCTGACTGGATAAAAACGCTGTGGTACATTTATACCATGGCATACTATGCAGCCGTAAAAAAGAAGGATCTCTTACTCTGAGACAGCATGCATGAAAGGACCTGAAAAATGTTCTGTAAAACGAAATAAGCCACTTAGAGAAAGACAAGTATCACATGATCCCACTTATATATAGAATGTAAACAACAAAATAAACTGACAAACAAAATAGATCCTGAAACATGGAAGCATGCAATAGGTTGATGAATATCAAGGGCAGGAAGAGATTAAGCAAAGAACTTTATGCTTATACTAGAGGCCTGGTGCATAAAATTCATGCACAGGGGTATCCCTCAGTCCAGCCTGCACCCTCTCCAGTATGGGATCCATTGAAGGATGTCTGACTGCCATTTAGGCCTGATCCCATTAGGTCCCCCCCAACTTCCCTCCCCTGCTGGCCTGGTCTCCCCCAACTGCCCTCCTCTGCCATCCTGGTCACCCCTAACTGCTCATAATTGTCCTCCCCTGCAGGCCATCTTGTGGGAGCCATCTTGTGTCCACATGGGGGCAGCCATCTTGTGTCTTGAAGTGATGGTCAATTTGCATATTACTCTTTTATTAGATAGGATGTATTACCCATGGACACAAACAAGAGTTCAGTAAAGGCCTGGAGAGGACCTGGTTGGAGGGGGTCAATGGAGGGCTAATTAACGGGAACATCTGTAATGCTTTCAACAATAAATATGAATTAGTATATATACATATGTGCATGTGTGTGTGTGTGTGTGTGTGTGTGTGTATAACATAAATATTTTTAAAACCACATGATCATCTCAAAGGCAGAAAAAAATTATAAAATTCAAAATTTTTGTATAATAAAAACTCTCAATAAAGTCAAGTAGAGGAACATATCTCAACATAATAAAGACTCTATATGACAAATCCACAGCTAATAATTCAATGAAAAACTGTAAGCTTTTCCCCTAAGATTAGGAATAAAACAAGGATACCAACTATCACCACTTCAACATAGTATTGGAAGTCCTAGGCATAGCAATTAGACTAGAAAAGTAAATAAGATGCATCCTAAACAGAAAGGAAGAAGTGAACTATCATTATATGCAAATGACATGAAAACCCTAATGACTCCACACACAAAAAAATTAGAACTAATAAATGAATTCAGTAAAGTTACAGGATACAGAATGAATATACAGAAATCTGTTGCATTTCTATATATCAATGATAAATGATCAGAAAGAGAAATTAAGAAAATAATCTATTTTCAATTGTATCAAAAAGCATAAAATACCAAAGAGTACATTTAAGCAAAGAGGTAAAAGACCTGTATTCTAAAAACTATAAAACATTGAAGAAAGAAACTGAAGAGAATATAAATAAATGGAAGGATATACCTTGCCTGTGAAGTAGAATCTTAGTTGACTAAAGAGAATAGAGCCAAACTGGACAGATATGTTAAAAAAAATTGAAATTGGACACTTTCTTACACCTTATCAAAATAAATTCAAAATGGATTAAAGGCTTAAATGTAAGACTTCAAACCACAAAACTCCTAGAAGAAAACATAGGCGATAAATTCTTTGACATTGCTCCTAGTAATATCGTTTTTAATATGTCTCCTCGGGCTAGGCCAGTGGTCACCAACCAGTGGTTTGTGAACCACTGGTGGTCTGTGAGGTTTGAAAGGTTGGTGACCTCTGGGCTAGGCAACAAAAGAAAAATGTAAACAAATGGGAATACATCAGACTAAAAAGTTTTTGTATGGAGAAGGAAACTATCAACAAAATAAAAAGACAACCTACTGAATGGAGGAAGACATTTACAAATAATACATCTATGAACCAGGAAGCCAAGTCTGCTGCCAACTTGATCTCAGACTTCCCAGCCTATAGACAGAGATTAATTTCTGTTGTTTAGAAACCACCCAGTCAATGATATTTAGTTATTGCAGCTCTAATAGACAAAGACATGCAGTAAAGGTCGTGACATTGTGTGTATTTCTAGGCCAAAGGTGAGAGAAGGAGAGAGAAGAAGAGAAAGAGAGAAGCCTGGCTGATAAGAACAATGACATCTCTACAAGAAAGGAATCTGGGGAATAAAAGCTCTGATTTACTCTTTCCCCCCTCCATCCCCTGTTAGTCTATTTTGCTAAGCTCACCATTAGCCAGAGGACATGAGAATCTGTCCATGCAATCCCTAAAGGCTGTCCACCTGGTCATTGGGCAGAGTGGAGAAGGGTGAACAGTAGACCTGGGAAGGCAAACAGAAGTATCCAACACAACTCCCAATATTTTCACAGCCCAGTCAGAGCACAGCTTTGAATTCTGTAGCTAACAAGTAAGTGGTTGCTAGACATGCATTAAAGCAAAGCAATTTCATGTTCTTATTAGAACAGTGTGAGTGTACACCTAAAGAATAGGAAGAAAGAGTAACTTGTATTTATTGAGTGTCTGTGATATCCCAGACATCATTTTGGGTGGTTTGCATATAGCACCTCAGTTAATTCTCAGAAGGACAACATGTCATACACACACACACACACACACACACACACACACACACACACCACCATCCTACAGATAAAAACACTAGCATTACACAACTACAATTACTTCTCAAAAGTCACATGCTAGTATGTGACTGAGATGCTATTCAGACCAGGTCTGATTAAATTCAAAGTCCCTGCTCATTTCCCCATTGCATGAAAGGTGCCCATTATTGTTTCTAATTTGAGAGCTGAAGGCTGGCATGCATGAATCTTCAGTTAGTGGACATATATTGATGCCAGGCCACAAGGGTCAGTAATGTCACATGTCTATCACCAACCTGCCCTCAATACACACTGGTCTAATGTCTTCAAAATGTTCCAGCCTTTTAGAAATCTCATAGTGTATTTTCATATTGCTCTCTCTGCCTAGAATATCCTCTCCCAAACTCCCCTCCCCACCATTTTCACCAATCAAAATTTACTTATATTTCAAGGTACAACACAGTTGTTATCTTTTCTGAAAAACCTGATTTCTAGATTTCTTAGAATCAATGGCTTCTCATCTTTGTTCAAATATCTCATATAGAACATCTATTCCTATTAGGTTTTTATGGTAACAATGTGTGTGAGTGTTTCTCCTTGTTCCTTAGCCTATGTAGTTGATTTTTGTAGAGTTTTCCTTCATATTGTCCTGAGTTCTCTTTGGGGAGGGACCCCTCCTCCACTCTCTATCCCTGTGGTTACTTTGGTGTCATTTCTATTCCAACTCCACGAGTGCCCATGTGACTCAGGGTTGGCAGAGTACAATCTCCACCTGTACGTGGTGATTAGCTTGAGAATGAGTCCATGACCAATCACAGCCAATCAAGGCTAATCTTTAGATTTCTGCTAGAATGAGCAAGAGAAAGGAGTTGGTGGAACAGATGGCAGGAATCTTTTTCTTTTCTTTTTTTTTTTTTTTTGTTTAATTTGAATCAGACAACATAAATTCTGGAGCCAACATATAGAGAGAACCTGTGTATTAGTGAAGTAGGCACAGAAGAAACTGGAGAAGAGGCCAAATCCTGATGGCATTTGCTTAAATCGCTTGATTTAGGCGATGCTATTCCATATTTTCCTAAAGTATATAAGCTGATACATTTAAGTTTTCAGATACTTACAACCTCAAACTCCTAACCATAACTACCTAACAGACCATCTGATGTGTTGGAAATGCTCAGAAGTCATTCACTGAACTAATTAAATTGAGTTTTTGGAAACTGCTATTTGTGCATGTATCTACATCTTAAAACCTAAATCAAGAAGACCTTCAAGGTCACAATCCTCCATTTGGTCTCAGGACCAAACTTGAAAAGTGTTTGCTACATGAACTCATGTTCAGTTCTCCTGGTGCACGTGATAGAGGGAAGATGCTGAATAATGTTTTGGGTAGTCAAAGCCAGCTTGATGTTTTCAAGGTATTGAAAACTTATGATGAACTGCTGATCTTTTCAACCCATCTGCTACGCTGCTCTGGGGAATCACTTGACACTGTGTGTGTGTGTGTGTGTGTGTGTGTGTGTGTGTGTGTGTGTGTGTTTTGGGGGCGGAGTTGGAGAAGAAGGCAGGGGCAGTGTTTTGAATACTATTTCCTACTCTGTAGGAAATATAAGAGTGAGATTTTCCTTTCTAAAATCCTGTTATTTATTACTCATCCCATTTCATCTGTCCCTGAGCATTCTCTTGCATAGTAGACATTTTTATATTTTTAGTTTCTGAACTACTCAGAATCATTTCTTTAGTTTTCACCTAATCCAAAGCAATGAGCTCAAATAAGCCAGACCAGATTGAGGGTGGGACCTTGAAATGAACTAGGTCAGCTTTCCCAGGAATCTGGAATTAGAGCAGAGATAGAGAATGGAGTTAGTTCAGTCATTCCATGTGCCTGGAACTACAACATGTGGCTTTGGGAATTGTGGGTGGGCATCTTTCCCCACCACATGGGATGAGGAGCAGGGAGGATGAGGCAAAAACATGAAGCAGATGTGCAGATATGAGCAAATAGGGAGTGTGCTCACTAGTTGTCCCTGCCATCCTTCTGGTTAAGTATTCTAGAATTTTCTGAGCCCTCATTACATTCCTGCTCACAATTTCAGTGCAACAACTCTGCATCTTTATATATATGTGTGTGTGTGTGTATATATATATATATATATATATATATATATATATATTCTGTGTATGTCTGTTTCAAGCAACCAAAAAAAAAAAATACAAGCTCTCATACATTAGCCAAAAAATTCATAAGATGGGGAATTACCTAGGCCTAAAGAAATATCCCATTTAATAGAAACAAACCAAAAATCATCAAGCAGAGTTGGATACAGTCATCCTAAAATCATTAAAGAGACATCTCCAAGAAGAGAAAAAGAAAGCTGCTCAGTCGGCCAGCTGTGCAGAACTAAAATAGAATGGACTCACTCCGTGGATTCACATAGTTGCTGAAAGCGAATCTCTTTCTGCAGCTGAATTATGAAATGTATTCCCAGTTATAAATCCCTTTCCAAGTCCTATCCCATGACACCACGAAGGTGTCTGCACACCAGAGCAGATTGCAAGCCCAGAGATGTCATGTTTGCATCAACACTGGCATGTAGACGAGTGTTTAGATGGCCCATTAAGTAAGTACCTCTGACCCATATGATGTACATCTGGTAGTGTTACACCCCAGCCCAGCCTAGATAGCAGAGGTTCTCAACCTTTCTAATGCCGTGACCCTTTAATACAGTTCCTCATGTTATGGTGACCCACAACCATAAAATAATTTTTGTTGCTACTTCATAACTGTAATTTTGCTACTGTTAATGAATCATAATGTAAATATCTGTGTCTTAGGCTCTACAGCAGCGGTTCTCAATGTGTGGGTCGTGACCCACAGGTTGAGAATCACTAGCAGGGTTGCCTAAGCAAAATTACAGTTATGAAGTAGCAACAAAAATAATTTTATGGTTGAGGGTCACTACAACATGAGGAACTGTATTAAAGGGTCACAGCATTAGAAAGGTTGAGAATCACTACTCTATAGTGTTGGGAAACCCCAGCTTGGCTCATTAAGGAGAAACAGGCATAACTATTGTATCAAAACACATTATTGTATTTTATTATACCATTGCATTTGTGTATTGGCATTTGATGAAGCTCAAGAGATGTTAGGTTATGAAATCTGCATTTCCTGCTTCTCTTTGTTTTGAAAATGTGTGTCATGAGGTAGATGAGGAACATAAGCTTCTGGCCAATTCTCCCCAACCCACAAATGCACTAGCATCGTCATCAAAAATGTCTATCCCCGATCTTTTTCTTTTGGTCTATTTTCTGAGCAAACAAGCTATTGAAAAAATAAAAAGTAAAAGAAAGCATGTTCCTTTTACCCTAAAAAGAAAAATAAATGACTTTTTCCTTACATTAATTAAAAGATGGTTGTCCACATTACTGGGCATCCTTTGCAAATATCTGGACAAAAGTACAACTGGCACATTTATGAAACCTGCAAATGATTTTAAATGAGCACATGCCATTTTCCTTATCAATCAGAGTGGATCAGGCAGCCAGGCTCAGCACAGCATCAGTGAGGGCCAGGATGCAGTAGAGAAAGTGCATTTGTAAGAAAGGCAGAAGAAGGTGTGAATATGAAAATTAATCTGAAATGCAGATGCAGTGTGAATGAACAGATGTGCCTTGAAAACTCGCTCATCAAGCCCACTCGGGCCTGCGTGGACAGCCAGTTAGATATCCCATCCCTGGGCTGGGGAGTGAGCACTGAGCTATTTTTAGTCCCACAAGTAGAGGCATTGTGTTTCAAAACAGATAGTCTTTTCTTCCAGAACTTTAATAAGACCACACCTGGCATAGGATGTTCAGTTCTGGAATGACATTCAAAATAATAATAATCACAATAATAGCTCTTATATGTAATATTTCAGGATTTTTTATTTTTAAGAAAGAAATGCAGCCATCTTTATTTTTAGCAATTCTTAGCAATATAGACCTACTTTATTGCCTACGATCATCTTTGAGTGTATTAGAAAGAAATGTGGATGCCTAGTAAGCACCCCAAAATTAACATCTTCAAACCCAAGCTCTGGTGTCCTCCCTGCCACTTCCAGCAAACCTCCCTTTCTTTGGAGTCTGTCTGGGTTATTGGAATTCCATCCTTCCAGTGATTCAGGCTTCAGAGCAATCTGTACCTTCTCTCACACCACACAGCCCATCCCTTAGCAAATCCTTTGGTTCCAGCTTCAAAATACATCCAGATCCTACCAGGCAGCATGATCTCCATCACTGCAATGCTGACCCAGGCCACCAGGGCTTCTGCCCAGTCAGGCTTTCTGCTTCCATCAAAATGAAGTTCAGATCATATCACTTTTCTTCCCACAAGTCCCCAGTGGCTTCCCAAATCAGCTAACAATGCCCCTCATAGTCTAGCATCCCTTACCTCCTCCCTTTCCCACTCACCTGCAGCCACAGTGGGCTCCTTGCTGTTCCTATAACACAGTGGTCAACAAACTGCGGCTCATGAGCCACATTCGGCTCATGAGCCACAGTTTGCCACTCTGTTGACTAATAATTTTGCCGACCACTGCTATGTAATACACCGGGGCAATGCTATCTTTGTACTTGTGATTCCCTCTTCTTGGAATTCTCCTGCCCAGATGCCCACATAGTCCACTCCCTCACGTCTTCACTCGGAAGTCACCTTGCGGTGAAGACTTCCTATCACCCCAAGGAAAACTCAACTCCGCACACACCCTTTCCCCTCTTCTTGCATTATCTTTCTTCATTGTACCTCTTATCAGCGAACAAGCTATGTATTCTTATGTGTTTCTTGTTTGTCTCTTCTCTGATAGACACACCCAAAATATACATTCCTGCCATCATTTGTTCTGTCTGTTTAATTCTCACACTCAGAAGAGTGCTGATCGCACAGAAGGGGCTCCATAAATATTTGCTGGGAAATGGAATGCAACTTGATGCCTGTTGGCATGTTGGCAATGCTTGCTTTCATAATCAAAACACTTGATTAGAGCCAGTAAATTCTAGAAACAATTAAGTTCAAATCCAAAGAGCAGTTTGATAGCAGAGCAAATTAGGTGTTTAAAACAGCGTCCTTTGTCTCCCAGTGCATGTGACCTCCACTCAGAGCCTAGCAGCATTGTTTCCTAAATTGGCACCTGTTTCCAGCCAGAAGGCTGCTCGCTCTATTGTATTTCTAATCAGTAGGGAATGGATCTACACAAGCATGCAGGCCTAAGCTGAGGGACTTTGCTAATAAGTTTGAGAAGTGAGGAGAGTGATGCTCAGAAAAGTGAACTGAGCAGAAAGAATACTCATCCCTGGATCAGACAGGAACAAACACCACCAGGCCACATTCTCAGTACTTACCAGTATGAACTTGTTTAGCATTGACAACAACCTTAGGAGATAGAAACTACTGTTTTTATTCCCCTTATATAGATGTGAAAACTAAGGCTGAGAAAGTGGGAATAATGTTCCCACACAGCTTTAATCATGGGCATCATACCTATCAATATTTATTGTATATAAAATCTAAACTAAGACATTTAAAAATATTTCTTCATTAACTCATATAAAACTAACAATAAACTCGTTATATGTTAACATAGGTATTTTAAGAAAAATAATTATATCTTCCAAAACAAATAACATTTGGCTGAAAGAGCAGCATTGTTCCACATTTACTGTCTCACTTAATAGAAGACTGTGCGGTGGACATGCTTGCTTCTGCCTTCAGTCTACCAGGATATTTTGTGTTGATTAAAGTGTATGAGGAAAATCTAGCTTTGTGGAGAGCGGCTACAGTGTTTGGACAGGTTCAAGCCTCGGACTAACGAGAGGACACACACAGTCCTCTCCTGGCCACGTGCAAGTCCCAGCTTGGCGGGCAGAGTCCTCCCAGCACAATTATAGCCAATAGCTGTAGTTGTAAGCTTACTTAACCTGTGGTCCAAACACGTGCCCATGTGTCTGAGTGATGTGAGCTTAGTAGAGTTCAGGTGCATGTAATTGAGAGAATGTTGTAAACATCTTGACCACACCCTTACTTTGCCTCATGGAATCTGGCTATAAAATAGACGGCTTGTAGTCTGTGGCACTGTACCTAGATCTCTATCAGAGAGGCTCTCCATCAAAGAGGACAGCGTCCCACTGAGACCCATCTTGTCTGTCTTTGCTCAATCCTTTAACCCCCCCTCTCAGGCTCACTGAACCTGACAAAGCTGGCACAGCATATAAGGCACCCTGGGCCTGAGTATACCATGGCCGTGCCAGCTCGCCACATAGCTCCACATACATCTATGACTAGAAGAGAAGGAAACAGTTTAATAGCTTTTTCAAGTAATAACTGCTGTTCTTTGGATAGTACACAAAACTTGACAGGTCCTGTTTTTGTAGAGGTTAATTGTAATGTAGAAACTGGAACTATATTTATGAACTTCATCCTCTGTTATAGTAAAACCCATTAGTATTTTCAATGGTTCTTTTACCCAGGCATGACTTTTTAACCATGTGCACTTGGAAGATATTAGTTCACCAAGTTTTGCAGATCTTCTAAAAAACTTTTAAACTAGTTTATTAATGTCACTGCTCTCATGTTAAAAAGGCTTTAAGAAAGTTGACAAGATCACGATAGCAGAAACAAGTTTTCCAATATTCTAACTTTTGCTTGAGAGCCCTAACTCTATTAAACATTTACAGGGTATTGTCCTAGAGGCCTCAATGATCTGCATATCACTTATGTTTACTGTTATGGTTTTGTCTTCTGAGATTTCATTGCTTTGTGTTTCACAGAAGTCCTCATATCTCTAAGGAAAATGTTACTTCCACTTACATAATTAACATCATTAATAACAAACTGAACCTTTTTCTGAGGCACCAATAGTTTTACTCGCCATTGCTTTTGAGCCCACAGTGCAAATGTTAACGCAATAGAAAAGGTAAATAGTGTGTTAGTGTTATTTGACCACACAGTCCCCTGAAAGGCCTTGGGCATGACTACTGATGGCGGGTCCACAGGCCATGCTTTAAAGGCTGCTACCCAACGTGAACACCCTCTCACAGCCCTACCCACCTCTCACAAATGGTGCTGCTTTACCTTCTCCAGGCTGCAATTTCCTTACTGGTCACATGCAGTTCTGAAAACTTAACTCTGATCTTGAAAATTTGAGGTGATCATCTGTTAAGCTTGAAAAATGGTCGCTGCCATCACCATTGTCCAGGCTACAGCAAGGCATTAGCAAAGCTAAAACCCAAACTGCTATTCCCAACCTCACCCAGAGTTTCCCTGCCATGTCCATCACCTCAGCAGGAACACTCTGGCTCCTCCCTGTGCTTTTACAACAAGGAGTAATGCCGCCCACTCCGATGATTGAATTAATTCAATGGTCTCCCAGTTAAGGTTCTAGATGATAAACAGAAACAGTTATGTGGAGGCATTAGGAATATGTATGACCTGTTTTTTGGGTCCTGAATTTGCTCTGTCCTAGATGTGTGACCTTGTGTGTAAGTTTTCTGAGCTTCAGTTCCCTCTTCTGTAACATTAGATGATAATAGCAAACACCTTACAAGGTTGCTATGAGAATGAAATTAGACAATGCACAGAAATAATAAAGTACTAGCCCAATGTAAATGCTCAACAATGGTTAGTTGTTTGTTATTATAACAATTATTGTTATTTCTTTTTAGCTCAGCTCAGTATCACTTCCTCAAGGGGCCTCTCCTGATGCAATGAAGACACCCCACTTTAAGATTTCATCACTCCTTCTTTGGGTTGAATATAATGCACTATTATAGTCAACTAGAGACCCAATGCATGAAATTCATGCATGGGGAGGAGGGGTGTGTCCCACAGCCCAGCCTGTACCCTCTCCAAACTGGGATCCCTCTCACAATCCAGGACTGCTGGCTCCCAACTGCTCACCTGCCTGCCTTCCTGGTTGCCCCTAACTGCTTCTACCTGCCAGCCAGATCACCCCCTAACCACTCCTCTGCCAGCCTAATTGTCCCTAACTGCCCTCACCTGCAGGCCTGGTCCCCCCAATTGTTCTGCAGACCTGGGTCCCTCTCAACTGCCCTCCCCTGCTGGCCATCTTGTGGTAGCTATCTTATGTTCATATGGGGAGCAACCATCTTTGACCACATGGAGGCAGCCATCTTATGTGTTGGAGTGACAGTCAATTTGCATATTACTCTATTATTAGATAGGATAAAGGCCTGGTGCAAGGTTGGCGACTGGCTGGTTTGCCCTGAAAGATGTCCAGATCAGAGTGGGGGTTCCGTTGGGGTATGAGGTGGCCTTGGCGAGGGGCATGTAGTGATTTGCAGGCCAGCCACACCCCCCAGCCACCCAAGTAGAGGCCCTGGTATCTGGGATTTATTTATCTTCTATAATTGAAACTTTGTAGTTTTAAGCAGAGGCCAGGGCCAGCTAGGGCGGGCAGGAAGCTTGGCTTCCGCCATTGGTGGGGACAACCTAAGCCTCCTGCTTGCTCCAGCTCTTTGACTGCTACCATATTTGTTGGGTTAATTTGCATACTCACTCCTGATTGGATGGTGGGCATGGCTTGTGGGTATAGTGGAGATATGGTCAATTTGCATGTTTCTCTTTTATTAGATAGGATATGTTTACCATACACACTAGGCTCTAAGCTCAACAAAGATAGGAATGGGGTTTGTTATGGTCATTGTTTTATCCCCAACACTCAGCTAGGTGCCCAGCATAAAGCATTCTATAAATACTTGTTGAAGGAATTAATGAAATAATGAATTCACTAGCCTGACAAAGCATAGTGGTATATGAGAGAGAGAGAGAGAAAGAGAGAGAGAGAGAGAGAGAGAGAGAGAGATGGCAGGAGAGGGAGATGGAGAAAGGAGAGAGAAGGAAAAGGAGAGAAAAAGGAAGTAAGGGAGAGGAGAGAAGAGAAGAGAGGAGGGGAAGGGAGAGGAGGGAAAAGGAAGGGAGGGGAGGGAAGACAATCACTAAATTTCTTGGGTAAAGCAAGGCTCCCTTCCACAATTCCAGGTCTCATTACATTCCCAATACAAACATTATTACAAATATTACCATTTTTAAAAGCCAGCTGCATTTTAACTTTTTCAGGTCCCGCCAGGCCAGGCTGTTCTTATTTCCTTTTCACATATGATTTTTTCCAGAAGACTGTTTTGGCCTTAGTTGCATAATTTATTTCAGACACTTTACATTTAAAATATTCGCTGGAGGAGACAGAAACACCATCTGTGCCCACTCCTGGAAAAACAGCCCCACATCATTGAGTGGGGGTATCATATTTGTTTCAAAGTTGCTAGCTTCGAAAGCCTGCTGATCCACCACAACCTCAGAAAGAGGAAGAAAAGCATCAGAATCTCTTCTCCTGTAATAGCACCAAACCAGTTCATTCTAACATCCTAAAGAGATTCTGTGGTAAAATGTGCGGGACCCAGTTGACCCCTGAAAAAAGTACAGCTTAGCTTTTTAATGTAAAAGTTATTATTTTTAGAATTGGTGCCCATTTTTGAATGGTAAAGCCCACCCATTATTGGATAGTATTATATAAGAACTCAAAGAGATTCAAGGAATGGCTTGCCTGTGTTTGATCTTATTATGGTGCAGGTCTGCCACTCCCCAGGGGAGAAATGGGCCTGGCCAGATGCAACTCTTTGACTGCAGTAGAGCCATCTTCCATCAGCGCATTGACCTGGTGAGACCTGAATCTGAGAGCGATGATTGTTGATGGCATTTGAATTTGCTGCTGCACATTCTCCCAGGTCTTTTACTTACCTGGACTATGTTTTCTTTGACTCATTCCCTTCTCTTTCCAATGAATCTAAGGAATGTCTACCCTGAGAAACAAGTTGCAGAATATGTAGAATTAATTCCTAGAGTGGGTCTACCCCTCTGGTCATGATGTCCCCTCCCCTAATTGTTCTTTGGGTTCACGCAGGGTTAACCTGCACCGACTTGTGTTGAGAAGAAGATGACTGGAATTAGGGTACAAGACAGATCCAACCTGAAATGACAGCCTGCCCTGACCTGTGTCCCACAAGGCCCATTTTCCCCATCTATTGACACAGAATCCATTGGTTCCTTGGGAGAGGGCAGTCCCCAGCCCAGTGTGATATAAAGAAACTGTGCTTCAGAGTCACATAGCTCAGCGTTGGAATCCTGGCTCTCCTTGGAAATCTGAACTCTATTACCTAAGCCTGATTTTCCTAATCTTGAAAAAAGTAGATATTACTTGTGGGGATTAAAGGAGATTTTGTCACATAATGCCCCTGGCATGTGAGCAATGCTCAGGAAGTGTTAGGTGCCCCTCCCTCTCCACCTCTTTGCTGACTGTACCACAATATATTCCCTTGTTCCTAAAAATGCTACTGGGAAAAAGAAAAGTAATGGAGGAGGAGAAAATGAAAAGTGGGGAGGGAGAAAGAAGAGAGTGAGTGAGCTGGTGTTTCTACCAGTGTGACGTATAGGAAACTTGGCTCAAGAAGTCGTAGGTACAGTAATTCTCTTTTCAATGTGAAGCCTACCATAGACTGTTTACTGTTTGATTTTTCCAATTCACCATTTTAGCATTATTTACCTTTTAAAGTTCCTCAGTGCCTTCCCACACTTTTACCATTGAAATGAACACTTTCTGCCACCCACACGCTTCATCATTGGTCCTAACCAGAGCTGAGCAGAGGACTCATGTGGCTTTCAGTCACAGCTTTGTGAGTTGCTCTGTTATCACTTGGACCCTGTCCTAAGAAGCCACCTCCTTGCCATCATACTTGGGCTACTTTATTGGAAAAGCAATACCAAGGAGAGGGAAGCACTCAGAAATTGATGAGGAGTCTGAAAAGCAGTCTTAATCCATGGAGCTATTGGTGCCAGGCCCAAGACAATCTCTAAATTGCACTGGAGAGGACAGCAGGTTCAGTGTCTTCCTGGGGTTTCCACAGCTCAGAATCCATCTGACAGGCTCCCCTCCTGTAGTCCAGTCCTCCGGGGCAGTATTGATGAAGTTGGTTTGTCCAGAGTGAGGGCATGATGGGGGAGCTGTGTAGACTGGGAGACTAAATTGAAAGTTTAGGCCAGTTCAGCTGCTACCATCTTCATCAATATGCTATTCCTGATTTAGGCATCATTCTATTCCAGAATTCCCTACCCACCTGAATGTTGCATTACAGCACACTTCTATAGATCTTTCATTTGTTTTACTATGCTCACACCACCAGCAGCAGTTTCACCATATCTTAATTTAATGAAAAATGGCAAGACCTTTACAATTTCTTAACTACTCATCGGGAGCCACAATGGGAAGAAACTATGGCTGCACATGGGAATCACCTGGGAGTCCCAATGGCCAGTCCATACATCATATCAATTAATTTGGGAGTTAGACTAGCATCAGATTTTTTAAAAATGATTTTGAGAGAGAGAGAGAGAGAGAGAGAGATCAGTTGCCTTTTGCATGTGCCCCAATCAGGGATCAAACCCACAACCTGGGCATGTACCCTGACTATGAATTAAACCCACCACCTTTTGGTGTACAAGATGATGCTCCAACCAACTGAGCCACATGGCCGGGGTAGTTTTTTTGTTTTATTTTGTTTTTAAGCATCCCAGGTAATTCTAATGTGAAATCAATTTTGAGAACCAATCATAATTTAATGGTGGTATGAGTGGATGGGGGGGTGAACAGACCCTCCAGCAGGAGTCTCAGTATTCATCGATCTTTGCACCAGGCAATGCAAAAGTCCTCTGCTCTTTTTCATATATGTTATGAGACACTCTAGGTAAAGACTTATTTGCTAATCATATGAGTAGCAAGTGTCCCAGAAAGTATAGTAGATAAGCCTAGAGTCCTAATCTTTTAAAATTCTTCACAAACATGTACACTCACCTTCTCTGTACCAAGCACAATGCAAGTTGTTAGTGATAGGATGATGGTACTATTATAATTAGCAATAGCAACCAGCATTCACTGAGTACCTATTCTGAGCAGGTCCTGTGCTAAGTGCTGTAAACATATTTTTAATTTAATCATCCCATAAACGTGGAGGTTCATACTATTAGCATTTCCTTACTATGAATGAGAGTCAAAGAAGTTAAATAACTCACCCAAAGTTACATAGCTAGCACATTTCAGAGGTGAGACTCAGCCAGAGATTTGAAATCTCACTTGGCAGCAAGGAGGAAGGTAAAGGAAGTAGTGTCTCACTTTTTCACCACAACTTTTATTATTTTATTTCAGTGTTACCAGAGCTAACTTAATGATAGGCCCATGGTTTTTTGTACCCAATCTTTGCTGATTAGACATTTCCCTGCTCTCTCAGCCTGGCTTAGAAGATGGATATATAATGACTGTGATATAATGTATTAGTTGCTGTCTGAAGTATTATCAGAACACAAATAAGGGGCAATTAATTCTACTTAGGTGGAAGAGAGGGTATCAGGGAGGCTTACAAACAAGAGAGGGTATTTTGGGGAGGAGCTTGCTCAGCAGAAAAGAAAGAAGCATGCCAAGTGCAGGGAATGGGAGGACGAACACACAGGCATGAAAATGTGAGGAATTCTGGAGAAATGATCAGCCTCTATCAGTGGTTCTCAAACTTAAGTGTGCATTGGAAGCACCTGGAGGCTCCTGAAAACATGGCTTGCTGGGCCCAATTCCCACAGCTGATTGGGCAGGACTGTGAGAGACCAAGAGTTTCCGTTTTTAATGGGTGATTCCGATCCCTGTCCAGGGACTACACTTTGTTAAGAACCCTGGTCTGCATATAGAAGGATCTTCTGGAAACCCCCACAGAGTGTATAGATGAGAGGCATGCCAAAGTCAGCAAGACTTGCACCAGAAGAAAATTCCCCAAAGAGATGAGGATTTCTTCTTTTCCTGCAAAAAGTGGTGGTTAAATTTTACTGTTAGTTTTGGGAGCAATTCATACTGAAGCTGCCCAGTGGGAGGAAGCTGAGAAACCACAACTCAGAGCTGAAAGAGGGAAGCTGGGATTTTATTGCATTTCTGCCCCATCAGTGCCCCTATTCACATGCTAGTGAGGGCCTGCGGCTACAGACTTGAAGCACACTAGCTCTTTTGTTGTTCGAGCCAATGTTTGTGCCTGATTTGCAGGGAAGATGGCATTTTTCATAACCCTGCCTCCAGTTTTGGATCTGTGTCCGCTGACCACAGGTGAGTTCCTGTTTTTTCCCTAAAATGATCTGTTGACTGCCAGTGGCTACAACAGGCAAGAGGACATGTGGGGACTGCTTTCCCATCCAGGGAATGAAGAGGGTGCTGGAAGGCCAGGGTAAATTGGATGGGATTGAAACAGATGACATCCTTTTGAAATTCTTCCTTTTCTTCCACTTCTAATTCAATTAGCATGCTTTGCTTCTCTCATTTTCCAGGATGAAAAATCTAGGTTGCTCTCCAACCTCACAGAGAAAGTCTTGCCTCTCTTCCTCTTTCTCAACCCCTAAACCAACTGGGACTGATGACAGCTAGATGCAAAGATCATACGTGTCCCATAATTGTGGAACATGAAGCATTGCCCCACTCTTTCCACTAAGTCTCTTGGCCGGCTGAAGACCAATAGCTGTGTGTGTCATATTCCTGATGGGAGCCCTTCCAAATCCCATCATTATTGCCAGGATTGACAGAAGTTCGAATTGACT
Organism: Lasiurus cinereus; assembly: GCA_011751065.1. Taxonomy (NCBI): domain Eukaryota; kingdom Metazoa; phylum Chordata; class Mammalia; order Chiroptera; family Vespertilionidae; genus Lasiurus; species Lasiurus cinereus. The sequence continues at coordinate 7,833,351 of JAAGEH010000020.1, forward strand.
ATCAGAGAAAGAGAAAGAAAACCAACTGATGGTGTTTGGATTCTGTGTTCCATCTTTGCTTTCACTTCTCATGTAATTCCCCATTACTCCATGGCCATCTTCAGGAAAACTTCTAGATGCCTACTTAGTAGTCTACTTGGTTACTAGCCAGTATGATACTGGAAACACTGGGTTTTAATTTCAGGACTTTCATTTTCTTGATATTGGCCAAGAAGGAGGAGAAAGATAGACTAGAAAACAAACATTACCTGGATGTGTGAGCCTGGTGCCCCAAGTGCCCGAAGCCTGTGCTCCATTTCTTTGGGGGATGGGAGATTTATTGTCAGTCCTTTTGTTGGGACTCTGGTGAATTGGGGGTGGGGGAGGGAAGGAGTCATGTAAATATAAGTATTTTTGTCCTCATGTCTCTTGTCCCTCACAAGGACCCAATTAGGAGAGATTGCCTCACCAGAGGAGGCTGATTAAATTCACAGATTTATTTCAAAACCACTTGGGGAATTGTGGAAAATGAGTTTCACTGCTGAGCTTCCTTGCTTAAACACACACATACACACACACACACACACATGGAAAATCAAGTTGCAAGCCTGCACCTTGCATTATCCACCTCTTGTGGATCATCAAATATTCATTCTCTGCGTGCAGAGACAAGATGCAGCTACCAGGCTCCCCAAGCCTCCGGGGCAGGCCCTAGCCCTGTGTTCATGGTTCACAGGGGAAATCCTGACCCAGGATCGAGGGGTGGGGGGTGAGGGGTGGGGGGGTTGGATAGAGGCCTGCTGTCTACGCAAAAAGGGAGGACCATCCTTTGCACCTAGTGTGAGTAGTCAGTCCTTACTTTCATTGGGGGTCCTAGAAAAGCTATTGTGATAAGGTGTGATGGGAATGAAATCAGATTTTTCCACAGAAGTGAGGATGGCATTGAGGATGCCTTCCTGATCCAAAAATCTGATGCCCCGAAAGTTACAGAAATAACCAGGAGTATTGCTTTCAAACTTAACTTTCTAACCAGGATGTTCAAGATGGACATCCCCCATCCAGAGTCCACGGTTTTATTTATTTAAGGTGGCATTTCTCAAATTGTTTTCTGCAGAACACTAACCTCATGGGCAGCTCTGCAATAAAAGGTTTGATGTGGCAAAGTTGGGACAGCACTGCCTGCTTCATGCCCTGATCCTTAGACCTTATTGACCTCTGAAAAGTCACAGTGAACTCTCAGTGAACATCTACTGGAGCCAAGCCTTACCAAGTGCTTTTATTTATTTATTTATTTATTTATATTTATTTTTTTGTTTAAAGTATTACATATGACTCCTTTATCCCCTATCCACTTTTATATTTTTAATCTCATCAAGTCTTCAAACAATAATCTCTGAGTGAATACTAATATATCCCAGGTTATACATGAGGAAAACGAGGCTTGGATAGTCCAAAAGGTAAAAAGGTGGAAGGGGAGCCAGGGCTCAAACCAGAATTCGCGCTCTCAGTCTATGGCTCTTAACCTCTCAGCTCGAGCACTTTCCCTGCTCATAGACTTCTCACAGCACAGTTTCGGTATTTTCTTCTTATGCTTTTTTGCACATTAGAGTCCACTCCTAGCTGTGACAGTTGGTCACTTTTGTAGTTTTTATTCTTGCCATCACAGGAAGCTAGCTAGGGAATCATTTCAGGAGCTCTCTTCCCCTGCAATGGACTTTCCTGCCTGGGTCTCCTTGAGCCTTTGTAGAAATGCTTGGAGCATGGTTTAGTGGGCTTTCTTCTGTACCTTGACAGCTTATGGATAAACAAAGATGTAAGGAAGACAGGCTGTGTCTGCGTTTATTTACCCTGCCTTTGGCAAGGAGTTTGCCACTGCAAAATGATGGAAGTGAGTAAAAAGTAAAAGTAAAATGAAAAATGATGCCCACAGGACACTTAGCTCTGGGGATTACAATTTCTTGCTCCATTGGATCTCAACAACTGTTAGTTGATAAGTTGTTTCAGTTGAGAGGTGTGGGAGGGAGGGAACGAGAGACAGAATGAGACTGTGTCCTAGGAAATGGTTCATTAAACCTGGAAACCAGGCTGTCCTCCAAACACCTTACCAATGCCAGGGTGAAGCACAGAGCTGGTCTACCCGGCTCTAGCAGAGCCAAACACTAGACACTGAGAATCAAGTGGAGGAAGGTTGGCTATTTTAACCTGAATGGTGCCACTCAGGAGAACAGGAAGCCAATGTTAAAGCCTGAACCACTTGGTAGCCTATAAGATACAGGTCATATAAGGCAAAATCACAAGGCACCGTGGGTTAGGGATTCAGGGTCATGCTGGGAGCTGAGTCATCAGAGGTGAGGTGCGGGTGATGAATCTTCAGGACAGCTCTGAGTCTGTTCCCCTGTCTCTCTGTCTTTTTTTATGGAGAAGTAGCCAGGGGGGTCATTATGCCTTAGGGCTGGAACCTAGCTCAGGTCAGGATGTTACCTCTATCCTGCCGAAGGTCTAGGGACCATTAGTCAGGGCCCTGATCTTGTCTTCTGCTGCCTCAGGGGTTGCTGATTATCTGGGAGAAACTCTAGGTCTCTGAGGGGTATAGACACAGAGATTATTTCTAGAGCTAGGATTTAAAGCTAAATTAAATCAAAGTTAGAAGGACGCTCAGTGTCACTGGAACTTGCTCAGGAAATTGACTTGCTGAGGATGGAGAGAGGAGAATGTAAGGCAAAGACAAAAGGTACTGGAAGTGGTGTTCTTGATTCCATAAGATTGCATAGGGTGCCTAATCGCTGCCATCAGGTTTGACCCCAATTAAGTCGCTTCCTGGACTGTGGCTCCAAGAGCACACACATTATAGGATTTGCCTTTCCTCTGTCCCCTTGGTCAGTCAGAACTAATTTAATGAGCATCTACACTTTTTCAGCATTTCCCCTACACACAAAGGCCAGTTGCCTGGGGTGGTGAGGATGACGTTTGAGGAAGTTTTTTGTTATTGAAACTGTGCTTAATGCTCTCCTTGGCTTATCTCCTTCCCTATCTTTAAAAGTCTTACGAGGAAAAGTCCACTATTAGTTGTGTTTTACTGAAGAGCAAACTGAGGCCAAGAGAGGAGAAATGACTTGTAAGAAGATACACAAGTAGTCAGGGGCAGAGTCCAGACACAAATTCACTCCCTGGCATTTTAAAGCCTGTACCTGCATGACTGTCAAATACCAGCTAAGTGAGTGGGAGCTCCTCTTCATGTGGCCCAAATGGAGTCTGTTCATGAAATGTAAATAAAGAAAAATGTTTCCTTCATGCATTAAAACAAATGATATTACTAACCCAAGTAAGTGGAACCTCAGAAGAAAAAAAAATTAGGAAATCATTTATTTTAGGGAAAACACGAAGTCTATGGATATAAATTATTCTGGATAAAATGCCTCAGCCTGAACAGATTTTCTCTAGCTTGGCTGAAATTGAAACGCTGGAGTTTGCTCTTTCTGCAGTCTCACAGAAAGTACTTGAAGCGCCAGTCTGCATTTGCTTCTTACAAACAGCACACACAGCGGGCTCATTTTCAAAACATAGGAGATGGCTAGTAATCTCTCCAGATCATGAATATGCCAGTGAAGGGGAATTGAGAGGTATGGCAACTCCACTGCTTTCATTCATTGAAAGCTTTACATATTAAGCAGAAGCTATTCAGTAGTAAACAGAAATGAGCTATCCAGCCATGAAAGGACACGGAGGAACCTCTGATGCCAACTGAAAATACTACATACTGTAGGAGTCCCACGATTTGGTATTCTGGAAAAAGCAAACCTGTGGAGACAGTAAACCATGGGACACGGGAGTGTAGGGCAGCGAACCTACTTCCTATAAGTCTGTCACGGTGAATTCATGTCATTGTACATTTGTCAAAATCCAAGAGTGCTCAATGTAAAAATTAAGCCCTCATGTATTCATAATAATGTATTACTATTGGCACATCAATTGCACATGGATGTAAGATGTGAATAAGAGGGAACCGTGGTGCGGGTAGCAGGCTGAGGGAGGAGATGGGAGCTATACTTCCCACTCAATTTCTTGGTCAATAGTAAAACTCCTCCCAAAGAAGTTTTTTGTTTTTTTGTTTTTTTGTTTTTTTACAGCCAAAGAGAATTGCACTGTTTTTCAGCATCGTGGCATCTCTTTAGATGACAGTCCTCTAAATGCATAAGACCAACCAGGTCTGCCCAGGCTGTGATGACCAAGATTAGATGAAAGGTCAGGTTAAACGTCTCGCTGGGCTGGGAAGACAAAGCAGACTTTGTGTCACAATAGAACTCATCCCCTGGAACAGGGAGATGGCAAGAGATAAAACAATACTCTTTATCACTAGCAGATTAACCAGCAAGGACGTGATCTTTCTATTTATCTTATAGGCTCCCAAGGACAATGGGCCTTCTGTCCTTACACCTGGTGAAGGGAAAGGCACCCTCAGCAGAGAGCTAATGGGATTTACGTGAGGCCATGCAGTTCAGATTTCATACCTTCGTTTCTGACAGTACATCCCGTTTCATAATCTGCCTTCCAGCAATGGTACTTGGAAGCAGAGCCATCAGCTTCCAAAGGGCATGAAGCAGATATGTGGCTTGTCTGAGAAGAATGCTAGAATGTAGAAATCCCTGTTGGAAAGCAAGATAACAGAGTTGTGGCATGTTTCCCCTCTCAGTCAAACACTGGCCAGGAGGGCCTGCTCCTTCCCTGTGCTCAGCTCCTAGCTCAACACCAGACTCAGAGCAAGTCAACAGAGACAAGGCCTGCTGGACAAGTGAACCTCTGAGACAGAGCACATCAAAATGATTCATCAAGATGAACACCTTGTTTTTCCTGCTTCACTACAGTTCCAGATAAATCTTTGTGGGTGCATGTGTGTTGATGGTTTCTTTATTCTAAATCCTTGTTTGGAATGGGACCAACTGGATTTGACTGCCTTAACTTGAGAACAAAACCCCCAAATTTCTGTGGGCAGCCAACCTTTCCCCAATAGTTAATGTGTGAAGTTTGAATTTAATACTCCCTTTTGGCTCAAGGGGATGGTCTGTGGCCTGGGTCCAGCCAGTCAGAGCTCTGTGTCCCTTAGCCTCAGTGGAATTCAGAGAAGGGCACATACCTCAGGCTGGGCCATGAGACCTGGGATTTTGCAGGCATGATTTGAAATAGAAGTGTTCTTAGTCTGCTGGGGTTGAGAAATTGATAAAATGAAAACCTAATTGCTTTCATAAGACTTCTTAACCACTACTTGGGAAAAATCTCCCTGAAAATAACGCCAAAAGAGAGTAGAATTGGGTTGAAAGCTGGAGAGAGAAAGCAAGTCCTCATGAAAATATTTAAGCAACTTGAACTAGCAAAGCCTGAAGTTAACACATTTCCTGGACCTTTCAATGAAATGGGCCACTAAATTCCCAAGATTTCAACCACCATATAACCAATTGTAATTTACCATTGTACTCATTTTCCCTCACACATTGAAATTCTGTGTGTTAAGAACCAAAAACAGTGTCTGGAATTATGGCTTTATAATTGTAAAAATGACTGAAAGAAGCTCAAACATTATTTAACCTGATGGAGAAACTGAGGTTGAGGGAGATGACATGGTGAGTCACAGGAGCTGCCTTGAAAGCCAGTTCTGCCATACCGGCTCCTTTGTGGCGCACACTGCAGTTGTACTCATTAACAGATGGCACGGCCTTCCCAGAGGCACTTCTGTTAAACTTCCCAAACACTTCCTGCTCTAGCCATTTCCTGCAGTGGTGAGAGGGTCAGCCTACCAACTGAAGGTTTGCGGGTTCAATTTTTAGTCAAGGACATGTACCTCGTACCTCACTTGTAGGCTTGATCCCTGGCCCCTGAGATGAGAGAGAGAGAGAGAGAGAGAGAGAGAGAGAGAGAGAGAGAGAGAG
>JAAGEH010000020.1:7839260-7892867 GCA_011751065.1 Lasiurus cinereus
GAGAGAGAGAGAGAGAGAGAGAGAGAGAGAGAGAGAGAGAGAGAGAGAGAAAGAGAGAGAGGGAGTTAATGGGGAAAATATCCAAATATCCTCAGGTGAGGATCAAAAATAGAAGAATATGTCCAGACCAGTTAGCAAATTGTACCATCCTGAGACTAGATCCTTCTCCCCTCAGGATTCTTGGACCTCTCCACAATTTAAATCAGAAATTCAAGGGGTAATGTCTGTCACTGTGGCCAACTTCCATTCTAATTAGTCACACCCCTCCTCAGCACCCTTCATTAACACAAAGCCAGCACACAGACGGTTTCCCTCCAGATAATGGCAACTTCGTGGGTGAATTGCAGGCCACATCTCAGTCCTTTGGGATAAATGTCTCAAATATAAGCATTAGATGAAGGCTAATTATGCCAACTGTGCCCAAAACAACATGGGGCCAGAGAGGAGAAAGTTCAGCCCTGGAATGGGGAACTCTGAGGAAGCTTTTTCATTCCTTCAATTTGGTTTAAGACACTCCCTCCCCATAGAGACAGAAGTTCAAGGCCTCTAAGTTGTTAGACAGAGACAAGAAGGGTCTGCCTTTCCCCTTCCTTATATATATTGTGTGTGTGTGCATGTGTGTGTGTGTGATTAAGCATGAAGATTTTATTTCATTTTTTTAAAGCCTCACCCGAGGATATTTCTATTGATTTTAGAGCAAGGAAGGGAAGAGAAAAATAACAGCATGAAAGAGAAACATCAATTCTTTGCCTCCTGTATGCAGCCCAACTAGAACTGAACCCTCAACCTAGATATGTGCCTTGAGCTGGAATGGAACCCATGACCTTTCAGTGCACGGGATGATGCTCCAACCAACTGACCATATTCTCAGGGCCCTTGTTTTTTGGGGAATAGTAGAGCCTCTCTTCAAGTATTGGGAGTCCAAACAACAACAAAGAATATGAAAGGAAAGCAAAGCTGTGAAATGAGAGACATCCGGCCTAGGCCCCTTCTGAAGTCAATGGGAGGTGAGCTGCTCTCCTGACTCCTTAGCAACAGAGCTGGACAAACTGATGGATGCAAAGCTCTGATGCTTGGAATCCCCAGTGTGAGTCACCTGTGCACAGCTAGTCAATCTGCAAACCAATGGTCTGCCTTCATGAGATGATGAATACAGAGAACGCACTCAAGCCATTTGGACATCTGCCTCCCTTCATGCCTTACCAGCATTTGCAGATCACCAAATAATTTAAAAATATGAATTGATAAGCAATGTTCTTTTATGGCCCAGACATCACTTTAGTTGTAGCCACAATTTTCTTGTATGATGTTTGAAGCAAGAGATATTCAATGGTTGAAATACATGTTTAAAAAAAAGCCAGAAAACTCCCAGCCTACCTCCCCTCCATCTAGTTATCTCCTTCTCCTTCTCTGGGTTTTGGCTTATGGGTCATTCTCTGTTTCAGTCTCCCCCCAACTAGTTTAGCATCTCCACAGAATCTTCTGATTTCCTTTTGGTAGCTTTTATTATATCTGTAATAATTTTCTTAATGCCTGCCTTCCCCAAGACCCATAAGACCTCCAAGGATTGAGACTGTATTACTTTCACTCCCATATCCCCAGCACCTAAAAGAGTGTTTTGTTTACTATGACTGGTATTTACTGGGTCATGAAGGAGCACTGAAGGATGCTGATACCAAGACCCAGCTACTTGTGGAATGGGCCCTCAACCATCCTTCAGCATGTGGGAAAGGCTTTTATAAAGATAAAAGTCATCCATGCACACAAGTCCTTCAGCTTCACTAGTCCCCAAAACACTTTCCAGTTGTCTTTTCTTCTCTTACTGTTTCTTTAAAAACATTATCTCCTACCCCATGACTTAAGCAAACCTCCATTCCATGCCATTTAACTGGTACATAAACTGAGTTTTTCTCAAATTGAGGTCCACACACCAATGGAGGTTGGCTGACCTTTGATTAGGGTTCCGTGAATTCCCTCTGAGATTTATAAAGAGATAAAAGCACATACTGAATCATGCACATGAATCTTTTAAAACTGAATATAGCCACATAATTTCAATACCTGGAGTTTTTTGCAAATCCTATCTCCTCCTTTCAAAACGTGGAGTCGAAGTTATCTTCCTCCCTTGAATGCAGGCGGGACTTTGTGACTTACTTCTAATGAGCAGAGTGAGGCAAAGGGACTTGCATAATTTCTGGGGCTAGAGTAGGAAAGGTGATAGGACTCCACCCGCTCTCTCTGGGGCACGTACCAGGAGCATCCTGGAGAAATCTGGTTCTCTTGAAGCTGCCACTGTACAGACCAAATAGAAAGACTGCTTAGAAGTTGCTAGAGGAGCCGCAACTGTTCAAGTCTCTCTAGCCCAGCTCTGAGGCCTGGGAGTGGTGAAGACTTACAAGATGACCCAGCCTCAGCCACCATCTGACAACTGCATGAAAGACTTCAGGCCAGAACTACCAGCTGATCCTCTCCCAGGTTTCTGACTCTAAGAAACCATGAGAAAGAAAAGATTGTTGGTGTCTTGCACTGAGTTTTGTGGCAAAAGATAACTATCACAGAGTGCTTGCTGGTGGTTGGGTTTATGATTGCATTGGAATCTTTGTGCCATCAGTACCCTACTCATGTTGCAAGCAGTTACTGGGCCTCAGCCAAGCAACTTTAGCAATTACATTTAACAAATGCATTCAAGTTTAAATTTATTGGTTTTGTTTTACTTTTTTTTCTCAGATTCTATTTAACTTTGCCATTGGTTATTTTTATATGTATACATTTAAGTAACATTATAATAAAATAATTTAAGTCAACACAAGAGAACCACACTTCTTTTTTCTTTAAAAGGAATCATAAATTTGAGAATCAATGGAGGATCTTCAGAAAGGCATATGTATCTATAACACACTATCATCATATTAACTGTTGTTAAATGAAGTGATGCCTACTACTATTCACCCTAGAGCCATGGTCGGCAAACTGCAGCTCCTGAGCCACATGTTACTCTTTGGCCCCTTGATTGTGGCTCTTTCACAAAATACCACAGCCTGGGCGAGTTTATTTTGAAGAAGTGTAGTTAGAAGAAGTTTAAGTTTAAACAATTTGGCTCTCAAAAGAAATTTCAATCATTGTACTGTTGATATTTGGCTCCGTTGACGAATGAATTTGCCAACCACTGCCTCGAGCATTCTTTTTTTTTTTTTCCTTTTTTTTTATTAATTTTTTATACATATCTCCCCATTGTTCCCCCTCCCTCCCAGGCATAATTGTTCAGAGATGTAACAGTTTAACTGTAAGGTTAGTATACCTGCCTTTAAGTCTTCTAGTTTAAGCCTTATGTTGGAAACCCCAGTTCCCAATTGATGACATGATGATTGTGGGCCTTAGTATACATGGCCTGACATTTTTGATCAGCATCCACTTATTCCTCCTATTTTCCATTTTCAGCTAGAAGATGGCCATCTATCTTTACCTCACTTACATTTTTGAGTAGGGCACTTAACTGACATTTTAAATCAGATCATTATAAATATACTTTTCAGTTATCATGACTACCCATTCATTCATGTTTATATCATGCTTAAACAAAAGCACAAATGCTTAATTTGTAACTTATGCAAATATTTATAAATGTATATTTTTATTTTATGTGGATATTTAATAGATAAAACACATAGCTTTCCATTATATGATGTGACAAGTCCTGCAAATAGTTTGATTTTTAAAAAATAAAATAATAGATTATTATCATAACAATAATATCAATAATTTATTACAGTCTTGAAGTACTTGTACAGTATGATGTTAAATATTTCACCTATATTATTTCATTTATCAAATAATGATTTAGGTAAACTTGTCATTTTATAGAGGCTCAGAGGGATAGTCATTTTTCTGAAGATAATATAACGAAATGGAGGAGTTAAAACTTGATCCCAGGTAGGTCTGCCTTTATTAACTCAGTTTTTAACCTCTCTAAATTCTCTTGACTGTCCATACATTCTTATTCACTGTATTGCAGTAAAGCTAACTATCATCAGTTAAGAGATGTTCCATTATTTACATGGCAATATGACAAAGACAGACAACAAAACTATGGCACAACTCTTTATCACTAGAATTATTTTAGATCTGAAAGTGCTCTATTCAATAAATAGACCTAGTTTGACAAATACTTTTAACATTACTGTTGTGCATATGTATAAAATGGTAAATGTAAACAGCATAAGTGGAAAGAGGTATTTTTAGAACTTCCCATTTAGAGTCTGGTTCCCCTTATGGTTTTACAGATAAGGATCCTTGTGTCTGTTTTTTCACAATGTCATCCTCCACATCAGAGGACATTAGCGATGCAGCATTTCTTAAAAGAATGCTCTATTGTTGGGTCTGGGCTTTTCTTTTAAGCTGCCATTCATTACCTTTTTCACAAGTTTTTATATGTTCTGGCAACGAAGTCACTGCCTCTCATTTAAATATTTAAAAATGCACATCTTAGAGTCAATGGAATATATTATTATGTTTCTGTAGACCTTGATAAATAAATAATCAACCACCCACAAATTTAAGAAGTATCTTACAACGGTTTAGTTATACTAAGTATCTAGGTCTAATATAGCAATAGCTGCTAGAAATCATAGCACATTCATGTTATTTTATTCATATTATCTCTATTTGTCAATGCTTATGATGAATCAGATGTTGGTCTGGATCGAACCCGGACACTTCAGTCCATGTGTTAATTCATTAAACCCAATAAACCCAAGAAAGAGACATTGTTCCACTGATTAATGAAGAAACTAAAATTTAGAGTGTTTAAATAATTTGGTCAAAGTCACTGCTTCTGAGTGTGTGTTGTGTGTGTGTGTGTGTGTGTGTGTGTGTTAATCCTCACCTAAGGATATATTTTTTCATTGATTTTTAGAGAGAGTGGAAAGGAGGGGAAGAGACAAAAAGAAAGGGAGACACAACAATTGGTTGCCTCCTGCATGTGCCCTGAATGGGACCAGGGATCAAGCCTGCAATCAAGGTGCATGCCCTTCAACATAATCGAACCTGGACCCTTTGGTCTGCTAGCCAATGCTCTAACCCAGTGGTCAGCAAACTCATTAATCAACAGAGCCAAATATCAACAGTACAACAATTGAAATTTCTTTTGAGAGCCAAATTTTTAAATTTAAACTTCTTCTAATGCCACTTCTTCAAAATAGACTCACCCAGACCGTGGTATTTTATAGAAGAGCCACACTCAAGGGGCCAAAGAGCTGCATGTGGCTCATGAGCCGCAGTTTGCCAACCACTGCTTTAACCACTTAGTGAACTGGCTAGGGTTCACATTGCTTCTTAAGTAGGGGTTTGATTTTGCTCTCCCTGACACCAAATTCTATTCTGCCACCTAGTTTGCAGTATTACTATTTACATAAAACATTGGCTGTATATTCATTGGTAACTAATATATATATTTTTTACACTTGATTCAGTAAGAGTTTGAGTTTTTAAAAATTTATTTTTCAATTACAGCTGACCTACACTATTATATTGTTTCAGATGAACAACATAGTGATTACACATTTATATACTAGAACTTACAAAGTGATCATCCTGATAAGTCTAGTACCATCTGACACCATAATTGGTAACTAATATTAAGGTATTATTATAAACTATGCAAAGTGTTCTATTTCCCTTAGCATTCCTTCTTCCTGCACGTGAGCATGGAACTTCATTAACTCCTCTCCCCAAGGCAAAATATTAACAACAACCCTTCAGGGTCTGATCTGGACGTAATAAGCCAACATTTCCTATAGCCTGTAAATGCATCACTCCCTTGGCCACCTTGCTTTATAGGTTTCTGGAAGAAGTAGTTATAAAAATGACCACAGTACTGACCATGTCACAGGACATAGGTCCATGCATTCCTATTTTACTGCTGATCAAAAAGTTCATCTTGGCATGGTAGGAAATAATGTTGCTTCCTTCACGTGGTTGTAGCCCACTGTATGCAAGGAAGGAATATATACAATTCTTGTACCTGACACAAAAGGTTTTATTATCTAGTTATTGTCCAGTAGATCCATTAGGTAATTATTTTGCTTTTAAAACAAAGGAAAATAATCTCAGAGGAACTGTGACCTCAATTTATAATCTCAAGATCAATGACACTAAACTTTATGCTGTGCAAGTAACTAACCCAGGAATTACAAAATGAAGTGAACCAGTTTGTATAATGTTAGCTCATGGATTTCAGAAACTTTCACTTAAAGGTCCTTACTATGGTACCTTGTAACAGTGTCTTTACCAGTTCAGTCCCAGTTTTTGGGAAACAAGAAGATCTCCGTCGTTTCTAGTGCTTGTGAGCCATACTTTTTTTTAGAGAAAAGTAGGATTCATCAGACAGTGAATGAAGGCCAGGCCAAATGACATGCATATACCAGACACCTATGTGCTTCTTTCATATTCTCATCTCTGCATCTGGCATCGCCATTTCCCAGCTACCCAGAGTAGAAATGATTCTTGACTTGCTTTTTTTATTTGGTCCCCATATCCAATCACTCTTTGAGTCTACTTCCATACCTCCTCAATAACTCTCTAATCTGCTCATTTCTCTCCACCCTAACTACCATTCCTTCTAGTCACCACCATAGCCCCCCTGTATAGCTTCTAGCTAATCTAATTGATATTTTCTGCTCCTTGTTCTTTATGAAGCAAAAAGTCTAATCATGTCACTTTCTGGCTTAAACTATTGGATGGTTTCCTGTGGCTCTTAAGATAAGGCTCAAGTCCATTTTACAGCTTACAAAATAAAAAAATAATAATAATTTGAAAAGTAGCCTGGCTGGTGTTGCTCAGTGGTTGAGCACCCACCCATGAACCAAGGAGTCCCAATCAGGGCATGTGCTCAGGGTTGTGGGCTGGATCTCTGGTGGGAGGCATACAGGAGGCAGCCAATTAATGGTTCTCTCTCATCAATGTTTCTATCTCTGTATCCCTCCCCCTTCCTCTCTTTTGCAAATTAATTGAAAAACATATTTTAAAAAACACTCAGTGATTGTTAAAAAAAATTTATTAAGTAAATAGCATACCAGTAGTCCTATCCTTTATATATTTGGGAATATAGACTGAGTGGCCAGATTATTATGACAACCCCATCAGTACTTTGTTAGGCCACCATTTACCTTCAATACTGCAGCGATTCTTCTTAGCATTAACTCCGCGAGATGTTGAAAGGTGATGCGAAAAATCTGATACCATACTTGATGAATAGCACTGTCCAGTTCTGTGAGATTTGATGGTTGTGGAACCAGCTGCCTGTTGGTTCTTTTAACTTCGTCCCACAAAAGGTAAATTGGATTGAGATCTGATGATTGTGGGGACCACCTAAATAAGGTAAAGTCTCCCTCATGTTCTTGAAACCACTCCTGCACAATACGAGCACCGTGGCATGGTGCATCGTCTCGTTGGAAGAAGCTATCTCCATTGGGATATGCCATTAACATGATGGGATAAACTTGATCAGCAACAATACTTAGGTATGTTGTGCTATTCAGATGTTGTCCCACACAAATTAAAGAGCCCGAATCATGCCAGAAAAACATGCCCCCAACCATAACACCATCTTGCAGGGTTGTACTCTTGCATGTGGGATGTATGCTTTCATGCTGTTTCAGTGAAATTCTCACTCTGCCAACTGCATGATGCAACTGGAAATATGATTCATTGTACCACATGACTTTTTTCCAATGCTCAACTGTCCAATCCTTGTGTTCCTGTGTGAATTGGAAACATTTTATTTTGGTAACTGAAGACAGCAAAGGTGTTCAAACAGGCCTTTAGCTTCTATATCTCATATGATGCAGTTGATGGCTAATTTGCCTACAAAAGTCAGGTAGTCATAACATTTTGGCCACTTAGTGCATAAATTAATTAAAAAATAGACAACAGAAAAAAGTAGGTAAAAGTATTGAACTGTTATTTCATAAAACACAATATTAAACAGCCAATAAACTTTTATAAAAGTGCTCACTTTTATCAATCATCAAGCTAATGAGTAAAGAAGAAAAAGAGATAGCTAGCTCCATTGGGGTCAATCTGAGGTAATGGGTTGCCTATAAGTAGGAATAGCATTTAATTATTTATTTCTCTTCTTTAGCTCCAAAAAGAATTTCATATTATGAGCAAAAGTCTCTTTTAGATGAGTCAGTAAAAAAAAAAAAAAAAAAAAAATTATACCAAGGCATCCCCAAAATATAATCTTAGGAAAGGGGAAAATTGCCCAATCTAACCACGTGAGATAGTCTGCCAAAAACAATTTTCTTACTACTATAAAGTCCAACTGGAGATCAATCCTATTTTTTAGTTTCCTTTATAATTTAATTTTGCCATTTATTTAAACAACTTGGAGAATGGATGCTCTTATTAATGTGCCTATTTCTGCAGAGTATATTTTAGTTCATTCCAGAAAGTTCTGGCTGAGTTCCTATGATGTGCCTAGCACCTTATGAAAGTGTAGGTAGCACTAGGTTCTAGTTCACAAACAACTAAAAAAGCTAAACCTCTACCACAATCCACTTCACAAGGGAAGAAACTGGGTAATTTTACTCCCTGCCATGCTATTCAGAAGTCTACTTGACTATTGTAGAATGTCATACGTATGTTATCTTAAGAACTTTTATTCACTGGGACACCTTAAAGATATTATAAATATAAGTTATCAACTTCAATAAGATACACTGCAGTAAGTACACAATCTACACAAAATTGGCATCAAAATATGTTAAGATGTCTATAAGTGAATAAGCATACCAGAAATAAAATAAGAGAAATGTGGGTACAAAAGAGGAAAAAGCATTTCACAGAAGAGAAAAACATGTATGTACAATGGATGCATGAAAAAAATATTAGTAATGAGGAAAAGACTAATCAAAATCACATGAGATACCATTTTACTGATAGTTGAATGGCCCAATGAAGAAGGCTGATCATACCAAATATTGGAAAGGATATGGACCCATAGGAATTCAAATGCATTACTGGTAGGAGTATAAATTGGTGCCATCTCATGGAATTCTACTTGGTGTCATCTCCAAGAGTTAAAGATTCACATACTCTGTGAACCAGCAATTCTACTCAAATGAAATGTTTGCTCATGTCCAACCAGACACATGTACTTGAATGGTCAGAAACCACTGTTCACAAAGGTAAAAACCTGGAGGTAACCCAAGAACCCTTCAGTGGGTGAGTAGATGATTAAACTGGGGTATATACATCATGGAATATAATACAGCAGTCAAACCAAGTGAACTACAATCATGTACAACAATATGAATTACTCTTAGCAACATAATAGTAAATGAAAATAGTCCCTAAGTGTGATGTCCTTTTCATAAAGTTTAAAACAACCAACATAAAAAATAGAATGTACAGCATGTTGACTGTAGTAAATAATACTGTATTATGTGGGAACCTTTTTCCACATCCCGCGTGGTTCAGGGTTCCCGGTTCAGGGTTCGGGTTCTGAAGGAGGCCGCACGCAAACGAAATGAGATACTAGTAAACATTAATTTGGCGATATTGGGGGGCCAGGCGGGAGCCTTCCTCTAGTGAAAAGGACTGCCACTTGCTCTGGCCTTTTTCTCCCTTTTATTAAGGCTTTGGGACACACCCCTAGCCTTTAGGCAGGAAATAACAAAACAAATTAACATGAAACAAACAGATAGAGGTTGCTTCAGCCAACAATGTTTCAACTAAACAGTGAGTAATTAGCTCTGACCTTTCAGAGCAGTTAAGGTTGACCAGCCTTCTGGCCTCCTGTTTACATCCATTTAGTGAGAACAATATTTGGTTTCCGACAGTATTACATATTTGAAAGTTGCTGAGAGAGTAGATCTTAAAAGTTCTTATCACATGAAAACAAATTCATGTGGTGATAAATGTTAACTAGACTTTTATGGTGATCATTTCACAATATATATAAACTAGAGGCCCGAAAATTGTCCCTCAGCCCAACATGCACCCTCTCATAGTCTGGACTCTTGCAGTCCAGGACCCCTTACTCCTTACCACCCACCTGCCATGGAGGTGGGAGAGGCTCCTGCCACCATTGCTGCTCTCATCAGCCCTGAACCCAACTTCTGATTGAATGGCGAGAGGGGAGAGAGAAGGAGGAAAGGGAAATGAGGATATTGGGAGGGAGGGGGAAGTGCAGGTCAACCAGAAGCCAGTTTGCTGCTCCTTAGTGCTGGCCCTGCCTCCTGCCCACTGGTTGGGGGCGGGGAGGTTGATTGGAGAGCGGGGCCAGGCCAGCCATGAGAGGGGCCGTGGGAGGTTGAGGCACTGCGGTTCAACCTGTCCCGCCTTTGTGGAGGTGCCGGGACTGTGCAACTGCCTTTCCTGCCATTTCTGCTGACATGACTGGCCTGTTGGCATAAGCTAACTGGCCCCACCCCCACCCACTGCTGGTTCCCCTGGAAGGTTATTCTGCCATCTGGTCTAATTAGCATATTAGCTCTTTATTATATAGGATATTCAGTCATTCTGTTGTACATCTGGAACTAATATAAGGTTATATGTCAGTTATATCTTGATGAAAAAGGAACTATAGTCTTCTCTGTTTTTTTAAAGTAGATTTTTATTGATTTCAGAAAGAGGAAAGGAGGGGGAGAGAAATAGAAACATCAATGATGAGAGGGTATCATTGATCAGCTTCCTCCTACACACCCAACACTGGAGATCAAGCCCACAACTAGGGCATTTGCCCTGACTAAAAATCGAACTGTGACCTCCTGGTTCACAGGTTGATGTTCAACCCTGAGCCTTGCCAGCCAGGGATCTATTCAGTTTTAATATGCAATTGTACATAATTAAAAAGAAGGGAAGAACTTATAAAATAATTCAATTATTAAATATCTCCCACAATGTTAATGAAGTTAGAAATAGAGAGGCAATTCAACTATTTAAACAGAAAGCAAGAGAATGATGGTCATGGTATACAGGGTCAAGTGGAAGGAAGCAGAACACAACCATTGTAGTAAATGTTGGCTACTATAAGATCTTAGCTTTTGTTTTGTGTAGTGAATTTGGGGATGGTTATTATGGTATAAAATAACTAGAAAAACAAAGTAGGTCATTCAGGGACCAATGACAACTGTGTCATGGAATAGGGGTTATAGTTCATCTAATTCTGTGCATCCAAAGTTCATAACAAAGGAAAAAACACCACTTTTTATAAAGAGTAGGTAAACATTAAAAAATGTAGAACAATTTTCTTTTTTACATAGAGGAAGGGAGAAAGAAGAGAGAGAGAGAAACATCCATTTGGACCATGGTTCATAGGTCGATGCTCAACCACTGAGCAATACCACCTGAGCTAGAAATCCTTTATATCACATCAATTTTTATTCATGTTATTCTTATTTAAATTTTTTCTCTCTAGTTTACCTTTATATTCTTTATTTTGATGTACTCATGTATTATATTTAATATAGTCATATTCATCAGCCTTTTTCCTTTGTTTTTGTGCCTTTATCTTATTTAAGAACTCCTTCCCTATCTCAATGTCATAAAGATATTCTCCTATATTCTTTTCTAATCATTTTAAAGTTCCTTTTTAGCTTTTTTATTTAATCCAAGAACAATTCATATTTGTATGTAGAGTGAAATAGAAAATGAATTTCATTTTCTCCTGTATGTGAGAAGTTATCCCAGATCCATTTATTAAAATGTACAGCTGACTATACTAAAAAAAGCACCTTGATTTCAGAATACTGTTGTTTCTGGAACTATGATCCAAGTATTGGAGGCCCCCATTATCTTAGTATTTACTATGTGTGTTCCCCAAAGAAATGGCCTCTTTCAAAGGTAGTCTCCATCAAACAACTTTCTGCTTTAATTTGGCTTCTCTCCCTTCACTATTTTAACAGTATTTACCAGTCATTACCCCATAGGTTGTTAGCTGTTTTAAAATCACCCACATACAGTACCAAAACAATACAAATGGAGAGGAAAGTAAAATTACAAATCTTATAAAAGATACGGGGATTTACCAACTGAGCAGAATTGCTTCTATCATTCCCAAAGGTAAAGACAGATGGTGAAATGGCAAAATTAGACTGTTTGGTAACAAAAGAAAGGCCTATAAGTAAATAAGATGGCACTATAGGTGCCTCAAAAGGGAATCACTTTAACATCAAACTTAGGAGGGGTCCTTGAGAGAAAATGAATAAAGGCCTGATATATTTTTGCAAACTGATTTTTTATGATCATGATGCAAAAGTAACACTAAAGATGTCATTTAGTTCTATTTTTAAAGAAAAATTAGACACAACTCACAGCACTTGAGTCTTGCTTTGTTCTAAGCATATCTCATAATTGGAATTATGAGTTAAATTCTCTTAAACATAAAATTAGACTGTTTTCATAAGTTATATTGTATTTTCAAGATAAAATCCCAATTAAACCTTTTTACAGTTATTTATTATAAAAATTTGATGCCTCTAGATTATGAACAATAACTTGGATGGGGAGAGTAAGGGGGTTACAAACCACATCTTTAACAAAAACCCATTTCTCAATGCACTTATTTCACAAGACCAGAATTGGGGTGAAGTGACTGAGAAAAAACACAGAACTAAGAAACTTTTAATTCTCAGGATTATAGACTTATAATTATAGGCTGCTCTGATTTCTATTATTATACGTTAGCTTTGCCTGTTCTAAAACTTGGAATGTAACCACCCACCATGTTCTCTTAGTGTCTAACTTCTTTCACTCAGCATGCTTTTGAGATCAATCCATGTTATCACATGTGTTTATAGTTCTTTCCCTTTATTGGTCAGTGTTCTGTTTTATAATTTTTATTCTATAATATATCAGATTTTATAAATATGCTATTTTATATTTTGTAATACTCCTGTTTATGAAACATTTTCTAGATATACCAGTGTGTTTATTCATCTTTTGATGGGCATTTGAATTGTTTCCAGTTGTTGCCTATTATGAATATAGCTGCTGTGACACTTGGGTCCAATTCTTATGAGCATATGTTTTCATTTCTCTTGGGTAAATGCCTATGAGAGAAATTGCTTGGTCAAACAGTTGTCATTTAACTTCATTAAAAAAACATACACACACAAAAACACCAAAAACTGTTTTCCTGAAAACATAACTATCTGCAATATATGAGAGTTCCAATTGCTCCTTATCCTCACCAATACTTGCTATTGTTGGTCATTTGAATGTTAGCCATTCTGTTGCAATGATGTGACACTTGTGTTTTAATGTGCAGTCCCCCAAAGTCAAATGTGATAGTGAGTATATTTTATATGTTTATTAGCTGCATATTTTCTTTGATAAAGAATCTTTTCAAGTCTTAATCAAATTGTTTGGCATCTAAACTAATAAAAGAGAAACACGCAAATTAACCACCACTCTGCTGCACCCACCAGCTAATCAGGAGTGAGTATGGAAATTAACCCAACTAAGATAGCAGCCACCATGGAGTTGGAATGAGCAGGAGGCTTGGATTGCCCCTAGTAATGGAAGAAGCCAAGCTTCTAGCCTGTCCTGGCCAACTCCGGCCTCCACTCAAGGCTACAAAGTTTCAATTATAAAAGATTAATAAATCCCAGATACCTGCCTCCAGCTGGCCCTGGCCTCCATTCAAGGAGGCTAAGGGAAAAAAAAGAAAGAAAAAAAGCTCCTTACCCAGACTGGCCACACCCCTGTGGGGTGACTGTACCCACTGGCAGGCTTGACTAGCCTGTAAACAGCCATCAGCCATCACCTAGGCTGGCCAGGCACCCCAGTGGGGACCCCCACTCTGAATGGGGTGTGGTCAGCCTACAAAGAGCCCTCAATCCCTCACCAGGGCTGGCCACACCCCCATGGCCTGATCCCTTTAAACAGGGAGTTGAACATTCCTCCAGGGGTCCCAGATTGGGTAAGGTACAAGCTGGGCTGAGGGACACCTCCCCCATGGAAAAATTTTGTGCACTGGGCCTCTAGGCTGATAAAATTTAAGCAGCCTTACTATATTTTGGATTATATATAAAAGTTCTGTCAGAATCATGAATTGATAACATTTCTCCCAAGTAGCTTTCCTCTTGGTTTTCCTAATGATATCCTTTGGAAAGCAAAAGCTTTTAATTTTGATAAAGTCCATTGTTCATTTTTCTTTTATTTTTTAGTCTAAGAAATGTTTGCCTACCCCAAAGTTACAAATCATTTATTCTATATTTTAGTCTAGAAATATTATAGTGTTGACTTTTTCATTTAGACTTGGGACCTATTTTGTATTAATTTTGGTATATGGCATGAGATAGATATCAAAATTCATTTTGTAATATGAATGTCCAGTTGTTCCCATATCACTGATTAAAAATAGCTTTACTTCCCTATATAAGTACTTTGGAACCTTTGCCCAAATCCAATTGACCATAGGTATATTGGTTTATTTCTAGACTTTCTTCTGCTCCACTGATTAATATATCAATACTTTTGTCAATACCACATTGATGTGATCACATTATAATATTCCTTAAAATCAGGTAATGTCACTCTTCCATCTTTGTTACTTTTCAAAACGTTTGGCTATTCTTGGTCATTGGCATTTTTATGTAAATTCTAAAATCAACTTATCAACTTCCAAAAAACATTTTCTGGAATTTTTACTGCGATGCCATCCTATATAATATAAGGATAATATGCAAATTGACCAAATGGTGGAACAACCGGTCACTATGACATGCACTGACCACCAGGGCATGCAGGAGCTGCCCCCTAGTGGTCAGTGCACTCCCACAGGGAGAGCACTGCTCAGCCACAAGCCAGGCTGATGGCTGGCGAGTGCAGTAGTGGTGGCGGGAGCTTCTCCTGCCTCCCTGGCAGCACTAAGGATGTCCAACTGTGGCTTAAGTCTGCTCCCCCTGAGTGTTTCTGGATTGCTAAAGGGTGCACACTGGGCTAAGGAACCCCTTACCCCTGAGTGCACCTTACCTCTAGTTAAATTATGAACAAATTTGATAGGACAGACATGTGCGAGTACTTTAGCCTAGAAAAGAATGAAGTACTCACATATGTTACAATATAAATGAACCTTAAAAACTTTATACTAATTGAAAAAATCCAGACACAGAAGGTCACATATTATATGAATCATTTGAGACAGAACACAGGTTAGTAGTTATCAAAGGCAGGATTTGGGAAAGTAGGAACAACTGCTTAACAGGTATAAATTGTTTTCTTCAAGTGATAAAAATGTTTTGAAAATAGGTAGAGGTGGTGGCTGCATAACATTGTAAACGTGTTAAATACCTCTGAATTTTTCACTTTCAAATGATTAATTTTATGTCATGGGAATTTCATCTTAATTAAAAAGACAGACTTAAAATGGTAGAGATATTTATTTTGTCTACTTTAAGAGTATCTGGCATGCAGTAGGTGCTCAATAAATATCCCTGAATAAATGAAAAATAACACCTACCTTTTAAGCCTAGGAGTTTCTTTCATAGCCATAACTAGAGAAATGTCTAAATTTCCCCCTAAAATTAATTTCTGAACCCAGGCATGGCTATAGTAGAAATTTACAAGCTACAATTCACTAAAAGATAGATGGTAGGCTCAGAGCCTAGAAAACAGTTTTGTGTTCTCTGTCATCCTTACTATTTCTGTAAAGCTGAAACTTCTGACTATGGCTCATATGTTTATTAGCTGCATATTTTCTTTGATAAAGAATCTATCACCAAGACCCCTGATATCCTGTCTCACTACTCAGTACACCCCAACAAGAGTAACCTTGAGTCCAGTCAGCATGGCTCAGTGGTTGAGCATTGACCTAGAAACCAGAAGGTTACAGTTCAATTCCCAGCCAGGGCCCATTACAGGCTTGATCCCCAGTATAGTGTATGCAAGAGGCAGCCCATCAATGATTCTCACTCCTCATTGATGTTTCTATCTCTCTCTCCCTCTCCCTTCCCTTCTGAAATACACACACACACACACACACACTAGTGGCCTGGTGCATGAAATTCGTACACATTAAAATGGGATTAATTAAAGGAAATATTTTAATATTGCTATTTGCCATTTTTCTATAATAAAAGTGTCAGAGATGAAATAAAATTAGTAAAATGTATATGAAAATCTTCCTTCTTTCAGAGTCTGAGGTGTCTGCAGGACATAGAGTCAAGTCCCACCCACCCGTGGCACCTCAAAATCATGTGAGACCAGACCCTGCCAGCCCCACCCCCATTGGGCGAGATCCAGACCGGGCTGGCCCTATTTTTGTCAAGCCTCCCTGGGTGGGGTGCACAGCCTCAGGTCCTTCTTCCCAATTCCAGGGTAGGGAACATGGCCTGAGGTACCTCAGCCCCGCACCAGGGCAGGTAGTGCGGCCTGAGGTCCCTGTCAAGCCCTGCTAGGCAGGGGGCTCAGCCTGAGGTCCCTTGGCCTGGTGTTGGGGTTGGGGATATGGCCTGAGGTTCCCCCAGCCAGGGCTGGAGTGGGGGCCATGCCTTGAGGTCCCCTGTCAAGCTCCACTGAGCGGAGAGTACTGTCTCAGGTATCCTTGCCCAGCATCAGGGTGGAGCGCACAGCATGAGGTCCCCTGGCCTGGTGCTGGGGCAGAGGGCATGCCTTGAGGTCCCTGATCAAGCCCCACTGGGTGGGGGATGCAGCCTGAGATTCCCCAGGCCTGGCACTGGGGGAAGCTGCATGGCCTGAGGTCCCCTGTAAAACCCCACCCAGTGGGGGACCCAGTGCCATGCAGCCTCAGGTCCCTGCTGATTGCTCCTTAAGGCTGTTAAGGCTCGTTACAAAAACTCAGCCTCCCCTGTGGGTGCCACCATCTTGTATTAAGGAAACCCTGCCTCCACTGTGGGCATTGCCACCTTTTGATGGTGTGACAGTCTATTTGCATTTTCCCTCTTTATTAGATAAGATTAGTAACCTTGATTCACAGTTTACCTGACTGTCCTATATAATAAAAGGCTAATATGCAAATCAACTGAACAGCAGAACAACTGGTCACTATGATGCACACTGACCACCAAGGAGCAGACGCTCAACACAGGAGCTTCCCCTGGTGGTCAGTGCACTCCCACTGCTTAGCTAGAAGCCCTCAACCAGGCTCATGGGTAGTACAGCAGTGGTGGCAGGAGCCTCTCCCACCTCCATGGCATCTCTAAGGATATCAACTGATGGGTTAGGCCTGCTTGCCGCAGAAGACATTTCCCTAGGGCTCTCAGACTGTGAGAGGATGCACACCAGGTTGAGGGAAACCCCCCGCACCCCCTCTCCCAAAGTGCAGGAATCTCCAACAATATTGACTGGGCCTCTAGTTTACTATAAACAACTCTATGTGCAGCAAAGCAGAGCTGTTATGTAAGTCACAGCAAGTATTGTGGATTACCTCTGTCAAGAGCTAATGAATACAAAAAGGCAGAACCGGCAAAAGACTTATTCAAAATACATAGAGATAAATATAGCAGCAGCCTTGATTAGCTTCCATTCTTCTGTGTTGTTTTGTTCAGGCACTCTAAGTGCTACTTTTAACACATTATGTAACTTAGCATTCACCCTGGTATTCCCATGTTTAGATGAAGAAACTAAGGCTCCTAGAAGTAATGTAATCACCCTTGGGTCACACAAGAAGATGCAAAGCAGGCATTTGAAGTAGACACTCAATCACCGAACACAGAGCGAGGGCTTCATTCTGTGCTTGCCAGGGTCCTTCTTTACCAAGTCAAAATCATGGTGACCAGCAGCCCCACTCCTCTTGTGCTATTAGTCTCTGGATCAGAGTGAATAAGGATTCAAATTTAAACAAATCTCAGTGCATTAGCACGATCACATGCCCATCTCCAGGCCAGGAGTCAGAGTACTGTGGTCAGATACTCTCTTTTCCCATAAGAAAGGAGGTGGGTGTTTTGGCATTAAAACAAAAACTCTGCCATCTCACATACATCCTAGGCTATCATTTAAAAGACAGCTATGACACTGCATCATCCACTAAAAACATAATTCAAGCCTGAGAGAGAAACAGTATAAGGAGGGGCACCAGTCATTGGCAGCAACATGATGGGAGAGACTGGAGTTGGGGTGTGCTGGCTCTAAGCCCCAGCTTAGTTTCCCTCTCTCTGCATTTTCAGGTTGGCCCACTAAAGCCTTTAATTTTCTAACTGTAAATGCAGTGATTCTCAGAAAGAGTTGCCAAAGGCTCTCTGAATGTAGGTAGCAATGATTTTCTTGGTCTAATCTCGATTTCAGAAAAAAATTCCTAGATAGCCATGTAAGGGAAACAAAAGGCATTTTACTGCTGTTCTCAGTCCCCAATCCTCTTACCTAATCTTTGTTTGGCCTGGTTTTGCTTCTAGGACCATAAATCCTCTAGTTTCCAGTCTGATTTTCACAGCAGCCACGGGGAATGTATGTGTTGGGTGCGATGCCCAGCTGCACCCAGCCAGAACTACACAGAGAGCAGATAAAAGACTGGACACTGCTCAGCAACTTGACTCTGTGTAGTGGAAACCAGGGTAAAAAGACAGATTTTAGTAGAAATGTGGTAATTGTCAGTTTCATTTGGTTGGTGATGATGGGAGTGTCTTAACCATTTACAACCCAAGCTCCCTTTTAATAAACCCAGAGCTTCTGAAACACACCCTTGATTATGGATGGAGGTGGGGTGGTGGTGAGGGGCTCACCTCTTCCTCCCTCTCACTACTAAGATGTATGGCAACATTTGTGAAACTTTACTTTCCCTCAATTATATTACAAAAATTTTAATTTTTTAAAATATATTTTATTGATTTTTTATAGAGAGAAAGGGAGAGAGAAAGAAAGTCAGAAACATCGATGAGGGAGAGATATCGATCAGCTGCCTCCTGCACGCCCCACAGTGGAGATGTGCCCGCAACCAAGGTACATGCCCCTGATCGGAATCGAACCTGGGACCTTTCAGTCTGCAAGCCGACGCTCTATCCACTGAGCCAAACCAGTCTCGGCCAAAAATTTTAATTTTTTTAAAAATGTTTCCAACAATATTGCCTATGCTTTTATAATCTCTCCTTCTGCTTCATCATCCCACTCATGGAGGGGAGTGTCTGGCATGTCCTCTTATCCCCTGGGAGAACTGAACTATATTTGAGGTCCACAAGTAGAACACACTAATGATCCTCAGCACATACTCTACTTTTTTTTTTCTTAACTAATTTTTAAAATATATTTTATTGATCTTTTACAAAAAGAAAGGGAGAGAGATAGAGTTAGAAACACTGATGAGAGAGAAGCATCAATCAGCTGCCTCCTGCACACTCCCCACTGGGAATGTACCCACAACCAAGGTACATGCCCTTGACTGGAATCGAACCTGGGACCTTTCAGACTGCAGGTCAACACTTTATCCACTGAGCCAAACCGTCTAGGGCTCTCCTTTTTTCTTGATAACGTTGTTTTTTCTTTACTTCCTCAACATAATTTCTGAACCTCAGTTCCCTCCTGTGGAAAAGACACAGAGTGAAAACTCATAAAATTATTGTGAAAATGCCTGAGATCATTATGGACAGGGCGTGGCCCACTGCCTGCCATATAGTAAGTGCTCAATGCGTGTGAGGGACCGCTCTACAGGAGGTGCACTGCACAGCTCCATCACTGCAAATCATACTACAATGGACAAGAACCTCTGTAGGAAACTCCCATGTGGATCTCTATCTGGCTGTTCCTGGTGAACCCTGTTACTGCCCAAGCGCAGGGTGTCTGATTTACCAAGAATCCTTCTCTGCTCCTGCTGTATAATATCATCCACAGAGACAGGAAGTCCCGACCAGCCAAGTATGCAGGATCAGGCCAGCAGGATCAAGTCCAAATGATCTCTCAAGCCAGCTCTTGCAAAGGAACAGCATTTATGACCCACAACGAAGGGGAGTATGGAACTGAACCATTCAAGGAGGGCCATCTGAGGTCTCCTGCAAACTTTCCAGACTCCCAGGGAAATAGTTTATGTCATTTTAAATACTGGGTGTTTAGATTAGAATTAGCCTGAGAGCAGCATGCTGCTATTATTGTAAAGACCAGTGCCCAGAGGAGAGAAGCTGTATCTCTGTTTGTTTGGACTTGAAGCAAACGCCTGCCCTGAAGCCAGCGGGCTATTAAGTGTTTCATAACCAGGAATGCTTCAGTTCATGGAGGAGACATGTGGCCACAGAAACAAGATGAAATGATGGAGCAAGTTGAGGAAGCAGAATCTGGAAATCTTGCACTTCGTCACAGGCTCCCAAACCATGTGTTTTATGACATGAAACACTCAAGGCAGAATGTGACATGATAGAAAATAAACGGACCTGTGCCCAAATAATATTAGTGTGGAGGATTCTCATTGGGCTACCTGGTTAGAAAAGATCAAATACCTCCAGCTAGGGGCAAGTGTATTTCCCAGATGCATCCCTCTGTGCCCACATTATCACATGATATCACAGTGCTCCTACTCAATTCTTTTAATTACACCATTGGTTGCCACCCATTGATTGGCAAGGTTGGCCTTTCTCAGCCATTCAGTGAATTTCAAAGGACATTCATTGTTTAGCTAGAATGTGCTAGATGAAGGGATAAGAATAGATCAAAAGTAAAAATAAGTTTTTGTCTTCAAGGAGCACACTGTTCAGTCAGAAAACTGCCAGAAGATGACATGATTGGGAAATATAAATTATATGCTCTACCAGTGGCACTCACATAGGCCTGGGAGTGATGGCCATTGAGAAAATAAAACACAAATGGTCAAGTTATAATCATATTAAATTTAGTCTGAAGAACCTGTGATAACACCAATAATTTGCATCAAAGTAGAATTTTCTGCTTAGAGAAAAGATATTTCAGGCACTTCCAAAGGAGGTGTTCATCTGTGGTTTCACAAGAAAGTATTTTTCACTTGCAACATAGCAATTTACATCAATGGAGTAAAATCACTTTGCCACAGTCATTATGTCCATGAGGAATTAATTGATGAATTAGAAAGTCATGCTTTAGTGGAAGCTAATTCATTTAGTGAGCTCAATTTGTTCGGGAGGAAACACCTCCAGAGAAAACTTTAAAAACAAAAATCTGTGGAAACCAGTTTTGCTCAGTGGATAGAGCGTCGGCCTGCAGACTGAAAGATCCCAGGTTCAGTTCCAGTCAAGGGCATGTATCCTGGTTGCCGGCACATCCCCAGTAGGGGGCATGCAGAAGGCAGCTGATATTTCTAATTCTCTATCCTTCTCCTTTCCTCTCTGTAAAAATCAATAAAATATATATTTAAAAACAAGCAAAAAATTCTTACCCCCAGTTTCATTCTCTAATCACCTAATCTTTCATCCTTCAAAAGTAATCACCAGTTTTCAATGAGAAGAGCAAAAATGGTTGAATTTATACCTGCGTAAAAGAAAAGTTATCCTCTGAGTTTAATATGTTTGCCATATTTTAAATACTGATTTTGTTGAAAAGACAGGAGTGGACATTTTAAAAAATCTATTACTTCTAGGTTTAGATAAGGAATTGAAAACATAGCTTCTTTGTGTTCCTAGGACACATTTTGATTTGATTTGTTTTGTAGATTTCTGTTGTTCTCCACTGTGGCTCAGAGTGGGCAGCTGATTAGGCTCTCAGAGTTCACCTCCCGGTGCTTGGGTAGAATAGAGAGCCCAGTCCCTTCCCTGGGAACTGAATCTGGTACTTTATGATCTAAAGAGAAATCATCAGCTGACCACTTTTATAAAAATGGTCACCATTTATCAAGTACCTGCGATAGGCCAAGTGGATTTATTTTTTAGTTCTCAAAGTCTGATGGCTAATCAGCAGCAGAGTAGGATTGGAAACTCTGAGTGCTAGCTCCATGGAATCATATCTACGTAGGTGGAAACAATAGGTTTCATGACCATGTTTTGTTCTCCCCAAAGCCTGGCCTCTGAAGAAGAGAAACCTCTATTGCATTGAGTCACTTCAAGAGTTGACTTAGTATTTGCTTAGAAAAAGAGTCTTCTGTTATAGGACCGCAAAGACACCACTGACACCCATAGTGGATCCTTTAGTACAGGGCCTCATGCTGGGAAATATGGGACACAGATAGGGAATCCATGGCTTGTAATCAAGGTCCAAGAATGAAATAAGCACAGATCAGTGACCAGCTGGCTATGTACATGTACATCAGGGATGAGGCGTACTCATTTATTTATTTATTTATTTACTCAGCAAATATTCATTGAGTGCTGCTTTTTGAGCATGTGGGCCTATGTTGACTCATCTAAAAAATAAGGACAATGATTTCCTTATCTGCTTCCCCAGGCTATTACAAGGACTCTGTGAAGGAATGTGTGAAATCACTTGGATGGCTATAAAGGGCCCCACACACCAATGATTGTGAGGCCACTCCACACAGAAGTTCAGAACCTACAGAGTTTGAATTCCTCTGCTTGTGACTTAGGGCAATGTGTGCCCTATCTATAAGCCCCCATCTCTTTTTAAAAAAATATTTTTTTATTGATTTCAGAGAGGAAGGGAGAGAGAGAAAGAAACATCAATGATGAGAGCTAATCATTGATCAGATGTCTCCTGTACACTGGGGATCGAACAGGCAACCCAAGCATGTACCCTGGCCAAGAATCAAACCATGATCTTCTGGTTCATGGTTCAACCACTGAGCAACACAGGCTAAGTACAACCCCTATCTCTTAAGGGAACTTAGAGAATGCTTATTCCTTAACAACAAAAGAGCCTCATGAATATTGTCATCATAGAGGAAAAGGGATCTGTCCCCTTTGCCACTCACTGTTGTGAGTCCTTGGGTGTCACTGAAACTCTGAATTTTGGTTCTTCACCTATAACATGGCAGTATCAATATCAAGCTCATAGAGTTGTCATAATAATTTGATAAGAGTATGAGTGTAGAGTCTCTTGCATTGAAACTGCCCCCTAAACTGTGTTAGTAGTATGTTGCGAATGCATGACTCCTGCCATTAAGAATGAACACTCTACTCCTATTTTTCACCAGCACTTTAAACTTTCCCTGGCTGCTATGGCTCCATTGGTTGGGCATCCTCCTGTACACTGAAAAGTTGCTGGTTCAATTCCCAGTCAGGAAACAAGCCTGGATTTCGGGCTTGATCCCAGGTAAGGGATATGCAGGAGGTGATCAACTAATGTTACACTCTCACATGGATTTCCCTCTCTCTCTCTCTCTCTCTCCCTGCCCCCTCTTTCCTTCTTCCTTCCTCTAAAAATCAATAGAATCAGTGAAGGTAATCTTGGGAAAGCTGGAAAGAATGCATAGGGCCTGGCTAGCTTCATCACCTCTCACCTGCCCTATCACCTTCTCTTTATTAACTGCTGCCTCATAGCAAGATCGAAAGGCATCCTTAGCTAGGAAGAAAGGCAAAGTGTAGACTATTCCAGATGGTCCCTTGTGACCCCTTTCTCAGTCAAGCCCTAGGCTTCCAGTGGGGCACATCCAACCACTTCCTCCCGTGGTCCCCTCCAGGCAGCCAAGATCCTTGGGAGGTTCCCATGCATCCATTCCCTAGCATATCCCAGAAACGCAGACCCATGCCAGCACAGAGTAGCTGGTTGGCTCTTCTCTGACCTTTGGATTCCCTAGAAAGAGGAGGTCCCTGGACCACAGTCCCCTTAGTCAAGATTTTTCAGGCCTGAATCAAAACATTAGTCATCTAAGTCTCCCACACACAGGGAACAGAACAGACACATTTCAGTATTTCCCAAGTGCCTCTCAAAACCGTGTTTCTTTCACCAAGCTTGTCATTAGAATAGGGGTCAGCAAACTTCTTCTGTAAAGACCAACATGATAAATACTTCAGGCTTTGCAAGCCAGTCACTGTCGAAACTGCTCAGCTTTTCTTTGTGGTGCCAAAGCGGCCATAGATGTGGGCCAGATCTGAACTGCGGACCATGGTTTTCTGACCCCTGGGTTCACTGGTAGAATTCCACCCATCAAAAACAGCAAAATGAGGAGTCATACAGGATGCTCCAACTGTCGCCCTAAAAGCCTCTTCACCACTCTGTTTTCACAATCCCAATCGCCACACTCTGGCCTCTTTTGAATCCTCAAAAACAGGGCGTGGGTCGGGATAAAGGGCAGTCTGCCAAGAGTGCTTGGTCAGAGTGTATTGGACTTTTTTTAAAATCTGTGCATGTGGATTTGTGTTATTTTGGACTTGTCATTCTAACACCTCAGTTGAAATTGAGACAGAAAAAGTTCTGTTCTGAAGTCTCCAAGCAAGAGCCATTACTGTTATTGTCATCATTACTGCCTGGAATCTGTGGTTACAAGGCACAAAAGAAATATAGTCAAATGGGGAAATGCTAGCAAACTCTGTTTTCTCTATTTGCTCGCAAACGCTGCTGATGCAGAGTGATGGGGAAGAAGCAAGCTCACTCTACTTACCTATCTCAGCTAATCTCTCTCCTACAAGGGGCACTTCTTCCCATTGGCCACAGTCATTCTTTGGAATGTTGGCTTTGTGGCATCTTTTAAGCTTTGACTTTATCCACAGGACAGAATCTGGCTCTAGGACTAGTTGTCATAACTATTTATGGGGCCAATATTTTTCAACTTCATGTAGACTCATATTTGCATATTTTCAACAGCAAGCTAGTTTTAAGTATACAGGGTTGGGGAAAATGGGTTTAGAGTTGTGGGGATATGAACCAGAGTTTATTCTTGTCTTATTCATTAATTATTGTATGATTTGCATACGAACAGCAGTAACCTACTTTTGCCTTGCCCTGTTTTTAAGTAGCAGTTTACAGATATTCCTATGGAGGCTGCGTATGCAGTATGGACACTTCAGCATCAAGCTTCTTTCAGTGTGGATTGTGTTTTTAACCTTGGATACTTGGGGATTGACATTAAGGAAAAGAGAAGCTCAGCTTCCGATGAAATGATAAAGTCTGGGTTTCTTACCCAACCTCTTTCCTTCTGGAAACATGGCTCTGTTGTCATAAACTGTAGTTCATCATGTGGATGTAAATGTGCGTCATAGCAAGGGAGCAGTTTCTGGGCCACATTTTTGTGAACACTCCTACTTTAGAGCCACAGAAGATTTGCCTTCTGACACATTCAAAGCGCAGAAGACACGTGACCTCATTAATTTGCTCCATATTTCCAATAGTCAGGAGAGAACAGAAATTGTCGTTCTCCCATTTTGCAAGTGATGGAACTGATGTCCAGAGAAGTTTTAACTGAGAAAGGAGCACAAGCAGGTAAGAGGAGGCCACAAACATTGCTTTCAGGGGATAATGACAGCTCCTCCACATAGGACCACAGAACAATTTCTCATGGGTAAGTGTACTTAATGCAACATGTTTTCTAAAACATTATTAACATTCCAAACCTGTGAAGCAGTAACAATATTTTCCAGATTAGAGTCAGAATTTTCAGGTTCAAAGAGACCCCAGGGATCATAAAATTCTGTTCATTCATTTTACTTTGGGGGAAAATGTGGGAAACGGAGCTGTTCTCAGATTATCCACATAACTGGAGGCAGAAAGACCAGGCCTCCTGATGGTCTGTGACCTTTTCACTGGACTCAGGTTGACAAATACTCTTCCCCATTTGGTGTCGATTGCAGACATCAAAAATTGATCCAGTAAACTTTTCTGCCAAGCTGAGTTACAGACTCACAGTCCCTCTAAACATAGCACCCAAGTAGTTGTAACTAATTACTCAGAGTTCACACTAGAAATAAAACTGTTTTTGCCATCATTAATATAAAATGTTAAATATAATTTTAAGGTTTCTGATTATTTATAGGCATATAGTACATGCCAAGTATGATACACACAGTATGTAACAGCAACTTCACACCAACTCTATGAGGTTGGCACTGTTAGAGAAATAAAAACTGAAGTTCAGAGAAATTAAATAAGTTACTCAAGGTAACCCATCCAGTATGTGGCAGATCAAAGATTTGAATCTATCTCTTTAAAGAATTTATATGTAGATATAGATAGATAGATAGGCATATGTAAATTCCATTTAAAGATTTTCTATATCCCACATTACTCCCTTTTTTATTTTTTAATAAAAAATACATATATTTAAGGTATTAAGATAATTTGCTATACATAGTAAAATGATTACTATAATCAGGCTAATTATATAATCTTCTCACATAGCTACCATTTTTTGTGTGCTGAGTGTACTTGAATCTGCTCTCTCAACATATTTTCATTGTTTGTTAAGTATAGTCATCATGTCTCTACAGTAGATCTCTGGACTAACTCATTCTACATAACTGCAATTTATACCCTCTGACCAACATCTCCCCATTTCCACTGCCCCTTCCAGCCCCTAGCACCCTAGTAGCCACTGTTCTACTTTGCTCATATGAGTTTGCCCTTCATTAAAAAAAAAAAAAATTAGGTTCCACAGAGAAAAGAGATCATACAGTATTTGACTTTCTCTGTCTGGCTTATTTCACTTAGCATAATGTCCTCCAGGTTCACCCATATTGTTGCAAATGGCAGGATTTCCCTTTTGAAATATAATAATCACCAGGTGTCATGTTTGAGTTTCCTTGTTTGTTCTCCCTGCCTGCCCCCATGTCCCACACCTCAGCGTATCCATTTTCAGACCCCTTACACAAAGTCCTCTGCTTCCCTGTCCCCCCCCCCCATAAACATGAGCAAATTCAGCCCTCCTAGGTCTGACATTTCTAATGGAGCTGAGCCAAGCCATTCATTCATCAACAGACACTTCTGTTGTTTCCATACCTTGGCTATTGTGAATAATGCTACAATGAAAATGGGAGTGCATATATCTATCTGATTCATTTCATATATAAACTAGAGGCCCGATGTACAAAATTCGTACAAGCTACTTGGCCCTTACAGCCCCAGTTGCCTCAGCCCTTGCAGCCCCAGCTTCATCCAGAAGGTCACCCAGACAGTTGTCTGGACCATCATTCTGCTGTTCGGTCTAAATAGCATTTTAGCTCTCCATTATATAGAATATCCAGTACAGCATTGATGGATTGTATGATAGCTCTATTGCTGTTTATTTTTTTAGGTATCTCCATACTGTTTTACATAGTGCCTGCACCAATGTACATTCCCACCAACAGGGCACAAGGGTTGTCTTTTCTCCACATACTCACCAACATTGGTTATCTTTTGTCTCTTTGACGACAGCCATATAACAGGTGTGAAGTGACATCTCATTATGACTTTGATTTATATTTTCCTGATGATTAGTGTGTTAGTACCCTTTTCATAATTCTGTTGGTCATTTGTATGTATTCCTTTTGAGAAATGCCTGTTCAGATCTCTTGCCCATCTTTTAACTGAATTGTTTTCTTGCTATTGAGTTGTTTGAGTTCCTTATATATTTTAGATATTAACACCTTATGATATGTATGATTTTCAGATATGTTCTCCGAATCCTAGACTCTCTTCATCCTGTTGTTTCATTCCCTTTGCTGTGCAGAAGCCTTTATGTTTGACACAATTTGTTTATCTGTTACTTCTTTTGTTGCCTATGCTTTTGGGGTCATATCCAAAAAATAATTGCCAATGTTAAGGAGCTTTTTCCTAATGTTTTCTTCTAGTATTTTGTGGTTTACAATTTTACATTTCATTCCTTAATCTATTTGAATTGAATTTTGTATATGAAATGAGATAAGGGTTCAATTTAATTCTTCTGTATCATATTATTCCCTTTGAATGCAGTTTTTATATAGTCTTCATCCTATTTTTTTCTCTTCAATTATTTTAACTTTGGATAGTGGGTTTCTTTTTCCTTGCTGAATTTAACAGTAAGATCAGTTACTCCAAGTTTTCTGAGTTAGAAATACAAAGCATCCCTAACTTTGCGATCTCCCCTTAGCTATAACTTGTTGCAGATTAGAAATAGCCTTTTTCTGAAAGGCCTATTTGGTGAAGTAATAAACTACCTTTTGTGAGGGATTTTTTGGCCCTGCCTGCCCCCATGTCCCATGGCTCACCTTATCCATTTCCAAACCCCTTACACAAAATCCTCTGCTTCCCTGTCTGCACATGAAAATGAACAAATTCAGCCTTGCTATGCCTGGCATTTCAAACGGAGTTGGGGCCAAACCAAAAAAAAAAAAAACATTCTAGCATTTTCTAGCAATTTACCAGCAAAAGGATTAAGAAGGATTTATAGCAATTTTCAGTTATATGTAAATGCCACCAGGATAGCTTAAGAAACTAGGCATAAATTCTAGAACGCTTTGACTTTATCTTCCTAAATCAAAGAGAAAAAAAAATAGTAGTAAGACAGACCCAGGAGAAGTAGAAGTTATCCGGCCTATGTGGTTTTTCAGCTGTCTCTATATTAGTTAATGGTCCATCCACATCTACAAGGGTAAAGTTCAATGAAACTCACAACCAAATGACCTTTTTTGGACATAGAAATAAATCCTTTGAGATGATCTTTCCTCATCAAATGTGGCCAGACTCTGGTGACCCAGCCTGGCTCTTAGATTGGAACCTGGGAATTCCCATTAATGCCCCACAACATGAACACATGGCCTTAACCTGCTCATTAACCAAAAGGACCCAGGGTTTAAAAATCATTGGCCCATCTCTGCAGCTTCTATTTGAAGTCAAGGCAAATAAATGGTCTCCAAAGATTCTCTTGAATGAGTAAACTGCATCTATCTTCTTGGTAGAGGAAATGAAAACAAACATCCTTAGTGTTTGCAAACTGAGAGCTGAGATTCTAGTCCCTCTGGCAGAAGCCAAGCACTTGGCTGGTTTCTACAGGATATTTGAATGGTTTCAGATGTTTGGTCATACCTGGTTTCCTAGAAAGATAAACGCACTCCAGGCTCCCACGAGTGCTGACTGTGACTGCTTGCTTTGCCAATACAAAATGTAAGCTACTGAGAAGAGTTCATTCTATCTGGAGGCGCAGGCCTCACCAGTAAACAGTTTGCTCTGCACCTTGTTAATACTGCGAGGTATTTAATGTAAACTCTGAATGAGTCAAGCCCTGTGTGGTGTTTAGAAACACAGCTGCACCTCCAGGTGTCATGTTCAGGCCTCCTCATTTTGGTCTCCATCAAAATCATGTAGCAGTAATGTGTTGGGAAGATAAGGTAAATAGTTCTTGATCATAATTTTTATACAGCTGTGTTTGTAAGCACGTGGTTGGTGGATAGGCAAATGCCATTTGAGAGTCTTTGGTTCAACGTTGTGGCTGCCATCATTTCAGAAGCCCTGTGTCCACACAGACTGCAAGTGATGTATGATCAGTGTCAGTAGAGACAAGGGGCTAACTAATCACAGTTTATAGTAAGTGCCATCGGGATCCCTCCTCCTTGGTGGAGCCGGGACAGGGGCGGGGAGGGTAGGGGGAAGAGTGCTCTCTCTGTTCAATGATGCTGAAAGCCTTTCAGAGGACATGGCAGTGCAAGTGGATGTCTGGTCTATTTCACCAGTCATAGATGACAGAGAACATTCCATTCCACAGGGGCATTTTAAAAAGCACAGGTTAGATGTTTAACTGTATGTTATTATTACACTGCATCTCTATTGGCTTCTTCCTAGTGTTTTCTGGCTTTCCTTTCTGTATGTTGATATCCTTACTATGCTCACCTATCCTTTCTAAACCCCAATTATGAAAGTTCTGTCTTTGTGAGCAGATACCATATTTGTGTCCTTCATGACTTTTTGTACTCTATCGTTGTGCAAGAGTGTTGCATGAGCTCAATAATTATTGATTGAATTAAAATTTGGTCCTTGACCTACTTATTTTCTTCTCCTTCCCATCCCTACCCTGTGAACTATTCACATTTATCTGTTGTCATCCACCATGGCTCATACCGGAAAGGAGTCTCACAAACCTTTGATGGAAGAAAAGATGGAGCTCTTTGGTGACACCGGTGCCCACAGCTCCGTGATATGACTCACTTTGTTGTATGCAAGACATTTGGGTAACAGAATTGTGACACCCAGGCACAGGGCTGACCACTTCCTGTGTTATCTGACTTAGTCATCCCAACAACATGTGAAGTCAGGACCAGCACCTTATTTATCATGCTGCAGGTGATACAGTAAGACTCCGATGGGAATCACTTGCCAAGGTTCACTTGAGTTTGTATGCTGGGACTCAGGAGACCCATTTCTGCACATCTCACTTCAGACCCTGAGTTCTCAAATCCGTTCAGCAGTGAAGCCATTATTTCAAGATTGTTTTATCACATAGAAAAGAAGAAGGTACTGGCTAGACCTCTCCCTAGAGTCCTCCTCTCCCCACCTTCCATCCTCCTATCTCCCCTCCCCTAAACACACACATGGAGATCAGATAAAAAGAAACAGAAGGAAGAAGGTGGAGAGACAGGGACAGAGGACAAGCCTTGGTTAGGAGCTGCCACTGGCTCAAGTCTGCATTGACTTTCTCTGCACCGCTTTGTTCCTACTTTAATTGCTTCCCTACACTGGTAACTGCTTAGTGAGCAAAATAGTACAGGTAGTATAAGTTCATTAAGCGAAGTCCAAAGGAGAAGGTGGAAGTTGCTGGGGAATTATTGTAGAGTCATCTCTGAAGGGCTTTTGCTGCTCTGCTTCCCAAATTCTGAGCCAATAATGGAGAACTGTCTGAATATGTTCCCTCTCTCGGCTTCTAATAGGTTGCTCCCTCCCGCCAGTGCTGAGGAAACTGCCCTAGTAAATCACAAGTTTGGCCTCCAATGCCAGCCAGGTGTGTGGCCAATGGACATTTGTCCCCTCTGAATGGAACTTGGACCATCTTCAGGGGAGGATCAAAGCCATATCAGCTAATATCGTGTTTATGAACCAGATACCTGGGTGGGAGGCCTGCCTTATTGCTACAAGGACTGGTCTGCACTTAGAAGCTGAGGATCTGAGGTATCTGTTTGGGGAGGCAAAGATTTGAAGAGTCTCAAAGAAGAACTTTTTGTGAACTTAAGTTTGGAAATGTTTTAGTACATTTTAAATTTAGTAACTATGTAAGTGAAGGAACCAAAAATATGCCTCTAGTAAGAATGTTTTGTTCTTTTAAATAAAGAAGAGAAGATAGTGCCCCAAATGCAGTAAGAAAGTATTTAATTGCATCTTGAAAAGGAGAGATAATGATTAATTATTTTGTAAAAGCATATTATACTTAAAGAAAACAGGAAATACATATTTTTTTCTCTTCCTGACTTCCCAGGTCTGATCTATCTATCCTTTTCCATGTCTGCTTCACAGCATGACCAATTCAAATTCTTTCTTACAGGCTGACCTTCTTGCCAGGAAAAATCAATGCCTTCTCTTTCTGTGCATCCCCAATGGCCTTGCTGCATGGGAAGGAAAGTCACTTTGAGATGAGGGCAATGAGATTCCCTTTGCTGGGCCCAGAATTCTGTTACTATTAAATTACACTGTTTATCCAATTCCTGCCACTTAGATTTCTGTCTGCAGGCTGAGGGGGCTGCACATGCCAAGTGGAGAAACGGCCTCTTCTGCCTCATCCGGCCCTGCTGCTGCCCACTTTACACAGCAGGGCAGGGTGGCCCTGAGTGGGGAAGGACCAGTCCTCACAGAGCACAGGGCCTGTGAGGAGGAGAGGGTATCCCAAGGCCATCAGGGCACAGACAAAATGGTTTTGGACATGTATACTGGTTTGCTTCCAAGAGTCTAAATATTTTGAGAGGTGGATGAGGAAAGCATCGAAGGGAAAGGAAGTGGTCCTGTTTCCCACCCGCTAAGCTACTGCAGAGCAAACTTCCAAAAAAGCAACCCTGATGAGCCCTCCCCTGCTTAAAACCTCCCAGGCTCCTCTTGACTTCTGAAGAATCCTAATGTGGCTACAGGCTATATGCTTCCACTCTGGCCACTCTTATAGTTCTGTACACCCCAGCTGGGCCAGAGGGCATGTGCTGTTCCCTTATCTCCCTGTCTTGGCCAGAGCGGTCTTCTGCCTTGGCTTACCCTGCTGCCTACCCAGTCTTGTTTGGTTAACTCCTCCCTATCTCTTGAGTCTCAGCTCTGGCATTGCCTCCCCTGTGCTGCCTCCCCAGGTCCCACCACCACCCTTATATCTGGGATGAGTACTCTGGTCTATGTCAGGGACTGGAAAGCTTTATCTAAAGATCCAGACAGTAAACTCTAGGCTACTCAGTTCTGTCATTGAAGCATGAATGCCTACACAAACGAGCAAGTCTGTGTTCAGGTAAAATGTCATTGACCTAAATGAATTGTAAGCTGGATTCAGCCACAAGCTGCAATTGCCAACCCCTCCTTTACATTTCCACAGCTTCTTAAGCTTTAGTTTATCAAGACCCTAATCAGAGACCAGGAGCCCCTTGGGACAGAGACTGCACCTTGCAGCTCTGCATTGCTGGGCCAGGGCCCCAGGCAGGCATAGTGTATGGCAGCTGACATGAATGTGCGGCTGATGGAACAGGGAAGGCTCCATCAATCAACCTTATGACTATGTCACTCTTCCACCATAAGTCCTTTTTCTCTGTGAGACACGACATAACGTATTTCCTAATACACTAAAGCTGTGTTATGACAACAAGGGCTAGATTAGTTCGTCTGAAACTTGTCTTTTTCTGTCCGCTGAGGGGGAAACCAGGACACGGGAAATGTCTTCCTTTCAAATCTTTAGGCCCTGACTATTTCAAGATTCCAGATTGTACTTGGTAAGCCTGCCAGCTCCCAGAATCCTGGCAGGATCTGCTGAGCATCATTCCTTGGGCCGGCACAGAAGGCCCGAAGCAGTCTGACCTCTCCACTATCTCACTAGGACACATTTCTGTCCACTGCATCCTGCTATACTTCCAGCAAGCCTGGGCCACTCCCAGGCAAGAGTTTCTGCTGTTTCTCTAAAGCAGTGACAATTAGCCCTGGTGTTTGGACAGCCCTGGGTATCTCCAGGGACCTTCTGGGGAGAGAGGGAATTCCCTTCCTTCCCCCAGTAGTTCACAACCAAATGAATTTTTAAATGCTCTAATTCTGCAACCACCAAAACCATCACCCTAAGAACAAAAGCCATACATGCCCTGCAGCTGTCTGGAAAGGTTGAGAGAAGGAGAAGGCAATTTACAAAAGTTAGTGAACTTTTGTTCTGTTTTCCTGCCCAGCCCACACCTCCTTTCCTCTAGTGTTTTCAGGCAGAGAATCTCTCCTATCTCTAAGTTCTGGTCTGGATAAGATAAGACCAAGCATTAGGATCCTGGGGTGGGTGTATGATTCAGGCGTTGCCAATCTGTGTACTCTATTTCCCTGGTCATGGAGACTGAGACAGAGGGATAGACTTCTGACTCCGTTCAGGCTGATCCAAACCGAGGCTGGTACTCCTGATGAAATCCTGGGAAGATTTAAGTCAGTGGTTCTCAACCTTCCTAATGCCACGTCCCTTTAATGCAGTTCCCCATGTTGTGGTGACCCCAACCATAAAATTATTTTCGTTGCTACTGTATTGTTGTGTCCTGAAAGGGAATCAATCCATGACCTCCTAGTTCATATGTTGATTCTCAGCCACTGAGCCACCAGGGCAGATACATTGGGCATTTTTAGAGCCAAAGAGGAACTGGAGAGAATTTGGACTCAATAAGTTAAATGTAGGAGGGGTGGCCTCCATTGGTGAATAGCATCCATTTATTACTTCTCTTGAGGATCATTGAATGGTAAAGGAAGAAACCTCAGACCAGCTGGTCCTCATTTGGTAAAGAAGGAAACTGGGGCCCACAAAGAAAATGTTTACTGAAGCCTCAGACGAAACTTAGTGGCCAATCAAACATTAGAATTCAAGTCTCCTAACTCTCAACCTTTTATTTTTGCTCCACTGAGTGCCTGGCTCTACTCTTGTCTATACTATTACTCCACTGATAAGGGAATATGACAATTTCCTTAAAGAAAGATAGTGCCTGTAATTGCATGCTTAGAGAGGTGCAGAGTGAGGTGGAAAGAAAGCTGAACTTGCTAGAAAAGGTGGCAAGACCTTGAGCAATTCACTTGTCCTTTGAAGACTCAGTTTTCTTGTTTGGAAGATGATCACAAAACCAGCCTTTTTCATCTCATAGGAATGTAGTGACATCAAGTGATCGGTGTGCCTAAAGGTCTTTTATCCTATCTAATAAAAGAGTAATATGGATGGTGAAAAAATGGCAGCAGAATAGACGGACGTGTCCCAAGCCTTGTCCCTGAACAGACAGAGAACAGCTGAGGGTCACACTGGGAGGGTTTGTTGGCGAGTTAAGGGACAGTTATACTCCGGGAGAAGGTGGAGGACTGCTGGACAGGGCTACCTTGACCAGGCAGTCTCTACTACTGCCAGGTCCCCTGCCTGAGCCTCCAGCTCAGATGTGGAGACCACACCATCTTGAAGGGGAAAGTGAATGTTTACAGAAGCCTGAAAATCTACAGCTACAGCACCCACCAAATAGCTGCGAGCCCCAGAACACCGGTCCCCAGTTGGCGCAAACTCTCAGATTCAGAGGAGCTCTACAAGCCACACAGGAAAGTCAGATTTTGCCTTGGATAAGGTGAAGTCTCTGGTCCCACAAAACAGAAAGGCACATGCACTGAGAACTGGAGGTCGGGGGAAAATCTGCACCTATAGAAATCCGTGGCTATTGGGCCTGGCATGATCCGTGAATGTGGAAGGGGGTCCTCAGAGCTGCTAAAAGAAGAGATCTCTAGAAAGCAACCCATTTTGATCTGACACAGAAGACAGCCTGGCAGTTGTTAAAGTGTGCCAGCTGCTTGAACAAGAGCTGGGAAGAGGGATTGAGCAGACTTGTACTCTTTCCTCTTCAGATCCTTACTTCTGATTGCTAAGCCCAATATATAGAATCACCCAGTTGGGGACACCCTGAGAGACTGCAGAAGAAAGTTGTTTTTCTGGAACCTGGGGGTCAGAGCGGGGAGTAACCTTCAGAGAACCAGCTCTGGGACAGCCCACTCCCATAAACTGGTATTGAGTGCCACAGGGAAAACAGGATATATGCACAGGCAAGAGAGGACCTATACTCTTGGAGGTCAATCCCAAAACACTGCCACCCAGGAGCTGACTCACAAATTGACTCTTGTGTAATCACAAAAGAATAAAGAGATTAAGAAACACTGGCTGCTTAAAAACCAGAGCTGCTTACAACACTGAGCACCAGTGGAATGCAGGGAACTGCAATACTGTCCCAACTGGGAAACAAGTGTACCAAACAGATCAATAGAGGAAGTAAATGACCTTCACTGCTGCACATTCTATTTTTTTTATTTTTTATTTTTTTTAATTTTTAATTTTTTATTTTTTCATCTTTTACTTAAGAAACTATTTTTTTCTCTTTTCCTTACTTGATTTTACTTTTTAATGATTACATTTTTATTTTCAATCAGTATTACTATTACTATTTTATGTTTTGAAAAAAAAGTGTCATTTTATTTTCTCTTTATTTTACTTTGGGATTAGAGTTCTACATTCTAATTTCATCTTTCTTTAGCATCATTTTACTCTATCTCAACTCTACCTTTATGCCATCACTATCTTCCTAACTTTTCCCCTTTTATTGTCCAGTTCCTCTTAACCTTTTTCTACTTTAGATTTTCCCTATTTTTTCTTTTTACCCCCTGTTAAAATTTCACCCCTCTTATATATTTGAGTTCCAATCCTCTGCTTCAAGCCCATAAATACCTCTCTCTTCTCTGTCTTTACTATCCAAAAAATTTTTTCTCTCTCTCTTTTTGTTGATGTTTGCTTGAATGTTTATTATATCGTTTTTGTATACTTGATTGTGAGATTGTTTTGCTTATTCTTCTTATTTT
Organism: Lasiurus cinereus; assembly: GCA_011751065.1. Classification (NCBI taxonomy): domain Eukaryota; kingdom Metazoa; phylum Chordata; class Mammalia; order Chiroptera; family Vespertilionidae; genus Lasiurus; species Lasiurus cinereus. The sequence goes on from JAAGEH010000020.1 coordinate 7,875,018, forward strand.
TTTTTTTTTGCTTTTTATTTGCTTTGGTTTTTTTTTTCTTTTTTACTTCTGATTTCCCATGCTTCCCTTCATATTAGTTGTTGTTTCTAGTTTGCATTAATGTTCAAGTACTTTTGTTGGGATTAGTGGCTGTTCTATTGTAGTTTTCTCCCTATATATATAATTTGTTCCCCTTCTATTTCTTATTCTTTTTCTTTTCTTTCTTATTTTTTTTCTTTTTGTTTTTTCTTTTTTTCGCTTTTTTCCCATCTCCCAATTATATTTTGGCACTCCTTTCTTTTCTTTTCTTTCTTTTTTTCTTTTCTCTCTTTTTCTTTCTCTCCTATCCCCTAATTTCTCTCTCTCTCTCTGGTGGTCACCTTTATTTGTGGCTATTAAATGTGAATACATTTCTAATCAGTGCCTTGTGTGTTGTACTGGTTATGTTGTATTTTATGCCTTTAAATCAACACAGGAGAGAGAGCACTACATAACAAGACAACCAGAGAAGAGAGACCATGGCCAGACAAAGAAACAACCCACATATGAAAGAAAAGCAGGCATCACCAGAAAAGGAAGTAAATGAAATGGAAGCAAGCAACCTGCCAGAGAAAGAATTCAGATAAATGATCATAAAGTGGCAGAGAGGAATAAAAGACAAATGCAACAATATGAGTAAGAATCAAGAGGAAATGAAGAACCACAAATAAATAAAAAAATGGCATCTCTGCTGTAAAGAACTCAATAGAAAGCATCAAAAGTAGATTAGAAGAAACAGAGGACAGTATCAGTGAGCTAAAAGACAAGATAGAAAAAAATACCCAAATACAGCAGCTTCTAGAAAAAAAATTAAAAAGCAACAGGAGACGCCGAGACCGGTTTGGCTCAGTGGATAGAGCGTCAGCTTGCGGACTGAAAGGTGCCAGGTTCGATTCCGGCTGGGGGCATGTACCTTGCTTGCGGGCACATCTCCACAGTGGGGTGTGCAGGAGGCGGCTGATCGATGTCTCTCTCTCATCAATGTTTCTGACTTTCTATCTCTCTCCCTTCCTCTCTATAAAAAAATCAATAAAATATATTTAAAAAAAAAAAGCAACAGGAGAGCCTAAGGGAACTTAGGGACAACATAAAATAAAACAATATCCACATACTAGGGGTTCCAGAACTAGAGGAAACAGCATGGAATAGAAAACCTGTTTGAAGAAATAATGACAGAAAACATTCCTGATATAGGGAAGAAAAAACCCACACAAATCCAAGCAAAATGAACCCCAAAAGACCGACACCAAGGCACATTATAATTAAATTGACAAACACCAATGACAAAGTAAGAATCTTAAAAGCAGCCAGAGAGAGAGAGAAAGTTACCTACAAAGGAACCCCCATCAGACTAGCGACAGATTTCTCAAGAGAAACTCATCAGGGCAGAAGGGAATAAAAAATGAAATATACAAAGTCATGCAAAGGAAGGGTTTGAATCCAAAAATACCCAGCAAGGATATCAATCAAAATTGAAGGTGAAATCAGGAGCTTCAAAAACAAAAAAGGACTAAGGGAATTTATTACCACCACACCAGCAATGCAAGAAATGTTAAAGGGCCTGCTGTAAAAGAAAGAAAGGAAGGCCGAGATTGGTTTGGCTCAGTGGATAGAGCATCGACCTGCGGACTGAAAGGTCCCAGGTTCAATTCCAGTCAGGAGCATGTACCTTGCTTGTGGGCACAACTCCAGTAGGGGGCATGCAGGAGGCAGCTGATCGATGTCTCTCTCTCATCGATGTTTCTGACTTTCTATCTCTCTCCCTTTCTCTCTAAAAAATCAATAAAATGTATTTTTTTAATTAAAAAAAATAAAAGGAAGGAAGGAAGGAAGGAAGAGAAAGAAAGAGGAAGCAAGGAAGAAACACAGGGGTAAAGAATAAAAATGGTGACAAATAACTACCTATCAATAATAACTTTAAATGTAAATGAATTAAATTCTCCAATCAAAACACATAGGGTAACAGATTGGATGAGAAAACATGACTCATATATATACTGTCTACAAGAAACCCACCTCAGAAAAAAAGACACATGCAGACTGAGGGTGAAGGGATGGAAAACGTGTTTTTTTAGGCAAACAGATATGAAAAAAAGCTGGAGTAGCAAGACTTATATCTGACAAATTAGATCTCAAAGTGAAGAACAGAACAAGAGATAGGAATGCCACTTCATAATACTAAAGGGGGCAATCCAACAAGAAGAAATAACTCTGGTAAACATATACGAACCCAGTACAGGAACACTCAGATACATAAAAAGAAACCCTGAAGGATATCAATGGAGAGATTGACATCAATACATTCATAGTAGGAGACCGTAATACCCCACTATCACCATTGGACAAATCCTCTAAACAAAAAATCAGCAAAGAAACATCAATCCTAAATGATTCAGTAGACCAGATGGAATTAATTGACATCTTCAAAACATTTCAACCCAAAGCCACAGAATATACATTCTTCTCAAATACACATGGGTAATTTTCAAAGATAGACCATATGTTGGGTCATAGGCAAAGTCTCTTCAAATTCAAGAAGATGGAAATCATATTAAGCATATTCTCAGATCACAGTGGCATAAAATTGAAAATCAACTACAATAAAAACAATCCAAAGAAATCAAACACATGGAGACTAAACAGCATGCTGTTAAACAATGACTGGGTAACCAAAGAGAACAAGGAAGAAATAAAAAACATCATGACAACAAATGACAATGACAACACAATACAAAATTTATGGGACACAGTGAAAGCAGTCTTGAGAGGGAAGTTCATAGCCCTACAAGCCTACTGCAAAAAACATGAAACAATGGTAATAAATTACCTACCCTACAACTCAAAGAGCTAGAAAGAGAGCAACAAGAAAAGCCCAGTGTAAGCAGAAGGAAGGAAATAGTAAAGATCAGAACGGAGATAAACAACATGGAGACCAAAGAAACAATTCAAAAGATAAAAAAAAACCAAGAGTTGTTTTTTTGAAAGAATAAACAAGGTTGATGAACCTCTAGCTAGGCTCACCAAGAAGCAAAGAGAGGGGATTCAAATAAACAAAATCAGAAATGAAAGAGTTGAAATAATAACAGATCCCACTGAAATACAAAAGATTGTAAAAAAATACCATGAACAACTCAATTCCAACAAATTGGACAACCTTCAGGAAATGGACATATTGAAAAATATAATCTTCCAAAATTCAATCAAGAAGAATCTACACCACTCAATAGGCCAATAACTGTGGAAGAAATTGAAGCAGTCATCAAAAAGCCCAGGGCTTCTCAGGGGAGTTTTACAAAACATTCAAGGAAGAACTAAAACCTGTCTTTCTTAAATTATTCCAAAAAATTCAAAAGGTAAGAACACTTCCAATATCCTTCTATGAAACCAGCATCACCCTAATACCAAAACCAAATAAAGACAACACAATGAAAGAGAATTACAGGCCAATATCCCTCATGAACAAAGATGCCAAAATCCTCAACATTATTCTAGCAAATCGGATCCAGCAGTATATCAGAAAGATCATACACCATGACCAAGTAGGATTTATCCCAGGAATGCAAGGATGGTACAATATCCACAAATCAATAAATGTGATACATCACATAAACAAATTGAGAGATAAAAATCACATAGTCATATCAATTGATGTAGAGAAAGCTTTTAACAAAATCCAACACCCTTTCTTGATTAAAAACTCTCAACTAGATGAGAATAGAAGGATCATACCTCAACATCATAAAAGCCATATATAAATCCACAGCTAACATCATACTCAATGGACAAAAACTAAAACTATTTCCCCTATGAACAGGAACAAGACAGGGATGCCCACCCTCATCACTCCTTTTGACATAGTACTGGAAGTATTAGCCATTGCAATTAGATAAGAAGAAGAAATAAAAGGCATCCAAATTGGAAAAGAAGAAGTAAAGCTGTCCTTATTTGCAGATGACATGATACTGTACATAAAACACTTGAAAGACTCCATCAAAAAACTAATGGACTTAATAAATGAATTTGACAATGTAGCAGGATACAAAATTAATGCCAAAAAATCTATGGCATTTCTATACACTAATAGTGAACTTACAGAAAGAGAGACTCAAAAAGCAATCCCATTTACCATAGCACCAAAAAAATTAAAATGCCTAGGAATAAACTTAACTGAGGAGGTAAAATACCTATATGCAGAAAAATAAAAAAAGACACTGAAAAAAAAGAGGAAGACATAAACAGATGGAAGAGCATACCATACTCATGGATTGGGAGAATCAACATCATTAAAATGCCATACTACCCAAAGCAATCTATAGATTCAATCCACTCCCCATCAAAATGCCAATGGCATATTTCACAGACCTAGAACAAACTCTCCAAAGATTCATCTGGAACAAAAAAAGGACCCTGAATACCACAGCAATCCTGAGAAAGAAGAATAAAGTAGGTGGGCTCTCAATACCAGATTTCAAGCTGTATTACAAAACCACTGTTCTTAAAACAGCCTGTTACTGGCAAAAGAACAGACATATAGACCAATGGAATAGAATAGAGAATCCAGATATCAACCCAAACCACTATGCTCAATTAATATTTAACAAAGGAGGCATGAACATACAATAGAGTCAAACAGTATCTTCAATAAATGGTGTTGGGAAACAGATACATGCAAAAAAATGAAACTAGACCACCAACTTACACCATACACACACAAAAAAAACTCCAAATGGATGCAGGACTTAAACATAAGATGGGAAACCATAAAATTACTAGAGAAATCCACAGGCAGCAAAATCTTAGACATATGCCAAAGGAATTTCTTCACTGATACTGCTCCTAGGGAAATGGAAATAAAGAAAAAATAAACAAATTGGACTACATCAAAATAAAAAGCTTTTGCACAACAAAAGAAACCATCAACAAAACAAGAAGAAAAGCCACTATATGGGAGAACATATTTGCAAATATTATCACTGATAAAGGTTTAATCTCCAATATCTACAGGAAACTTATATAACTTAATAAAAGGAAGATAAATGATCCAATAAAAAAAATGGACAACGGACTTAAAAGAATCTTTTCAAAAGAAGACAGAAGGAAGGCCAAGACAGATATGAAAACATGCTCAAAGTCACTAATTATTCGAGAGATGCATATCAAAATGACAATGCGATACCATCTCACACTTGTCAGAATGGCAATCATCAACAAATGACAAGTTTTGGCGAGGATGCAGAGAAAAAGGAACCCTCGTGCACTGCTGGTAGGAATGCAGACTGGTACAGCCACTGTGGAGAACAGTATGGAGTTTCCTCAAAAAACTAAAAATGGAACTCCCATTTGACCCAGTAATCCCACTCCTAGGGATATATCCTAAGAAACTAGAAACACCAATCAGAAAGGATATATGTACCCCAATGTTCATACCAGCAGCACAATGTACAATAGCTAAGATTTAGAAACAGCCTAGATGCCCATCAGGAGATGTCTGGATCAGAAAACTATGGTACATATACACAATGGAATACTATGCTGCCATAAAAAAGAAGGAATTCTTACCATTTGCAGCAACCTGGAAAGAACTGGAGAGCATTATGCTAAGTGAAATAAGCCAGTCAATGAAAGAAAAATACCACATGATCTCAGTCATTTATGGATAATAAAGAACATTACAAACTGATGAACAAAAAGATAGAGAGGCAGTAAAGGATCAAATAGACTGTCAAATTACAATGAGAAGATTAGGGAGAGGTGGGGTAGATAGACAACCAAAGGACTTGTATGCATGCATACACGCATAACCAATGGACAGAAGACACTGGGGGGTTAGGGCATGCATGAAATGGGAGGGGGGCAATGGGAAGATACATACACATGTAATACATTAATAAAAAATATAGATAAAAAAGTAATATGCAAATTGTCCATACCTCCGCTATACCACAAGCCATGCCCACCAGCCATTCAGGAGCAAGTATGCAAATTAACCCAACCAAGATGGCTGCAGTTATGGAGAGAGCAGGAGGCTTGGGTTTCCCCAGCAATGGAGGAACCCAAGCTTTCTGCCTACCCTGGCCTGCCTTGGCCTCCACTTAAGGCTACAAAGTTTCAATTATAAAAGATAAATAAATCCCAACAAAAATGGCTGCGGCCAGGGAGCGAGCAGGAGGCTTGGTTCCACTGAAGGGTACAAAGTTTCATTTATAGAAGATAAATAAATCCCAGATACTGGGGCCTCCCAGGGCCTCCACTTGACTTGCTGGAAGGCATGGCCATCCTGCAAACTACCATAGGCCCCTCATCCAGGCTGCCTCAGCCCCAAAGGAACCTCTCTCCCCCCCACCTGCCTGATCCAGACACCCTTCAGGGCAAACCAGCTGACCCCCACCCATGTATCAGGTCTCTGTTCTATCTAATCCTATCTAATAAAAGAAAAATATGCGAATTGACCATCACTCCAACCCACAAGATCGCTTCCCCCATGTGGTCAAAGATGACTGCCCCATTTGAATGCAAGATGGCTGCCACAAGATGGCCAGCAGGGGAGGGCAGTTGGGAGGGTCCAGGCCTATAAGGGAGGGCAGTTGGGGGCAATCAAGCCTGCAGGAGAGAGCAGTTAGGGGTGACCAGCCTGGCAGAGGAGGGAAGTTGGGGGTGACCAGGCCTGCAAGGAAGGGCAGTTGTGGGGGGACCCAGGCCTGCAGGGGAGAGCAGTTTGGTGGAAACAGGCCTGCAGGGAGTGCAATTAGGGGAAAACAGGCTGGCTGGGGAGCAGTTAGGCATCAATCAGGCTGGCAGGCAGAAGTGGTTAGGGTCAATCAGGCAGGCAGGCAAGCAGTTGGGAGCCAGTAGTCCTGGATTGTGAGAGGAATGTCTGACTGCCCATTTAGGCTCTATCCCCGGGGGATCTGGCCTAAATGGGCAATGAGATATCCCTGGAAAGGTCCCAGATTGGAGAGGGTGCGGGCTGGGCTGAGGGACAACTCTTTCCCCACCCCCCCGCCTTGCACAAATTTCATATACTGAGCCTCTAGTATGCTATAAAGGGTTACTCATTCATTCAACAAGTTATTGGAGGCCTAATCTGTGTTCAGTGCACATATGGCAGTGCATACTCACATGAAGCTTATATTTTAACATGAAAACACAGAACAAACAAAACAAAAATACTTACTAAGTCTGAGGGGATAAGTATAATGAAGGGAAATCAAGCAAGGGAGAGGTACAAGTGGTATCTATGTAACAACTTGTCTGAGGAGGTGACAGCTGAGCAAAAATCATGTCAGGGAGACTAAAGGTCCAGACCTGAGAATGGAGGAAGTGAACAAAAAGCACAGCAAACAATTGTTTGAGCCCAGAGGTATAAGTCATAAGTCCTGCTTTGTGAAACAAATCATCCTCCTGGTAAATCAGTTTCTTCAAATGCTTTTCAACCTCCCTTATCTCTTTGGTCAACCAGTAAGCTATGCTTAACTATGTATTTGTTTGCACTTACCAAGGTGACAAAATAAAACAAAACAAAACAAAACAAACAAAAAAAAAAAACAATAGGTAGAGGTGAACAATAAGAGTTGAAGGGTCAAGAAATAAAATTGGCATATTCTCTCCTGAGGGAAATTTAGCAATCTACTATTTATATCCTTCCACCCAGAATTTCTACTTCTACATACTTATACTAAGAAAATACTGTAATTAAATATATCTACAATGACTTGCCACACAAATGTTCATGTAACCCAACATTATTTAGAACAGTTTAAAATTTAAAACATCGTAAACATTCATCTGTGTTGAATTGGCAATTAAATATGGTATTTCCACCATAAATTCCAGGAATGGCTTAGTTTGGGCTGATGTGGCTCATGGACCTATCCCTTAACTAGTCTCTATGATCAAGAAGACAGATTACTGTCGAGTAAGGAGCACTTCTATGCAATCATTAAAAATGATATGTTCACATTTGTTCAGATTTGTCAAAACTCCATGTACTTCAAATAGGTGGATTTTATTGTCTTTGCATTTTATTGTCAATGATGTTTATTAAAATAAAACAAAAGATAAAGTGTATTTATTAACATGAGGGGTTTTTATTTGGTCAGAAAATGAGTCACATCATGGCTGTAGTACACTAACATACGACGCATATGAACAAAAGTAAGTCTAGAAGAATATTCTCCAAAATAATAAAACATTTTCTGAGTAGTGGGTTAACAGATGAATCTTATTGTTTTTAAGTAATTTTTGCTGGAAAAATTAAAACATGCTGCTGATTTTTTAAAAAGAAAATCACAGTACAAATGGAACACCAAGTAAAATAAATCTATCTCCTTTAAATAACGTTTTAACAGTTTCTTGGGTCTTCTTCCAAAATGTTCCCACATGCATAAGCATATACATGAGTAACTGGGTTTTTCTTGGTATAAATAAGCCTTTTGAGGATGCAAATGCAATACACTGTTGGGCATCTTGCTCCCCTCCCACCTTTTAATTCAGTCTATCCTATCTAATAAAAGAGCAATATGAAAATTGATCATACCTCCACTACACTCACAAGCTACTCCCACCAGCCAACCAGGAGGAAGTTTGCAAATTAACCCAACCAAGATGGCTATGGCCATGGAGAGAGTAGGAGGCTTGGGTTTCCCCAGCAATGGAGGAAGCCAAGCTTTCTGCCTGCCCTGGCCTGCCATGGCCTCCACTTAAGGTTACAAAGTTTCAATTATAGAGGATGAATAAATCACAACAAAAATGGCTGCAGCCATGGAGCTGGAGAGAGCAGGAGGCTTGGCTCTGCTTAGGGCTACAAAGTTTCAATTATAGAAGATAAATAAATCCCAACAAAAATGGCTGCGGCCAGGGAGCAAGCAGGAGGCTTGGCTCCGCTGAAGGCTACAAAGTTTCAATTATAGAAGATAAATAAATCCCAGATACCAGGCCTCCACTTGGGTTGCTGGGGGCATGGCCAGCCTGCAAACCACCACAGGCCCCTCGCCAAGGCCACCCCAAGCTCCCAAGAACCCCCAACCTGATCCAGTACACCCTTCAGGGCAAATCAGCCAGTCCCCTCCTGTGCAGCAGGCCTCTATCCTATCCAATAAAATAATATTATGCAAATTGACCATTATTCCAACACACAAGATGGCTGCCCTCATGTGGTGAAAGATGACTGCCCCATCTGGACACAAGATGGCTGCCACAAGATGGCCAGCAGGGGAGGGCAGTTGGGAGGGAACAGGTCTGCAAGAGAGGGCAGTTGTGGGTGAACAGGCCAGCAGGGGAGGGTAGTTGGGAGAAATCAGGCCAGCAAGGAAGGGCAGTTGTGGATGACCAGGCCTGCAGGGGAGGGTAGTTGGGAGCAAACAGGCTGGCAGGGAAGTGGTTATGGGGTGATCAGGCTGGAAAGCAGAAGCAGTTAGGGGCAATCAGGAAGGCAGGCAGGCAAGCAGTTGGGAGCCAGCAGTTCTCGATTTTGAGAGGGATGTCTGACTGCCCATTTAGGCATGATCCCGGCCTGACTGCCAATGGCAGTTGGACATCTCTGGAGGGGTCCTAGATTGGACAGGTGGTGCTGAGGGGCACTCCCGCCCCCACTCATGCACGAATTTCGTGCACTGGGCCTCTAGTCATTTAATATCAGCATTTACATATAAATCTGTCATATTTTCAATTGACTGAAATTATTCCATTATAGAAATGCCCTATGATAGTTTAATCAATCATCCTACAAATGAACATATAGATCAAGCACGTCAAACAAACTCACAGCCCACAGATCACATGCCTCGTTTATTTGGCCCCTGCTAGTCTTTGAGTTTGACATTTTTGATATAGATGGTCCTAAAGATTGCAAGTCTCAAGGGCTTGTATTCTCTTCCTTTAATGTGCGTCCACATATGTAAATATTTTCCATGATCAATGCCTGAAGATGAAATTGCTAGGCCATAGGATATATACATTATTATCTTCATTGCACATTCTATAATATTTTCTAAAGTTACATATTACATGAGTAATTTTTAAATTATTTAAAAATGGCTTCGGAGAGTCCACAGTTCTTTCAAAAATCCTCATTAAGTGCAACAACTAGTATTGCTCACTTGATCCTGAGAGAGAGGGTTCCTGTTCTGGACTTGAGGTGCCATGCCCAAAAGGCACATTCTTATTAGTTTGCTGAACTGAAGAGGACGATGGCTGGAATCTGAAACAAAAGCTTCAATATATAGTTCATCTTATTGTGCCAGAAAATTGCAGGGATCCTTCCCAGAAATGCACACCCATTTAATAAAGCAGCCAACAAAGACAAGCCATTGGCTGAAATAAATTAGAATGTATCGCTGGTATCTTTTGGCATCAAAATGCCTTCAGAAAGACAAAATGGTCAAGAACACATAAAACTTTAATAGGCTATTAAGAGTGGCATAGCAGTCTCAGTAGAGGCTAAGAAAAGAAGAGGTCTATTTGCCTGGGGTGGGGGGGAAGAAGAAAAAACATGGTTGAACTGAAATTCCATAGATTTTATTGTTTGGACAGAACAGCTTAAAGTCATTATAGAATCTGATTGCCAAGCAGTGTAAGTGAGCCAGGGTTGACGCAACATATAAGTGACAGGCAGACAATTCTCATTGCAGCTGGCATCTTAGTAGAAATTTGTTAATTGTGTGTTCAAGGATAACATCAGGAAAGGGCATTAAAACAACTGTCTAAACAGGATGAAACGAAGCATATTTGGCATGTTTTCTCAACAGACAAGAGGGCAAATGTTGGCAACTTCTGTCAAATGGCAGGAGATGCATTTGCTTAGAACACCCAGACACGGGATTAAAATGACGCAATCCGACTAATTGTTTCCCAGTCTTTGGTATGCTTGTAAGTCTGATAACCTTCTCCAGCTTGTTTAAAAATATATTGTTTTGCTTTGTGATACCATCTCTAAAAATCATTTGGTTTGCAGTATGTTTACACTGATACCAGGAACTAATCTTAGAGAGTGAATTTACATGAGGAAATAACCCAGATACTGGATAAAATACATTTAAAAGTCAGGAAGGAGGAGGGTAGTAAAGGTTTCAAAGCAACTGATAGAATGAAGACCATCAGCTATCTGTGCATTTTCTGTGCCATCCAATGCAAGAGCAGTGCACTGGCTATGTGTAACTATATATAAAGTGATTAAATTAAATTAAATTAAATTAAATTAAATTAAATTAAATGTTAAATTTACTTCCCCAGTCACACTAGTCATATCTTAAGCCCCAATAGCCATATGTGGCCACTGGCTACTATACTGGATAGTGCAGGCCTGGAACATTTATTTCATCATAGAAAGTTTTGTTGGACAGCATTGGATTAGACCTTGGAAACAATTCTCAAAGACTATTCTTCAACTTCAACCTGTCTAGTTTCCACTGGTCCCACCAGTATTTCTGAATGTCACCACTAGGCCACTCGATCTTATTTTCTTGGTTTGTGTGTAACCGGTAAAATAATCCTATCTATTAAAAGAGTAATATGCAAATTGACCATCACTCCAACACATAAGATGGTCACCCCCATATGGTCAAAGATGGCTGCCCCCATGTAGACATAAGATGGCCACCACAAAATGGTCTGCAGGGGAAGACAGTTCAGGATGACCAGGCCTGCAGGGTAGGGCAGTTAGGGGCAACCACATTGGCAAGGGTGGACAGTAGGGGTGACCAGGCCTGCAGGGGAGGGCAGTTAGGGGCAATTAGGCTGGCAGGGGAGTGGTTAGGCTGGCAGGCAAAAGTGGTTAGGGGCAATCAAGCAGGCATGTGAGCAGTTGGGAACCAGTAGTCCTGGATTATGAGAGAGATATCTTACTTCCTGTTTGGGCCCGATTCCACTAGGGGGATCCCAGAATGGAGAGGGTGTAGGCTGGATACCCTTTCCCCATGCACAAATTTCGTGCACTGGGCGTCTAGTATAAAATAATTTGCCAAGTCTGAAGCTTTTAGAATGCATAGATGATAGCCTATCTTCCATGTCTAATAAATACCTGGATCATAGTCATTGCTCACTAAGTGTTTATTGATTGGCTGAATGATTTAATAAAGAAGGGGTAAAAGAAGAGAGAAAGCATCTAACACCAGAACAAAGTTTAATTTTCTAGATAAAGCCTCTTACTTGAAAAATAGGTACCAAATGATAGACGTGAGTTTGAGCAGTGGAATTAGACATTAAATATAGTGTTGCTGTTAAGTCTGAGTACAGTTTGTTTGATTACACTTTTGTTTTCCAAAGTCTTTCCTAGTTAAACACTGGGTCATTCTTTCTGCCCTGGGAAATGGAGAAATATCAATCCAGAATGCTACTCTGAACCTCCCTTTTTATCATACTCCTATTTTATTTTGCCTTCACCATCCATCAGCCCTCTTCACTTCAGCATACTTTTATAAAACAGTATAATCTTCCCAAGTTTCAGATTCTAAGACACCTTCATTGTGGTATCTATGGAATCACCTTAATTTTATCAGAAAATCACTTTATCAGGAAGGTTGCATTTATAATGCTGTCCTCTACAGAAGAAACCCATATAAGGTCGTGGGCTATCCAAGCAAGAAGGAAGCATGTGGTTCTCAAAAGAACACAGGCCTTGCACTCTCTAGACATGGGTTTGAATTTTGTCTCTGTTACTAGCACCTGTACAAGTTATTAAGCTTCTCAGTAGCTGTTTCCTCTTTGATGCAATTCATTTTGGAGAATCATTGTTAAAACTCAAAATAATGCCAACACTGCCTCCTTCAAAGTGGCTGACTAATAATAGGCCCTTAATAAAATAACAGCTACTCATACAATTATGATTAATAAATAATATGGATCAAAAAAAACATGGCCTTCCTCATATGAACATTTTATTCTAACTTTGTCCTTAGATTTCAAATGCCAGCTAATTTTCAAATGCCCCCACTGCCAGCAAATGCATAAAACAATTGATTTTTGTCTCTTACCCACTGTTTTTCCTTAAATTTGAGTAGCAGGGTATGGTAAGAAAGTTCTAAGGTGACTCCCATGACCTTTACTCCCTAATGTTTCATGATTATGCAGTAAATGGGATTTTGTTGATGTGATTAAGGTTACTAATCAGTTGACCTTGAAACAGGGAGATTATCTGGATGGGCCTAACCCAATCTCATGAGTTCATTAAAATCAGAGTTTTCTCCAGCTGGTAACAGAAGGGAAAATCGGAGATATTCCAAGTATGAAAAGGATATAATGTAAGAGAGATATTCTGTTGCTGGCTTTGAAGTTGGATGGGGTTAAGGGGAAGGGACCTGGGAATGGTCTCCAGCAGCTGACAGCAAATCCCCACATGACAACCAGCAAGAAAAGGTTGGTCTCACAGATGCAAGAAACGTTTCTGGAATGATGCTGGAACTAGATTCTTCCAAGAGTCTTTAGATAAGACTCTGGCCTGGCTGACACCTTTAATCTCAGCCTTGTGAGGTCCAAGTATAGTACCTGAAATTTCTGATCTATAGAACTGTGAGCTGACAAATGAATGTTAAGACATTACATTTCTGATATGAACATACAGGAAGTGGACTTGGGGAAAAGCAATTGAATGAAAGGGACCTGGAGTCAGCTCAAGAGTGAGAAAGGAAAAAAGGTAAAATATGGAAACAGGGCAAGAAGGAATAAAAATGCTGTTGTGAAATTTACACAGTAAATAAAATTTTGTGGAAGTAGAGAGAGGCAAACCTGAAAAGTCCTAATATTGCCTTGCATTTGTCTAAGGAAGGAAAGAGTAGTTTTACTTATTTCATAACATACAAAGGGAAAAGACACTAAGATGCTGAGAACAGCATTAACCATGAATATGGCCATCAACAAACCCAGAAGAGAAACCTGGAACCTATCCTTCCCCCTAAGCCCTCAGAAGGAACCAACCCTGCTGACATTTTAATTGGATTTCTAGTTTCCAGAACTGAAACAGTATACTTCTGTTGTGTAAGCCACACAGGCCACAACTTGTTTTTGTTTGTTTGTTACAACAACCCTCAGAAACTAATACCAAAATTTGTTTTAGTCTGCTGTAATGAAGTACCACAGGCTGGGTGGCTTAATCAAAATAAATATAAAAAACAATGCATTGACAAGATTGGTTTCTTCTGAAGCTGTGAGGAAGAACCTATTCCAAACCTCTCTCCTTCGTGTGTAGATGGCCACCTTCTTCCTATGTCTGTTCATATAATCTTCCCTCTAGGCGCATCTCTGTGTTCAAATTTCCTCTTTTGAAAGAACACCAGTCATAATGGAGTAGAGTCCACCCCGATGACCTCATTTTAACTTGAATGCCTTTATTAAGACCCTCTCTCCAAATAAGGTCATATCTGAGGGACCGGGAGTTCAAATTTCATCATTTGAATTTTAGGCAACATATGATTTTTAAGGAAAATATGATACCCTTATAAGTATTTGTGGTTATAAATGAAGGTTGTGGCAGGCAAAGCCTCATATTGGGATGGTGTGTCCTAAATTCAATCCCCACAGCTCTGACTCTGTGATCTTGGACAAGTCACATCATCTCTGCATACCTGCTTCCTCATCTTTAAAATGATAACCTTTCTAACATTCAGTTATTTTATTCTATCATTCTGTATTTACTGAGGTACTTAGAGCTATTTAGAAATGAGACAACTTAATTCAACTATAATTTACTGCACCTTTTATGAGCAAAACACTGCTAGATTATGAGAATAGAAAAAGGGCCTGGAACAGCACTTGAGCTAAAAAGAACTCTCAGATTTTTCAACTGGCAAATAAAAGAAAGTCACCCATTTTCTGTGTGAACCAGGTATATATTAACTCTCCTTCCAATTCCAAAGTCACTGCATGAATTTGAGATCAGAAGAATGAAAACATAGCTGAACTGGAGAAATGGGAAAGGAGCTAAACTGTACTGATGACTGACTACACCTCAGGTACTTTACGTCCATTCACCTCTAACGCTAAAATTATTCCAGGCAGAATTTGTCAAAGAAAAACCAAGTCTCAGAGCAAAAGGCAAGGAGAAAACTCCAACCCCCTCAACAGTGTTATTTTGAGAAATGTCTCAGGATAGTGTAACCATCTATATCAAAATAATACTGGAAAATGTTTTTTTAAAACTCTACCCATGAATATAAAAGCTATGAACACCTAAATACATAATAATACTAATTGTGGCTTTACACTCCAGGAAAAAAAGTTTAAAGGCAAATCCTATGCAGACACATAAGTAAAAGCAGAGCAAATACTGGAGAAGATCAAGGTTAGATTTAGAGCTGGCAGGTTGACATCTGCCTGGGACCTTTCTAATGACTGCTGAGAGAAGTGATCTATGTCTTAGTTACAACGCGAAGGTACATTGGACCCACTAATGGGTAATTTGGGAAATAATTGTGATGATGATAATGCTAATGAAATAATAATAGCATTCTACACTGACCTTGGCTGGGTTATGGTTCCAGCCAGCTTCCTCCAAGCCCAACCATTTAGCTTGTACTGGCTTTCAACCGCTGATCATCATAGCATCTGCATTCATTCCCAGAGCTATCAGGGAACCTCCTACCTTTGAACTGGGTAAATAAACATGACAGTGAACCCTTCAACAAATGCCCACCCATGTTTATTATGAAGGCTTTGGGCCAGTTTTTTCTAAAACTGCAGACAGATTTAAGGGATCTGTGCCATTTACGGGAAACCCATGTTGAACGGGAAGACTTATTGGGGCCAGTGATTCTAAAATAATAAATACAAAAGACACAGGAGTCAGGTCCTAACCCACATGAAACTACCTGGCAGGTTTCGGAGCAAATCTACACACACAGCCTTCTACAGGATCAAAGTGGCGAAAGCCCACCATTCTTGTCATCCCAGCCTAACTATTTTTAGACATTCTTCAGTTTTAGCTCATTCCCATGCTGTTGTCTATAACTATCTGGAAGTAAAAAGAAAAAATTACCTTTCATCAATGCATATAGATGCATATAGCATCAATGCATATAGCAAACCCCGGGTTGCTTTTTCATTGCCTGGGAACAAACCTGGGGTCAGAAGTTTAAAAATAGCTTGAGTAGCAGTCATTTCATGAGCTCGAGATATACATCCTATTGGCTGTGTCTGAGGAGGGAGAGGTGCGGCACTCACCTTTATCTTCTTCCTCTCTTCCTGCTCATCTTCTTTATCCCCATTGTAAGACTTTTTATTTGGGGCTGCATATTCAAACAGATAACTGCTTACTGTCATGCTATTTATCTTCAGTGAAAGGTTGAAGAAAGTACAAAACACACCCTCCACAGCTGTATTTGCCAATAATTTCTGGATCCACTTGGGGCTGATCTCATTCTTATCCTCCCTCCAGCACCCATCAAAATAATGGATGGTGTAAATTCTCTCCAGCAACGCGGCATGAATAGTGATGTGCTGTGGGAGGGATTTTTGCTTCTGTCTGATTAATAGGTACTCAGGAGTCAGCCCTTTCATTGTTTTCTTTAGGGTGAGTGTGTATGGAGACACCACAGTTTACTTCTCTCATGGGGTTTCACCTAATAGATGGTACCACTGAACTGCTGAGATTTAGGCCTCGGGCCAGATTGGCCAGACTGGATTCTTGTTCAGTGAAGAGGAAAGCTACTTAACCTCTTCCTAGGCTCTGTTCCCTTCTAGAGGTAGGAGTGATCGCCCACAGGGTGGGATGAGGGTTAAATGGCACAATGCTGAAAGAGCATTAGCAAGTGCCAGGCACCTATAAACCATGCTGCTCATCCAATGCTCCAAGACAACCTCAAGGCTCCCTAGGAGCTGGTCAATTCCCAGAGTGAGCTCTTCTGTTTGTAGACACTGAGGGTGGAGTTTTCAATTGCTTAAGGAAGGAGGGGGTATTTGGGGTTTTTCATATAGGCATGATTAAGAAAAAAACTCAGGTATAGATACATAAAAATGATCATGGGCTTGGTCTCCTGGTGGAACTGATCATGCTGTTTAGACAGGGTGAGATTGTCAAAAAAGAACATGGTAAGTTTGGGAAAAATCCTTATTTCCACCCCAAATTGTCAAACAGGATCATCTGAGTACAGTGGTTCTCAAAGTACTGTTAGTCCCTGCAGTGGCAGCAGCTAGGAATTCATCAGAAATGCAAATTCCTAAGACCCACACCTGCCCTAACAAAGCAGAAATTATAGAGATGGAACCCCAGAATTTGTGCTTTAACAAATCACCCAGGTAAATGTGATGCATGGCAGAGAACACTTACTTCCTCCTCTCCATGTGTGGGTCCCCTTTCACTACTATTCTCAACTTAAAACAAAAATTCAGAAAAAACTTCACTTTTCTAATCCTACAGTTGGTGGGCTGAGACTGAACCATCTTTGGAGGGAAGTTTTATAGTAGGTGTAGGTATGCACAGTTTCATTTGTCTGCATATTAGAAGTGATTGCTGTTGAATGAGCTGATAGATGTAAATCATCGGTTACCTTATTGTGAAAGGCCTTCTAATTTTGTACTAAATGCAGTTCACCAAACATAACAGTATGTTTGTCCATTCTGTGATAGCCTCGCTTTATTAGAGATTTATACTAGGAATTGGTAGAGTGTGAGCTTTTAGTCCTTGGAAACACTGTAGCCAAGAATTTAAAATCCTGAAATGAGTGTGGTCCATTGGTAGAAGAGCAGCCTGTCCACTGAAGAATCCTTGGTTCAATTTCCTGTCAAGGGCACATACCTAGGTTGCAGGTTCAATCCCTGGCCCCAGTTGAGGAGGCAATGAATCCATGTGCCTCTCTCATCTCTCTCTCTCTCTCTCTCTCTCTCTCTCTCTCTCTCTCTCTCTCT
>JAAGEH010000020.1:7892877-7914609 GCA_011751065.1 Lasiurus cinereus
TCTCTCTCTCTCTCTCTCTCTCTCTCTCTCTCTCTCTCTCTCTCTCTCTCTCTCTCCACACACATATACACACACCTCATCCCTCCCTTCCACTCCAAAATAATCACTGGGAAAAATATCCTTGGGTAAAGATTAATGACAACAACAACAAAATCTTGATATGAAAGATGTTAATCTGCTTGCTCTCAAAATCTGAAACAAGGACCAAAGTCAAAGGTGTTCAGTGTCATGATTAAAGGTATATCTGAGAAGAGCATGGCTACAATGAACATGGTTTTTATGCCCTTAGTATCAATCCCACCCATCTCCCATTAGGTAGCAGCAACAGAGTCAGATTTGCTCCAAAGATAGGCCCCCACTGAATGAATTGCAGGGTTATCCTCTCTCTGTTACCATCATAATTGTCTAGGAAACCCAGCTTGGTCAATTAGAACAGACATTTCTTTGGCCACAAGAGTTGGGTATTCCACACAAAGGGGGTTTTATTAGGCAACAGAAGCTCCAGTGTGTGGGTGGGTAGCATTTGCTCCAATGTGTGACAGTCACCTGTGGACAAGGCTGACAAAGAGGGCCATGAATGTCAGTTGCTATTATTATTTATATCATCCTTCTGCTTCTTACCTACCCAATTCTTCAAGACATTAAGTTATCTACCAGCCCTGCTAAACAGGGCCTCCTAGAAGGAACTAATAGCTTACAGCAGAGACCAGGGATAGAGAAATATTCAAGAATTTCCCAGAAAAAGAATCAAGAAAGAGAAGGAGTAGAAAAGGACTATTTATTGGCCTGGTAAGAAAGGAAAGGAAAGGAAAGGAAAGGGAAGGGAAGGGAAGGGAAGGGAAGGGAAGGGAAAGGAAGGGAAAGGAAAGGAAAGGAAAGGAAAGGAAAGGAAAGGAAAGGAAAGGAAAGGAAAGGAAAAAGAGAAGAAAAGAGAAGAAAAGAGAAAAGAAAAGAAAAACCTTGTGATATTAATTTTGAAAGTTCTCCCATGCCCTCCTAGAGGGAAAAGGATTGGGTAAGGTTTCCAGAGAATCTGAAACTTGTGAAGAAAGATCCAAATAATCTAGACAGAGTGGAAGGAAAGAACCTTCTAGACATGAAGGAGATCCCACTGCAAGTGGAAAAAGGTGAGGTATAAGGACCTAAGAAAAAAGTCAGAGTGACTGCACCAGAGAGAGTAAGAAAAAACATGATCTAAGATGAAAGAGAAGAAACACTGAGGCACATAGACACTAAACATGATCATGGTCTAAGACACTGAGGCACATAGACACTAAACATGACCATGGAATTGGTCTCTGTGATCGAAGGGAAATGGCTCCAGAGGTAGGTGAGAAGTAGATTACTCCAGCCTTTTAGGCAACATTACAATTTTTGATCCTTACCCTAAGAGCAACGGGAAGCTACAAGTTGAAATGTATGTGTGTGTTATGATAAGTTTGCAGGGAGACAAGTCAAATGCCTAGTTTTCATACTGTTAGGGTATGAAGACCTTACAGTAGCCCATCCTCTTAGCAGAGTCCAAGGGTTCCTGCCTTGGCTTTGATGATTCTGCATGCCAACTGAAGAAGATGAGAGATTAGCATTCAGGCATGGGAAGCCCAAAACAGGTCCACACCCCAAAAACTGATGCCAGTCCTCCTTAGCACCAGGCCCTGCCATGGGCATGAATTGCTCCCAATGTGATGCAAGAGATTTTCTTAATTGAAATTTCTCCTCTGGGGCTCTAGTATGCAGGTCTGCAGCTAGCTCACCAACTCAACATTATATCAACTATCAATACCCAGGTGATTTATTACCTTCTATTACTATTATCCTCAATTGTTATACAAGCTCTTACTTATCTTCACATATTCAAGTTTCTGAAACTAAGATAAATCTTAGAATCATTATCAATAGACACTCATATAGCATGCTTTAGTTATAATGTTGATGATAGAAAAAATTAATTCCTGGCTAGGGCCAATATCTGATGTAAAAAATCAAAAAGTTGTTTTGAGTGTTTTTTGTTTTGTGTTTGTGTTTTTTTATTTGTTTGCTTGTTGTTTGTTTGTTTTTGTTATCTGTGTGGGTTTTTGCCCCCATCCCAAAGATGTGCACATGAAATGAATTAACATATGTGAATTGTCCCAATCTTTGGGGGGGTGTGCCCAGCAATAGAAGGGTGATCTTTCCAAAGTAGATCACATTATGTCCCACTCCCGCTCCTCCTATGGCAGGAGAGACCTTCATCCACCCAAGACCCTGAATCGGAATCAGCATATCCTATCTAATAAAAGAATAACATGCAAATTAACCATCATTCTGCTATACCTGCAAGCCATGCCCACCAGCCAATCAGGAGAGAGTATGCAATTAACCCAACTAAGATGGCTGCAGCCTCAGAGCGAGCAAGAGGCTTGGGTTTCCCCAGCAATGGAGGAATCCAAGCTTTCTGCATATCCTGGCAGGAGCAGGCCCCCACTCAAGGCTACAAAATTTTAATTATAGAAGATAAATAAATCCCAACAAAAATGGTGGCAGCCATGGAGCTGGAGAGAGCAGGAGGCTTGAGTTGTCCCCGGTGATGGAGGAAGCCAAGCTTTTAGCCTGCCCAGGCCTGCCTTGGCCTCCACTTAAGGCTACAAAGTTTCAATTATAAAAGATAAATAAATCACAACAAAAATGGCTGCAGCCATGGAGCTGGAGAGAGCAGGAGGCTTAGCTCCACTCAGGGTTACAAAGTTTCAATTATAGAAGATAAATATATCCCAGATACCAGGGCCTCCACTTGGGTCACTGGGGGTGTGGCTGACCTGCAAATCACCACAGGCCCTTCGCCCAGGCCACTCTAAAACCCAAGGGAACCCCCACCCTAACCTGGGACATCCTTCAGAACAAAGCAGCTGGCCCCCACCAGTGCACCAGGTCTCTATCCTATCTAATAAAAGAGTAATATGCAAATTGACCATTACTGCAACACACAAGATGGCCTCCACAAGATGGCCAACAGGGGAGGGATGTTGGGAGCGATCAGGCCTGCAGGGGAGGGTAGTTGGGGGAGACCAGACCTGTAGAAGAGGGAAGTTGAAGGGACAAGGCCTTCAGGGGAGAGTAGTTAGTGGTGACCAAGCCTGCAGGGGAGGGCAGTCAGGGGCAAACAGGCGGGCAGGGGAGTGATTAGAGGGTAATCAGGCTGGCAGGTAGAAGTGGTTAGGAGCAATCAAGAAGGCAAGCAGGTGAGCAGTTAGGAGTCAGCAGTCCAAGATTGTGAGAGGGATGTCCGACTGCCTAGGATCAGGCCTAAAGGGGCAGTCGGACATCCCTCAAGGGGTCCCAGATTGGAGAGGGTGCAGGCTGGGCTGAGGGACACAAAATCCCCCACCCATGCATAAATTTCGTGCACCAAGCCTCTAGTTAGAAAATAATTATCTTACTTGTTTTTTATTAATCTTTCTTTTTTAAAAATATATTTTTATTGATGAGAGAGAATCATTGATTACCTGCCTCTGCACAGCCCCCTCTGGGAGTGAGCCTGCAACCAGGGCATGGGTTCTGATCAGGATTCAAACTGATTCATAGGTCGACGCTCAACCACTGAGTCACACCTGCTGGGCTATTCATATATTTCTGAAATGTATATATAGCTCATATTTATTTTAGTGTTTAATATGGGAAGTATTTTGTGTCTCCATTTAAAGTTTGGTGATGTTTTTATTAGCTTGTCTCTCTTATTCCTCAGTTGGCCTGCAGAACATATCAAATCCATGGTAGGAATCCTTGGACTCTGTTAAGAGGATGGGCTATTTATTGTTAAGTTTTCACATGTTTTCTAATAGTATGCGAACTAGGCATTTGACTTATCTCCCAGCAAATTTATGAATGTAATTCTCTCTTCTCATTAAAATATGTGTGTGTGTGTATGTGTGTATGTGTGTGTGTGTGTGTGTGTGTGTGTGTGTGTTTATTGATTTTAGAGAAAGGGGGATGAGAGGAAGAGAGAGAGAAGAACATCAACATGAGAGATAAACATCTACAGTTTGCCTCCCATACACAGCCGCAACTGGTGATCAAACCCACAGCCTTGGTATGTGCCCATATTGGGAACTGAGCTGGTGACCTTTTGGTGCACAGTGTGACACTAAAACAACTGAGCCAAACCAGCCAGGGCTCTTCTCATTTTAATAATACTTTATATTTTTTAGTTTTCTCACTGGAACATATTATTTTGTTTAATTCTTTTCTCTTCCACTAAGCAGTAAGCTCCTTTAGCACAGGGATTGTTTTATTTATTTTGGTTTCCTGCCCTCTCCAGCAAATAGTAACCTACTAGGGTCTGGTACAAAGTAGGAGTCAAATAAGTATTGAAATAATGGATGGTCCAATAAGTGAATAAACAAATATGAATATGAAAGAAGAATATCCCTAAAAGACCCCTTAAAATATAGATTTCATATATATTTAGATCTTTATTATTGAGAGTTTTACAGAAGTTCCCCTATTCTCTTCCCCACCCAATTCTTACCCTGCCCCAGGCCTTCACTACACTATTGTCTGTGTCCATAGGTAAAGCATATATGCATATAAGATCTTTGGTTCATCTCTTCCTGTCCCATCTCCCTTTCCTCTGAGATATGTCCGTCTATTCCATGTTTCCATGCCTCTGGTTCTATTTTATTTATCAGTTTATTTTTTTCATTAGATTCCTTGTTCATTTATTTTTAGATTCAATTGTTGATAGATATGTATTTATTGCCATTTTATTTTTCATATATTTTTCTCTTCTTGCTCCTTTTTCTCCTCCTCCTCTTCTTAAAAAATACCCTTCAACATTTCATGTAATATTGATTTGGTGGTGATGAACTCTAACTTTTTCTTGCCTGTGAAGCTCTTTATCTGACCTTCAATTATAAATGATAGCTTTGCTTGGTTGTAGGACCTTGCTATTCATCACTTTGAATATTTTTTGGCTTTTCCTTCTGGCCTGCAAAGTTTCTCTTGAGATATCAGCTGACATTTGTATGGGCATTCCTTGTAGGCAACTAACTACTTTTCTCTTGCTCCTTTTAAGATTCTCTCTTTGTCTTTTACTCTTGGCATTTTAATTATGATGTGTCTTGGTGGGGACCTCCTTGGTTCCTCCTATCCAGGACTCTCTGTTCTCCCTGGACTTGTAAGTCTATTTCTTTCACCAGGCAGGGGATGTTTTCTGTCATTGTTTCTTCAAATAGGTTTTCAATATCTTGCTCTCTCTCTTCTCCTTCTGACACCCCCATTATGTGAATGTTAGTATACTTGAAATTGTCCCAGAGGCTCCTTATGCTATCCTCACTTTTTTTTTATTCTTTTTTCCTTTTGTTCATTTGATTGGGTGTTTTTTGCTTCCTCATATTCCAAATGGTTGATTTGATTCTCAGAATCCTTTACTTTACTGTTGAATCCCTGTAAATTATTCTTTATTTTAGTTAGTGTATGCTCAATTTCGGACTAGTCTTTTTTTATGTCTTTGAAATTCTCACTAAGATCCTTAAAAATCTCATTGAGTCCCTTGAAGGTCTCATTAAGGTCCTTGAGCAACCTTATAACCATTCTTTTGAACTCTGTATACAGTATTTTGCTTGCTTTCATTTTTTTCATTTGTAACATGTTTCTTTGTGTCTGCATTTTGGCTGATTCTCTGTATTTGTTTCTATATATTAGGTAGAACTGCTATGTCTCCTAGAATTTGTAGAGTGGCCTTGTGTAGTAGATGCCCTGTAGGGTCCAGTGGCTCTAAGCCTCTATAGCCATCTGAGCTGGGATTTTAGGTGCCCTCCTATGTGGGCTGTGTGCACAATCTCATTGTAGTTGAGCCTGAATTGATGTTGGTGTCTGAATGGAGTTGACCTCTAGTCCAATTGGCTGTGAGGACCAGCTGAAACTACAGAAGAGCTTCTATGCAGGAGACACCCTTATGAAGAAGGACATGCTTCAGTAGTGCTTTGGTGCTCATTGAGTTTGCCCTTTGAGTTTGTTACTTGTGGATTTGTAGAGTTGTAATCAGTCTGAAGCTGTCTTTCGGGTGCACTGGCTCTGAGGCCTCCTGGGAGGTACAAAGTCAGCCACTGTCTGGGGCCACTGGAACTACAGGGCAATTCGCAAATGGCTGCTATTTGTATTGGGCTTGGACTGCCCAGGCGAGGCCAAGCTGTGAACAAGGCGGGCTGGTGCTAATGTCAGGTCTTATGCCTCTTATTGATAGGTATGGGGCATGCTGACACTGACTGTTGCTTGTTTGAGATATTTTAGAAAAGTCTGAAGCCTGAGCCAGGACAGCTAGATTTCTTTCTTCCTTTTTAATCTGTAATCTGGGCTGAATTTGTAATACCCAACTTTTATTTTTTTTAATATTTACAAGGGAACAAGCTTTGTGCTAAGAGCTTTACATGAAATTTTTCATTTAATTTTTAAAGGAACCATTCAGTGGTGGTAATTTATCTCCAATTAATTAGTATATGTTCTGAGATCAGCAATTATTTGCTCAAAAGTAACCAGCTCATTGCTCAGCTCTGGCCTAGCTAATTCCACAGCCTGTCCTTCCAGCCACTGAACTGAATTTTTAAACATACCCTTTCCAGACCTAAAATTTTAAATTAAGGGATAAAGTCCTCTGAAAACCCCATGTTTGTTTGCACCCTTTTCATTGCCTTGGTGGTAACAACAGCACCTGCAGCTGCTGAGTCAGGAACTGACTATAAGATGAGGGTGGATTATCTCCAATTCCTTTATTGTATAAAGATCAAGCTCAGGAAAACATACACGTATTAATAGAACTTTGCTTATTTCCCACTCTTGGGGGATTTTCTTTTATCCTAGTTCAAGTGGGTGGGGATTATCTTCATATTTCAACTTTGAATTCAGAAATGCATTCTTGCTAAATCAGACACTTTTTTTTTCTTTGGAAATAAAAGTAGAAAGAATTACAAAACACCATAATGAGATGATGGTGCAAAATATTCAGCCTAGATTAAATTTAGTGGGGAGGTACCATTATATATTTAAATCTGTCAAATGACATTCCTGAAACATGCTGTGTTGGGAACTGCTAGCTGTTCCCTAGTACTTGCTTTCCCTTTCTGTATAGTAAGAGATTGCTGATTTTAAGCTGGGTATCTAGCCACCCAAAACAAAGACTGCACTTATCAGAGTTAGGTCCATTTGTTTAAATTCTGGCCAATATTCTATAAGGGGAATCTTCTTGAAAAGTCTGTTGCCATGCTTTCTTTGCACTGTCATTTTTATTCCTTCTTCCCTGATAGCTAGAATTTTAATATGTTGGCTGAAGGTAAAGCAGCCATCTTGGACCATGAGGTGACCTCGGCAATAAAGGCCAAACACAGTGAAACAATAAGATAGAATAAATCTTGGCCCTGAGGTCTTCATGGGATAGAACTTTCATAATCTATAATAATAAAAGCCTAAGCAACCTGAACAGGCTGTATGGGGCAACTAGCCAGCAGAGGGGTTAATGAGGGGCAACCAAACAACTGAACAGCAGGCTTTGTGGGATGACCAGGCTCACGGGGAGGGTGGGGGTAGGGGAGCAGTTGGGAGTTACCAGGCAAGCAGGGGGCGGGCAGTGAGGGTTAACCAGGCCTGTGGGGGGCAGTAGTTGGGGCAACCAGGCTGGCAGTGTGGGGGCTATTAGGAAAGATCAGGCAAACAGGCAAGTGAGCATTTAGGAGTCAGTGGTCTGGATTGTGAGAGAGATATCTGACTGCCGGTTTAAGCCTGATCCTGGGGATCGGGCCTAAACCAGCAGTCGGACATCCCCTGAGGGCACCCCCCTCCCCCATGCATGAATTTCATGCACCAGGCCTCTAGTTACTCCATAATAACTTCCTACTTCCAAATTTTGAAATGAGAAAGAACACGTTTTTATCTACAAGCCTTTGTTATAAGTTTACTTGTTAAAGGCAAACCTAATCCTAACTTACATACATGCCAATAGCATTAGACCTGATAGTAATAATGGCTAGTCTATAAATATGAATGTCAACCTTATACCAACCTTGTAATAGGATCCAGTTAACTTTCTATTAAAATGTGTGAAGTTTATAAAACTGCCACTTCATTTATGATGGAAATAGTGGTCATTTCTTAAGGGCTGGAGAATTACAGAACCAATAGATGAGTGAAAAGCCAGAAAAAAAAGTTCAACTGATGGATAAAAGAAGAAGAGTTACCTAAGAACAGGAAAAATAAGTGAACAGATAAAAAGTTATGTTAATGGTTCAATCAGAAGTGGAATTTGAAAGTAAGTTTGGTTGGCCCTTTAAGATCTAGGACTTACCTCCTATACCTGAGAAGACAGTGAGGTTGGGGGCCTGGTGAGATGATTTTTCCTTGCCCTACTCCATCCTTTCTCTGCAAAAACGCATCTCAAACATAGATCTTGTTAAAAGAGCAGATCCTCTTTCAGAAGACTTGGGTGGGGCTCACGACTCTTCTAACAAGCTTCCAGATAATGCTCACACTTTGGACCACTACTGGACCAGCCTCTGAATAACAAGGCTCTACACAACTGCCAAAGAGATCTCCCTAAAGCCTAAATCAGATCATGCCAGTATCCTGCTTAAACCCTCCCATGGCTTCCCACTAAAGTTCAAGTAAAATGCAATATCTTATTATACCCTTTGACATCCTCTGTGATCTGGCCCCTGTCCACATCGCTGGCTGCATTTCAACCTGCTCCTTGCCTTGTCCACTCCCAGCCACACTGGACTTACCTCTGCCTCTCAAATATGCCATTTTTATCCCAGCACCTTGTTTAATTTTTTTAAATGACACATCAATATCTGGAATTCTGATTATTCTAAACATATAGTATGTACCACTGCATTCCCAACTCCTAGCCCAAAGGCTCCTACAACATAGATGCTCAATACAAACAAATGCCAAAACTAAAAACTGGACCACAGAAGTAGAAAAATAATTGACTCTGGAACACAAAATGTTGGTGGACAAGAGGAGCTGGATGAATGTGTGATAATGCCATTCTCTGCAATACACACACAGAGCCTCCTGTCTTAGAGGAACTGACTTCAATTTAAGTGAAATTCCTATAGCAAATAGCACTAGAAACGAACCCCAGAGTCCCAGCAGATGGTTGATCCCCAGCAATGTCTGACACAACAAAAGCCTATGACAACAAGTGCAGTTGGGCACTGCCTTGGTGTTTGTTGTAAGAGCCAGAGCCTTTAGGATCCAGGAAAGTGCTTTTGTAATAGTCCTTTCTATGGCAAAGGACTGAGATGAGATCAGGGTCATCCCAATTAAGAAAAATCTCTGATGTGACACCATTTCCCAATCAAGCCTTTGGAAGAGCGAAGACACCATATCTTTCTCCCATTCTCTGCTTGCAATGCTATAAAATCCAAACAAACATGTACACTCTGAAAAGGTTAGCCAGCTCGTGCCATGGAAAATGGCCATCATGTGTTTCCTTTCAACTTATCTCTGAGTCCCTCCTCAAGGGTGGAAATAAAACATTTTGAAGGTCTGAGAACATTCAAAATAAGCCATCATTTCCAAGTAACAGCTGCTTGTGCTATGCACATAAATAAAAATCCATCCTAAAGTTAAACACATTTATAAGATCTTTGTAAAGACTTTGTCTTTTCTCTATAAATGTCCAAAAAGATTAATTAAGAACAGGATAACTCATCCATCTAGATTAATTAAACATATATTTAAGGGTCAGACTAGAAACAATGCTAAATACATTAACATACAAATTGCCCACGGTGATTAGTCTATTTGTTTTACTTGCTGACAATATTTCTGGAATTAAGTCATTGTTAATCTATGTCTGGAAGGAGAGACAGGACCACCCTATTCCCCTTCCAAGAAGCCTTCTTCTCTCACCTCCCAGTACTATCATGCTCCCTTCAAATTTCAGGCTCCTTTAACACTTGGGTGCCAGAGTCTTCAGGGAGAGATACCGGAAGCTGCATTCTAAGCGCAGCCCATGACTTCTCACTAGCCCTCTGAGCAGTGTCTCTGCCCTCTCAGAAATTCTTACTTTTCACACTTTCCTTTTGCATCAGAGTACATTCTCCAAGATCCTTTGGCAAAGTGATGTGCTCTGTCCAAAAACAGAGCATTAAATATACTGTGTCTAAGCCTAAAAAGTGATAGCTAATGTTGGGTGCTAACCAATTGCAATCTATGGTATTACAGATGCTTTGATCTTTATTTCAATTCATATTAGAAAAAAGTCCTCAAGGAGTTGAGGATGTAAGTATCTAGATCCCACTCTCACAGGCAAGTGAAATGGGTCCAGAGAAACTAGAACATGTGGCAATGTTCACCTCACTAGCAGTGATGAAGCCCATAGCACAGCCTGATAAGAGCAGCAAGCCTGTGCACATACTTGGCCTGAGATCTTACAGGCTTTGTGAGATCTGTCCATTCTGCTTCTCAGAAGCAGGATTGCTGGGCCCCATGTGAGCAGCTGAAGATTGAGAATACACAGTCATCCTTAGCTCTGTCATCATCTATGTCCCTGGTAGCAAGTCACACTCACCGTGTGCCCAAGCCTGCTTATTGATGTGGTACTTTTCCTCTGACTGTTCTTTGGTTATGGTGGCCAATTCCCTGGTACTTATCTGAGCCATATTTATTAATATAACAGCTGGGAGGTTTTTAAAGAGACAACCATGCTTCCAGACTGAACACACAGTTGTAGGAAGGTCTACCAGCACAGCTCTAAAGGAAACAAGGGACTTTTTAGTATAAAGTAAAAGGAACCAGGATCAACATTCCTCATCAAAGTGTGCAAGATTGGGTTTGGTGCCATGGCCACCTCAACTCTGCTATTGGGCAGCTTACCAGCCCTCTCTAAGGTCTTTTGTCTGCAAAAAGATGTGCTTGAGAATATTAAGTGAGATAATAAAGACAAAGCACAAAGACTGTAGAAGAATAAATGCTTAGTCAATGAGAACTATTATTATTATTGATCCCTGCCTCAGGTTCTATATAAGATAAATAATAATGATGGTCATTGCTCACCATTTATTTATTGTACCATACCAGACACTGTTCCAAGTACCTTCTATACTTTAACACTCACAGAAATTCAATGAGAAAGGGTGGTTGTATTTCTATTGTACAGATGGGTATGTTGAGGTCCAGAGAGTATACTTACTTGCCCAAGGTCACACTGCATGTCATCGCCACTGAAAACAGACACCTGAACTCCAGAGCACGTGTCTCTTGATCATATGCTATATGTGGGCGAAGTTCACGGCCACAAAGCCAGTGATGTCTGACATGAAGTTCTGAAACAGGAGAGGAAGAGATATGGGTTCATTTAGCTGCCAAGGCCCTGCTTATCTCCCTCTTCACTCTTCCTCCCGCCCTAGACCACTATGATTTTTTTTTAATATTCACCTGAGAACATGCTTATTGATTTTAGACAGAGGCGGAGGAAGAAAGAAAAAGGGAGAGAGAAAAACATCAATGTGAGAGAGAAACATTGATTGGTTGCCTACCATTCTTGCCAGATTGGGATGGAGCCCACAACCTTTATGTGTACGAGATGAATCTCCAACCAACTGTGTCACACCAGTCAGGACCCACACTGATTTTTTTTAAGCCATGTAGTTAAGAAGAAAATAGAGGAGAGGTTTGTTCCACCAGGGCTCTTTCTCAGAGCCTCTCAACAAGTTTTAAAATAAAATGATGATGTCATGATTAAGACAACAAGAAAAATAATAGAGAAGCACTAACATGGTTACAGTAAACTGTGGCTCAGCTCCTGCATTTCTCCATTTGAGCCATCACAAAGGTTCACTCTCCCCAGAAAAAAAATAAGCTATCCTCTGTCCCTTCCCTTTTCCTTCCTACCTCTAATCACCCACCTCTTACAGGCCTCCAGTTTCACCCAACTGACTTCGGCTCATCCATCAGATTTCAGCTTAGGCCACACTTCCTCCACAGGCCCTCCCAGACCACCATGCCTGGCCCCTCTGCCAGGATTCAGTGGACTTTCTTGGGCTGTGCAGCATCCATCATAGTGTTGTAATGCAATGCCTGTAGGCTCCGTGAGGACAGGAGCTAGTCCAGTAGGCATTCTTCCACATCCCAAGTCTAGCATTGTGCCAGACATCTCAGTAGACATGGTGCCAGGAGAACTACAAAGCATGCCACTTCTTTTAAGGTTTGCACTTGTATAATGAAATTTGGAAGACCAAGTGTTTCATGATTTGAAAGGGATATAAACAATTGCAGAAAAGTAATACCCAGTCTATTTTCTCAGGCCACTCAATAATTTGGAAATCTGGAAAAAGCTTAACAGTCCTTACTACTGGAACAGTCTTTCCTAAAGGGTCCTCTAGTCCCTCCTCCAGTCATTTAAACTCATTCCATTTCCTCTAGTTCCCTCAAAGGGAATGCTCGGGGACTGAATTATAATTATGACATTTCCCTTTAGCTTTCCCTTCTCGGAATTTAATAACTTCAGCTTCTTAAACTTTTCCCGATAAAATCTATTAATACTATTCATTGCTTTCTCACTTTTTCATATTACTCATATCTTAGCACTTATTGTTAAATATCACAAAGAAAAAAATAACTTGAGGCTCACATTCTTACCTTTATTCTCTGAGGGCTTAAAGACCAAAAAAAAAAACAAAAAAAACAACTCAATGATTATATCTATAAATTAAAGAGTAAAATATGGGTTTAGTAATAAACATTTGGTCTCAATTAGTCTATTTATTTATTTATTTATTTATTTATTTATTTATTTATTTATCTTATTTTGCTTTTTGAGGCTCATGTTTTGAAACATGCTCTACTTCCTAGAAGAGCATGTTCTAAAAAAGAGAGATGACATGAAGTCCATGGTAAGTCTTTACATTAAATCATTAGAAATCACTCCACATTTTCCAGAATGGTCCCATTTTAAATATTTGGACCCATTTTTCCATAAGTAGAACTATAAGTGTCATATCTTTTTCTTAATTTGGAGCTCAAAAAATATGATCAACATACAAGTACCGTATTTACTGGTGTATAATAAGATGACATTTTAACCCAGGAAAATCTTCTCAAAAGTCGGAGGTCGTCATATATGCTGGGTCTCATCTTATAAGGAGAGTATTATCCCAAACTCTATATTTTAACTGGAAAAGTTGGGGGTCATCTTATATGCCAGAAAATATGGTAATGTATAATCTGTAGGTAATGATGTTAAAATCAGCAGGAAACATTAATTGCAGCCTCCCTCTGTAGCTGGGGCTATGCTAG
The DNA here is from genome assembly GCA_011751065.1 of Lasiurus cinereus. NCBI lineage: Eukaryota > Metazoa > Chordata > Mammalia > Chiroptera > Vespertilionidae > Lasiurus > Lasiurus cinereus. The sequence continues at coordinate 7,906,150 of JAAGEH010000020.1, forward strand.
TCTTTCATAGATACTTTCTCTTCTAATCATTAAAACATCTCTGAGATAGATGCTACTTTTATTGCCATATTACAGAGGAGGAAACTGAGGCCCAGAAAAACTTAGAATCACCAGCCTGTTGGTGGCAGAACAGGGAACCCAACAGGCCTGTCTGACAGTGTACTCTAAGCTTTAGTCACATTGATTAAAGCCCTGAAAGTATTGATTTTTGTTTTTTTTTTCTCTATTTGCTTTTTCATAAATGACCTGATCCAGTTTTGTGCATATAGTAGCTTCATAATAATTCTTTGATATTTAACCTTTCATCCTTTGTTGGCAAAACTATAAATTGGTTTAACAACTTTGGAAATCACTTTGACAACACCTAGGAGTATTAAAGAACTGCATATCTAGGGCCTGGCCATGATTCCCTGGGCAGTATAGCAAATTCAACTGGTCAACTGAGACAAACCCCTTCCACAGCCCCACACCATCCAGAAATTCTCTTCTAATTGACTGAGGGTTGATCTACATGATCCTGTTATGGCCAATTGGGTAAGTGAAAATCACTAAGTGGGGCTCCTAGGAAACTTGTTCACAGAGACAACGACCAGATGGCTTTCTTGGAGTTTTGTTCCTTTCCCTTCTTCCTGACCCAATACCTGGAGTTGCTATAACTATTTTGTGACCATGAAACAGCAAACCTAAAGATAAAAGTGTATCCTTTAAGTACAGCAGAGCAAAGAGAGGGACCAAACCTGGATCCCCTTGGCATTGCTTTCCTGCCATGCAGCCTTGGAATGCCTGCCTCCAGGCTACTGTGATATTAGGAAGAGGAACCTCTGAAGCCAATAACTCATTGTTGTTAGATTTCTTTTCCCAGCTATCCAGAGAAACTGTCACACTTGTGTACAAAGTGACATGAATAGAAGTTTTTAATATGAAAAATTACAAAAACTTAGCACCCATCAAAAAAAAAAAAGAATAAATTGTGGCATCTTCATGCAATGAAACACCAAATCACAATTAAAAGGTAATGATAATTCTTGAAATCAACTTCCCATTCTCCTGTACTGGGAAGTCTGTGTTGAGGAGAGAACTTCCCATAAGCTCTGAAGAGAGCATAGGATGAAAAGATTGCGCTAAGCAATAGAGGGGAAACAGTGTTATGAACTGAATTGTGTCTCCTCAAAATTCATATGTTAAAATCCTAACTGCCAATGTGACTACATTTGGAGGTAGGACTTTCAAGGAAATAATTATGATTACATGAGGTCATATAGAGTGGGGACCTAGTCCAATAAGTCTGATGTCCTTATAAGAAGAGGAAGAGACACAAGGAGCATAGCCACACAGAGAAAAGGCCATGTGAGACACAGCAAGGTGAGAGGCCTCAGGAGAAATTACCTCTTGGACTTCCAGCCTCCAGACCAATGAGGAAATAAATTTTGCTGTTTAAGCCATACAGGCTATGGTATTCTGTATGGCAGCCTGAGCAGACTACTAGAACTGTGGTTGTCAATAGTGACTGGTACTGCACTCATTGAAGAAATTAGTGGGGATGAAGTAGAGTGAAGGGGAGATTGGGTAATTTCTGATGGTTACAAAGCCTAAGGAGCACAGGAGCCATTAGTGGATAGCAGCCAGGGAGGCCAAATCTTTTTTGGCGTCTAGTTCAGTCCTTGCAACAAAAAAGAATTCTATCTTTTAACTATCCCACAGGACATTCATGTAGAGGAGAAACCTGTCTATAATTAATTATCTAAGGTTATGAAAAATGCAAAATTTGGAGGATCTGGGCAATATTATACACTGAATTTCATAGGAAAATAACTTTTGTAGATTAAGACAGGATTGTGCTTTGTTTTCTTCAGAATTTTGCCAAATGGTACTCATCACCATTTTGAAAAAATTTGATTGCTGACAGTAATCCTAAAGATGTTTGAACTGTCCACACACCATATACTCATCAGTATTCATTCATAGCTCTTGTATATGCCACTTTGGCAAACCATGGTGAGCTGGCTAAATCCAGCTTGCTGCCTGCTTTTGTGAATAAAGTTTTATTGGAACACAGCCATGCTTATTCTTTACATACTAGAGGTCCACGGCATGAAATCATGTGTGAGTATGGTCCATAGGCCTAGCCTGCAATCAGGGCCATCTTCCCCTGCTGCTGGCAGCTGGCCCCACCCCCTGCCACCACCCACCCCAGTTCCCCATTTGACATCTGGCCAGAGGAGAGACCAAGAGGTTGGCTAGTTCCGCCCATTTGCCAGTCCCACCCTCTGCGACCACCCACCCTAGTTCCCAGTTTGCCAATGGCAATTGAAACTTGCCACCCAGGGACAGGGACTGAGAGATGGTCCATGCACCTCATAATGACTGGTAAAGCAGTTGTTCTGGTCATTCTGCTGTTATGATCTCTAGGCTTTTATTATATAGGATTGTCTATGGCAGTTTTCTCAGTACAAGAGCAGAGTTGAGAATGGCTCACAAAACTTAAAATATTTACTATATGACCCGTCACAAAAATGTTAGCAAATCCCTGTTATACTATATATCTGATTCTGTGTCTACTGCTAACATCCAATTACTTAATCTAGTTTAATCATAGAGTATTTATTTATGAATATATGCATGATTTTATTATGTTAATTCCCCTTTAAGTTTTATTAATTAATTAATGCATTATGTTGATTCTTTCAAAATTGTGTAGATACATATGTATCTATGAAACTCATTTCAGGAAAAAATAAAATTCATTTCAGTAAGAAGGGGGGAATATTTTAAAATATCCTCAGAGTTAAGAACAACTATACAGATCTAAGAGAACAAAAACTATAAAGAACAGAAAGAGTTATGTGACCAAGAAGAAAATTGAAAACAGGAGCCATGCTGAAGATGAACTGACCTTAAGCTCCATTAGAGAAGCTACTGGGCTTATTTGTACATCACTTAACTCCTGACCTGGTACACAGGAGGCATTCAATAAACACTTGGCTGAATGATTTGATGAATGAGACATACAAATGACTGAAGGAAAAAGGACTGAAATAGTGAGCTTCCTGTCTCAAGGGGTCATCCAGCAGAAGCTCAATGGTCTTTTGCTGGGCAGTTTATAGAAGCAATTCCTTCATATAAGGGGTAAGTGGATGGACTAGAAAACCTTCTAAGATGCTCAGATTTTATTTCTAAGGCCAAAAACTAACACATCAAAGACACAAAGCTCATACTCTGGAGCAGCAACGACATGTTCCAATTTTGGATGAATATGATATAAAACTGTCAAGATTTGCCTAGCCTCCTAACCTTATTCCCCAGCAAGTTACATGAGGCAATATAGAGAGCAAGTAGAGTGTGGACTAATTTAGAGGACTTTGGAAATAAAGGGTTACTGTTGGCAAAGATGGACACAAAAATATTTCCCATCTTTGAATATGCATCACTTTGTGATAGGGTGCTGGAGAGCCTTTCATCAGAAGGCAAAGTCTATTGCCCTTCCTGGCTGGGCTGATGACTTGCTTCAAGCAATAGAATATAACAGAAGGGACACCATGTGACTTCTGGGCAAAGGTCTCAAGAGTCTTGATAGCTTCTACCTAAACTCTCTGGAACTTGCAGTGCCATGTGATGAAATTTGGTTGAGCTCAGGGACCAGCAGAGTTGGGCTCACCACCTCTTCTGTAAATCAAGTTTTACTGGAAAACAGACATGCCCATTTGTTAATGTATCTATGACTGCCTTCACATTATAACAACGAAGTTGAATAGCTATACCAGGGACTAAATGCCCCCACAAAACCAAAAGTACTTACTACCTGAGCCTTTACACAAAAGTTAGCTGAATCTTGGTCTAGCTGCTGGTGGCTGAGGCCAGATGGCACAGAAAGGTGCTATCCCTGCGGAGGTCTCCCTAGAATAAGCAGCTCCCAGTTAAGCTACCAGACTGGTACCACCACATGATTGACCCCAGGTGAACCCAGCAAAACAGTCCAGCCTAACTCAGCCCACATTGCAAACCCATCACATAAATATATATAATGGTTGTTGTTTTAAGCTGCTAAGTTGTAGTTTATTCTGTAGCAAGAGGTAACTAAAAATGGCTCTGCCATTTGATGCCTGTGGTAGACACCTTATTCCCAGCTCATATTATTTGGGCTCATACTTCATGCAGACTGGCTGGATTCCAACTACCAGTATCTGGCAAGGGCTTTGTCCAAGCTGGGAAATTAACACTCCATCTGCACCCTACCCTTCATCAATGATCAACAGAATTCGGTATGAAAGGGATAACTCCAAGGCATACATCCTACACTATTTCCAGGTTTCCTCGCAGGGTGGCATTCTGTTCTCCAACTGGCTTGATATCACACTTTTTATTAGCAGCTAGCCCTTGTGTCTATTTTTCCCATGACTTTACTGGTATTTCCTGAACATCCCAAATAAGCCACTTTCACTCAAAAGCTTGTCACATGCTGTATTTCAATCAGTATGCAAACCAAGAAGACATTGAGCATAACCTTAGACAAGTTTCTTTCTCTCTCTAAACCTTGAAAATAATAGGAATATTTCTATCCTGGGAAGTGGTTGTGAGTACTTAACTTGAGATAAAGTCTGAGAAATACCCAGCTATGCTCTCGGTGGTGACAACACAGTTTGGCTAACTCCACATCCTCTGTGCATTGGCTCTGGTGTTGGCCAAGCCATGCACAGAGATCTGTTGTTGCCCAAGGCACTTCTAATGACCAGTCTATTAACTGAAGGACTATCAGTTACCAGTGCAGAGAGGAAGAGAATGCATGTGTTCAGCAACAGTGTGCTCAGGCTTGTACTGGTTTCCAGTCATGTCCCAGTTGAGAATTCTGAGTCCCATGCCCCAAATCCATTTCTAGAAGACACTGTGGCTCCTAACTTCTGAGTTGGCACACTAGGCTGGAGCCTACTGCGTGCCTGGCCCCAGGAACTCATCCCCGACAGGAAGGAGGAACGTTGTCAAGGAAGTGTGCAGACCTGACTTCAGACAATTAGAAAAACATCACTCTTCCTAATCGTGGAAGGTGAGCATGAATTCAACTGCAGCCTTAAAAAGACATCGGGTAGGGGAGAATGTTTTTCTTTTCTCCTTTAAGAGAGGAGTCTGTCTACGCAAAACCCTCCACTCCTAAAAGCCTATAAATATGCACCCAAACCTGGAGAAAAAATTAAGAGCATAACTTCTGCCGAATGCACAAAAACAAAACAAAACAAAACAAAACAAAACATTCCATTTGCTCTATCGAATAGCTTCTGTTCTTTTTTGAAGGTTAACTCCTTAACTCTCATTCCTCATGCCCCAGGCCATTCAGGGATGTTTAGGGGCAGGCTGGACTGGGAAGGCACTCGGATACCTGCTCAAATCCTCACACCCATGTGAAGGGACTCTGTCAGGCTGATGCGAGGCAGTGAGGGATAGCGCACACAGAGCTCTGGATCACAGCTAGCCCCAGAATGATGGCGACACTACAATTAACCTGCAAGACAGGGATGGAAGTGACTATTTTAGAACCTAGAAACATCTCACCGGCCTCTTGGAGTCACATTTGGGAAAATCCCTTTTACCACTGTTGTCTTCTTTCATGCAATAGGATGTCAGCAGCGGGGACATTTCTTACTAGAAACATCAAGGGATCCATCCGTGTAGACTTTGGAGAAGCTTGAAAGAGTGCTGTGATTTACAAGACTTGACTCTGGCTGGAAATGCTATTTTTCTTTTAGAAGAAAATATTTTCATTCTAGGGTTTGTAGAGTCAACACAATTAAAATAGCTTGTGGCCAGATGCTCTCCAATCACAGGGCATCAAACCTTTGCAACATGTCTTTGCACAGTCCACACATCTTTCTAAGGCCTGCTGATTAGATGCTTGGGGATATCTGTGGTGGAAAATAGAATGTGTTTGAGATGGAGCTAGAGACCTCCTTGAAGCCATTTGACTTTAGGTCATCCAGCTTCTCAGAGTTCTCAGAGCCTCTGTTTCCTGATCTGTTACACTGTATGCTTCCTTCTTCCCCTCCCAGAACTTTTCTTGCAATGTAAACGGAGAAAAAGTATAACAACAGCAACAAAAAGCCCAGAATGCAGTAAGTGCTCAAGGAATGTGAGGTCCTATCACTAGAGCATCTCTTGAAGTTCTCTAACTTGTAAGAAAATGAAAATATGAACAAAAGGAAAATCAAACAGAAGTTATTGATTGAACATAGACTCTCTAATTAGACAACTTGGCTTCAATGACTTTTGATATGTCCTAGATCCTAGGAATATAATCAAGGACAATTCATCTTTCATTGCCCTCGTTTCCCCAACTATAATACAGTACACGGACCCAGTAGCTTCTGTACACTTAGATTAGACAATTCATACAAATCCAACATAAAATCTGGGATTCAGTTAGCCACCAGTAAAGTATAGTTGCTTCAATTAGTATCATAATTATATTTTTAAACTATTGTTATTGAAGACCAATCTTCTTTCATGCATAGAAATGCAGGCTATCAATCATGAAGCATGTATTTGGTGGCCATTCAGAAGGATCCTGGGCACTTGGTAGCAATTAGGGTGACCAGTACACTTGTATGAGTGTAGTGTCATAACCCCTGATGGGTTCCCATCAGTTGGATGAAGATTTACTAAAGAGACGTATTACAAAATTTAGTTAAGGTATTAATGTATATGAAGGTCTCTATTAAAAATAAGTTGGTTGGGAAATCTAGACCAACCACATTTTTTTTCTTACTTGTATCTTAAATAAATGTTTTGAATAGAAGACCAGGGCTGATTTGAAACTCAACACCTCTGATATTGCCCAACAATTTGTGTATTACTAGGATTTAAGTACCTGCTCTCTATGTGATACTTATTAGCTTTCCCTGTTTTACCTCATTCAATACAAGGAGGGGTACTTTTATCATCCCCACTTTAGGGATGAGAGAACCAAAGCTCACAGAGGATAAGTAACATGCCCATCATGGGGGTATAACATCTGGGAAACTGAACCCAAACCTGCAAGAAATAAGAATCTCTAGTTGTAGAGCTGTATCTATGCTGAAGCCCTTTCTTTTGGTCTGCCCTGATTGGCAGGGCATGCAGTGAGAAGAAAAGATATGCAAAGAGCACATTTCATTTCTGGATTCCTTCCTGTCACAGGAAAACTGTAAAAAATCTGGGAAGTGCTAAGCAGTAATTAGACTGACAAAAAGTCAGTTTCTTAATTCATCACAACTAGAAAGCAGCTTAACAGGCAGAAGAGTAAAGTACACCACGGATGACAGCAATTCAAAGGCCTACAATGTGTACCAGGATTTTCACTTTCCAAAGGGCTTGCCCCATGTCCTGGCTTTGTCCCTTTAAACTATAATGGAAAGGTAGAATGAACATAAGCACTACTGGGAATTTAAGCTATAGGACTGGCTAGAAAGAAAAGAATTTGGAAACCCTAATATACAGAAATCAAATAAGAATGAATCTCCAACCCAGGGCTTTACATGTGTGCTAAATACACATTGCCTCAATGAAGAGCACAGTTATATTTCCTAACTTCTATTTTTTTTTAAGATTTTTAAAAAATATATTTTATTGATTTTTTACAGAGAGGAAAGGAGAGAGATAGAAAGTCAGAAACATCGATGAGAGAGAGACATCGATCAGCCACCTCCTGCACGACCCACAGTGGAGATGTGCCCGCAAGCAAGGTACATGCCCCCAACCAGAATCGAACCCGGGACCTTTCAGTCTGCAAGCTGACGCTCTATCCACTGAGCCAAACTGGTCTCAGCCTAACTTCTATTTTTTAAGTAAAAATGGTTTTAAGGGACTCCAGTCATCCATAAAGTATATGTCTGTGACACACATTAGGAAATTACCTGGAAGAAACACTTCATTTCCAGAGGTCACTCGGTTGCTCACACACTGGTAAACAATTCTTGGTGCATGTTGGGGGATGTCCAAACAGACCTTGACAATAATCTAAAACACTCAAGCTGAGGTACTAGCTGGACCTGAGGAATTAAGATGTGTAATACATTCCAAATTCATATAGTAGTAATGTTTCAAAAACATCTATTTTTAAAAATAGCATTGTCCTGGCCAGTGTTGCTCACTGCAGAGAGTGTTGGCCTATGCACCAGAGGGTGGCAGGTTCGATTAACCCCATCATGCCCCCCAATCAAGGGCACATACTCAGGTTGTGCCCCCCAATCAAGGGCACATACTCAGGTTGCAGATCGGGGCACGTGTGGTAGCAACCAATAAATGTGTTTCTGTCACATTGATATTTTTTTGTTTGTTTGTTTGTGTTTTGTTTTTTTATTATTTTGCTCCCTCTTTCCTTCCTTTTTCCTCCCGCCCTTCTATGCTTTCTAAAAATCAATGGGAAAAATATCCTCAGGTGAGGCTTTAAAATAAATAAATAAATAAATAAATAAATAAATAAATAAATAAATAAAT
>JAAGEH010000020.1:7914619-7969550 GCA_011751065.1 Lasiurus cinereus
AATAAATAAATAAATAAATAAATAAATAAATAAATAAATAAATAAATCGCTGTTACCAAAACAAACATTTGTTCACCAGTTCCTCTGTTCATTAGCATAGGTGGTCTGGAGTTGGCAGGATCCTTAGGGAGAACATAAACTGGGGGCAGAAACATGGAGTCAGTGAGCTTCTGTATTAGTCCAGTACTTTTCATAGTATTGACTGAGAGGTAACAGTGGATCCAGCAAAACCACTGAGCTATGCCAGGCTCGTCTGCATTAGTTCTTTAGTCGAGGCTGGACTGCACATGATGGGGAGAGGCAAGAGACATCAAAGCAGCCTCTCAGTCACACTACGGAGCAAGTGTTTCATCCTCTGCGCCTGGAGAGTCCATGAAGAGATCACAGAATAGAAGTGGGGAATCAAGATTTGTCTTCCAAAGATTGATCTGGCAGTGTGGCGGTCAAAGAGAGAGAAGCTGTCTTCCTGCACAGTTTGAAGACTGGGTCCCAGCACCCTCACAGCCACTTCTGCCAAATGCCAGTCAGGAGTAATCAAGCCCAGAATTTGTATAGACCCTTTTACTTCTAAAACTCTCTGTCTCTGTTCATCAAACAGTAGTCTGGGGAGGTGTATCAAGGAGGATCATCCCCCTTCACAGATGGGGAGCATCTCTAAGTAACTACAGAATCACAAAACAATGTCCAGTGAGAGGAGCTGCATTCTGGCTCTGCTCTGTTTGAGATCAGAATTTAATTAGTGTGGAGAAAATGAAGCATGTTTAAAACTCTGGAAAAAACTTAATGCCCATAAGTAGAAATTAATGCTATATAATAATCTGAAAAAAGATTAGTTTCAAAACAAAAGAATGAGTTAACTACCACAGAGATATATAGAGCATACCTATGTCAGAAGGCAACTGCCTAGGGATCTGCTTGTAAATTATGCTGTATGTTAGTAATCAAATATTTTTAACATCCAGCATAATTACCATTTCAATTACACGTTTCAGCAGGAAAAGCCAAAAACAAAGAATTGGGCCCTCACTGGTTTGGCTCAGTGAATAAAGTGTCGGCTTGCGGACTGAAGGGTCAAGGGCACATGCCAGGGTTGTTGGCTTAATCCCCAGTAAGGGGTATGCAAGAGGCAGCCAAACAATGATTCTCTCTCATCATTGATGCCTCTATCTCACTCTTCCTCTCCCTTCCTCTCTGAAATCAATAAATACATATATTTTTTAAAAAAGAAAGAATTGGGTCAGGTTTGTAACATGGCTGTGCACAGTCAAGAGAAATTCCAGGACAAAACTACAGAAAGGCTTTCAAACCTCTAAGCACCTCCCAGAGTAGAAGAGCAGTCTCTTCGGTGATCCCTCCTGATGATTTTTCTCCCCAGCATTTTTCTCCATCTGATGTTACTGGTGTTTCTGTTTATACCGCAACCCTCCCTGGAAGGTAAGATTCCTGAGCACTGAAACTTTGTTCTCTCCCTCTTTCCCAGCTCTTCAAAGAGTGTCAGCAAGTAAGTGGGTGCTTGATAAATATTTGTGGGAGGACAGAAAATCACAATGCTCAATTTTCTTTCCCATCTAAAATTCCAATTTGGCACCATGGTTTTAAGTTATCTCCTTTGAGAGGTTTATATTGAGCTATTCATTAATTAAAATGAGAACTAAAAATAATTTCCTTTCAAAATGTTAAGTAATTTTTAACAGTTAATGTGCTAAACTATAATGTAATATAACATAAAATTTACCATTTTAACCATTTTTAAATGTCGAGTTCGGCACAATATTTTGGGCTGGGCAGCTTCAAAGAGGGCTGTTTCAGGCCAGTTTTCCCACAGTGCTGCTTCCGAAGTAGCAGAGACTGCGCGGTCAGAAATATCTTATATTCTTAAAGATTTACACTGACTAGATTGATGCTTTTCAAGTAGAAGGAAATGAAGTATAATATATTTGTGCAAAAGCAAGATAATTTTAAATTTTTCTTTATTGTTAAGAGGATTACAAATATACCATTTTTTATAACCCCTTGCCCCTTTCCATTCAGTTCCCACCCCACTGCAAGCCTTTTACCACCCTGTTGTCTGTGTCCATGGGCAATGCATATCTATAATAATAAAAGCATAGTGTGCTAATTATACTGAATGTTCTTCCAGATGACCTTCCAGAAGACCTTCCAGACAAAGCCAGAGCTGCAAGGGAAGCCCGGGTCTCGGGTGCAAGAGGGAAGCTGGTGACAGCAGCGGGGGGAAGGCAGATGTACTCTTACACAGATTTCATGCATCAGGCCTCTAGATTGATTAATGTCTTCCCACATGCCCACCTCCTTCCCTCTAAGATCTGTCCATCTGTTCCATACTTCCACACCTCTCGACTTATTTTGTTCATCAGATTATTTTGTTTATTGGATTTCACATAAGTGAGATCATGTGATACTTGTCTTTCTCTGACTGGCTTATTTTGCAAAAAAAATATAATAATTTGTAATGAACTGTAAGTAGTATGGTTTAGTAATAGAATATACATTTAAAGCAATATAATTAACTTCTTTCCATCTTATCAGTATCTCTAAGGAGCATTGAATAAAACTTCATTTGATAACTATGGCAAACATCTACATTTGAAACTTTTTGTGAACTTGAGACTTGGTCAAATGGCCCTTGTGAGTCCACTGAGCTAGGCTAAGAGATTAATCTCTAATTTACAGGTGAGGAAAATGAGCTCAGAAAAGTTATCTCTAACCACAGGGATAAGAGAACTTGTATTCAGGTCAAGGTGGGTGTTTGTGATTGTTGTTTTAAGCCTAGCCTATGAATTTTCTAGACTCACTTCTTAGTAATAAAAACACCTTCCTTCACAAATAGCCTTACATGTCACCTGGTAGTTCAGATCTCCCTTTAGAAAATACAGCTTAATTTAATGGGGTGCTAGGGAGAAATTTTGTGATGTACCCAGAATTGTAATATAGTTTCTGACCAGATGGCATTCGCTTGCTCCTAAACTTATCCTTCTGTTTTATGAGATTTTTTTTATTACTATAGCAATAACTAAAGAGGTGAAGGTCATGGCTTTGATCCATGGAGGGGTCAGTTCCCTTTTTTCAAGTTCTAAGATGTTATTTCTATGATTGGTCCCATTCCATGGGCAGTCCCATTGCAAGTTAGAGTGGAACTGGGTGGATAGATCAGTGCAAACCCATTACCAGGGAGCTAAGCAGCAGTAGTCAAATCTCCACTCCTTCAGCCAAAAGCCACTGTGAAATTTCTAAAACATAAGTGAGCCCATACTAGGTGTCCAAAACAGCATAGACCACAGTGAATTGTTAAAAAAAAATAAGCTTTAGTCTTATTCAATGTTAATCAACTATTCATCATGAGTCTTTACAATATTTCTGGCACTGTGTTGGGTGGTATGGCAATGATCAAGGCAGACATATCTGTGGAGCTCATAAACTAGAAACTACAGCAAGTCTACTCCTACAGTAATAAGTCAATATCATTTTGTAATTAGCTATTATGTAGTGGGTACAAGGATAAAATACCATTCTTATTCTTAGGATCTCACATTTTAAGTTAAAAAAATAGGTATACTATCAAACATGAATATGTATTCAAAGATTCTTTATATATATATTTATATATATATATATATATATATATATATATATATATATATACAGATTTTGTGTATAAATATTTAAAATAATTGACTGACATTATCTGGAGAGAATGGAGAAATGCCCAATAATGTAAGCTACTGTCATTATTAGGTCCATCTCTTCTCGGCATCTTTGTGGTGCTCCTTGCAGAGAGGAGGGTTTATCTCCACAGTGTGTCTGGGTATTAAGCATCTAAGGGACAGCTTTCACTTGTACATGGGCATCTACTGAGCAGGGTTAACTCTTTAGGGGAGTTGAAAAGAAGTTTGTTTCATAATGTAAGCAAACAAGGAGAATTTAGGTAACAAGAAATGTGGTCTCTGTAAAGTTTTCCCTCAAAAGAGTTTTAAACTTTTCCACAATAAAATTTTTGTTAGAAAAGGATAACCCAACCCTTGGATACAAGGTTAGCATAGAAAAGAAAATGACAGCCTCATTGCCTGAGGTGAGCATGAGCATGCTATTGGTGAGCTCAGTGATTCCTTATCTCTCCCTCCTAATCCCTACCTTCTATTCAAAAGCCAATTTTATAGATGTAGCAGCTTGAAAATAATGGAACTCTTATCATTACAGAAAAAAACTCTTTGACTTGTGGTTCTGCTTTTATAGACAAACTTGAAATTATTCCTCCAGAATCCCTAAGCCAGGCCACCCTGTGAACAAAATCAGGTCCCAACTTGGATATCATGGCCTCACTAGTACCACACTCATAATCTCATAACCAAGCAAGCTAACTAGTTTGACATGGAGTTGGAATGAAATCCCAAACTAGTTCCTGAGTTATTTTCTTTGGCTCTATAATTGAACTATCTGCAAGAAATATTTTTATTATTTGGATACCTTTTTTTTTTATCCTCAGTGAATTTTCTTTGGGGATATTTTAATTCCAATTACAATGGATCTTGGGGCAAAGGTAACATGCCTTTCTCATTAAGAATAACCACTTCACTGTGATGATCTAATAGGCACAAGTTTACAAATGTCATAGAAAAAAAAATGAAGCAATCAGGGCAATCCGAAAATCTGAAGGGAGAGCAGAAAACAGTGAAGTTACAGCTCTACTTTGTAACAACATATTCATGCAGTGTGAAAACCACTCCATATATGACAAGTAGATGTCTGAAAGACACTGTTTTGTCACATACTCTATCTAAGAGGGTTTAATGTCCTTAAGTGGTAAAATTTCAGCATGAAATGAAGACTGACTCAAAATGCACTGAGAAGAATGAGAGCAACATGCTAGCATTTGGCACTACTCTCTAAGACTTGGCTCCCATATTGTCCCAGGAATACCTTTAATCTGTAGCTATTCCAATTTAGCGAAATGTGTCATCAAATCCTCACTCAGCAAATAGGGCTTTCAAAAACCCCAATAAATTTTAAATGAAGTGAAGATTTAATTTTCAGTTATGTATCTCATTATATGACATTTTTATTTAGAATTAGAACACCAATGATTGGCTTAAAATGAAGTCAATCTACTATTTTTATTGAACAGTTCGTTCTTCAAATTTTAGCCATACTGTATTTTAAACATGACTACATTTTATTATGAGCTGGAAGTTATATGTTCAATGCAAATAAAAAAACTCTGGGGCATAGAAGTGGAATTGTTTAGGGGATATTTGTTATTAATTAATATTTCTCTGCTTTAAACTACTTCCCTAATCATTTTGGTGGCAAGGGTGATGAAAATTGAATTTTTAAATAATTTAATAGTTTAAAATAGTAATTAGCTCTTACTGAGCTCTTCTGATTGCCTGTTTCTATTGTGCTAAGTGCATTGCAAGCATATCTCACTTAATTAACACAACACTTTGAACTTAAAAACTACTCTGAAGTGAGAACAATATTTTAGCTACTAACTTTAAATGGCATCATGAGAAAGGCGCATCCAAACTCCTGAATACTGTAAAATTTTTATTTATTTTATTTGGCACCCCCTAGTGTGAAGAATGGGGGAAAGCAATTTCCAACCAAAACTGCTTTCTTACATCATTCATTCATCATTCATTCATTCCACATATCGGATGGATTCTCTATTATGTACAAGACACTGTGGTGTGTGCTGTATTAAGTAAGGAATAAAACCTGCTCCTGCCTTCAAGAAAATTGTAATCTAGTTTGAGACAAAAATAAGATTAAAAGTGTGCAATTACAAATCATGATGAAGGCACAGATAGAAAAACCTGTGATGGGGCCCTTCACGGCTGAATGTTAAAGTCGTCTGCAGAGCTCTCCAAGATGAAGGTGTAAGGTGCACAGATATTCTGGGAAAGAATCCACTGAGGCTGGCGTGCAGGAAGATGCACAAGATTGGATTGGAGAGAGAACCAGGACAGGTTGGGAGTGTTTGTTCTAAGTGTGAAATAAAGCAGATTAAGAGTTAAAGACTAGGGAGTGAACCAATGAGATTCATATGTTGTGAAGACTTCTGAGTACGATGAAGAAAGGCTTTAATGTGAATGGGGGAGGGCCTTATACTTCTGGGGAGAGACCACTAAAGAGGCTTTGAATGAGTTGGAGTAGGAGATAGTCATTTGGGCTTAGTCAGTGGTTCTCAAGTGGGGGAAAGTCCCACATCCAGGGGCATTTGAAAATGTCTAGAGACATGTTTAAGTTGCCACAACAAGGAGTTCCAGGGGCATCCACGGGGTAGAGAATAGGGATACTGCTAGTAATCCTACAGTGGGCAGGGCAGCACCCCACATCAAAGAATTCTTTGACCCAAAGTATCAACAGTACAAAGGGTGAAACCATAGGCTGGAAGTTTGGCAATAGTGATAGAGATAAGGATATTAATTTTAAAATCTTTTAAACTATGAAATGAATGGGACTTAGTGAAGGATGAATATATAATGTTGGGAGAAAAGGGGGTGTCAGGTACAAGTCCCAAACTTCTTGCTTGAAAATTTTAGAATGACATTTATTAAGATGAGGGAAACTGTGGGAGGAGCCAAAATCAATAAGGAAGAAATAAATAACTTATCTTTGAATTTGTCAAGTTTGAGGTGCTTGAAGATAGTCAAGATACATCAAATAAGAAATTAACTTCCTGAATCTACAGCTCAACCCTCATCATAACAGTAATTGAATTTATTGAGCAGTTATAATGTGCCAGGCATCATTATCAGATTTTTTTGAACATATTTTATTAATCTCACGGACAGTAAAGATCAACTTTCATTCTTCAGATCTTCCTGGTGCATACTTAGGTTTCCACATTATTAGCAAAGGTTATCATTCTAGTCTTCAAACATTTTCCTTCACCATAGGAAACACATTGCTGAATACTAACAGTAAATATTATGTCTTCCCTGATAAAACAGAATGTGTCAGTAAGATAAACTACCATACCATCAAAGATATTCAAAATTATATTTATCACTTTTCAAAAGCTTTCATCATCTTTATTTTAGAAAATATCTTAAAAGTATTCATCTTTATTTTCTCCGGTTTGGATAAAAATAACAAAAATTTTCCCCAAAGGGGGACATTACTTAGGAAATATAAGCATAATGTCTAGAAGCATCTCTTAAGCATTCTAAGAGAGCCTCTGCCATTTAATATTCTTTCAAAGCCACCTAGCCCTCCATATTTCTGGCCAAATGATACAATGTCTTCAAAACCCATTTCCAACCTTAGCAGATGCCGCTCCCTGAAGTCAGGAAGCCTGAAGGGCCTGCACCCCCCGGCTAAGTTACATGAGATGTAAGTCATTCTGTGATCCTCATGATGGATGTCTGGGAGCAGTTTTGCTTATTTAGTCTGAGAGAAAGAATCTTAAATAGCAAGGCTATGAAAGCTCACATTGTTCCAATGAGCCCTACTGCAGTTATAAGGTTCAGCTAGACCTCAGGAAAAATGGGACTCCAGTTAGGAATTTGTTAACAAGGCCAATTCCTGGTAGGAACTGTAACTGGGCCCAGGCCTAGAGTTTCAGGTCAGCTCACACTGAACTGGAAAATAAAGTGCTTTATTCAGTTAAGAAGGAAAGACTCAGCTCAGCATCTAGGAATACAAGTGATTCTCGATCCCCTTGTGCCTGGGGCAGCCTTTCAGAGTTTCCTCCTGCCTGGTATAACTCCACTCCGCTGGGAACCTGAGAGCATTGTCAGGTGAGAAACTGTGCCAGGCCCGAAAGCTGCCTATTGTTATTGAAGGTCCCCTTCCATCTGCAAAGAAAAATAAGATTTCACACCACACATTGCCTTCTATTTTCATAGATGTTGCTGGGTTCTAGGTCTCTAGAAAAAAATCTAGAATTTTTCAGTCTGCATTTGGCGAGACCATATTGAAAAGCCCTTTCTTTAAGCCACCAGGGTTTCCTGCGCCTCATTATACAACTTCCTTAGCTGTTCTAAAAGCGGCCCAGGGATTTTTTTCCCTAGGGAAGAAGGAGGGCCAGGAAGCTGAGAAGTGAGATAAAAAACACAGTCTGGGAGCGCTGGCTTGTTTCAGGCCCTCGATTGAAATTAGCCACATATGCTGAACAGTTAATTCAGGCACCTAGATATTCTCCCCAGTGCCTTCCTCATGTCAACAGGCAAGGGCAGCCGATCAAAGAAACAGCTCTCCTTTGTTTCTATAGCTCCCCAAACAGTATTTTACAGAAAGACCGTGCAAGGCCTACAGAATGCTTTTTAAATGGAACTTCAAGGCAGAGTATGTATTTTTCTAACTTGCAACATGTTCTCCCATCCATCTTTCTGGAAGACAATGTCCTTTTGTGGGAATGGGAGCATCCATGATATTTGTAATTCCTCAAAAATATATAATTGGTAAAAGCTTAATAAGCAATATGCAAGCCTACCAGTAAAGAATGTACATTACTAATTCACTAAGAAGATTAAATTATGCTAATTTTGAGACCTGCATTCCTTCCCCTTCCACTTTCTACCCATATTTTAAAATGTGTTGACTCTTAGTTTTGTGTGTCGAGTAGTTACAGTGAGTATCAGTAGCCACCCCAGGACACCTGTATCCGTTGTATGGCTGGAAACTAGTCTGACATGTGGAGAAAGAGAATTACCTTACTGAGCTCATGATCTGGACCAGGCACTATACCAGGTGTTTACACCTTGAGGTTAGCTCATTTAACTATTAATGTATAACAAACTCATATGCATTTTCACACTGCTGGAAGATAAATTTTAATCATGAAAATAATAATGCTTATGAAAGAAGTATAGGCAAAAATGAAAATGAAAGGGGGCTAGGGTAGAAGAGCAATCATAATCCCATTCCCAAAGGTCATCATTTCTGTGCACTTCCTCAGTAAATTTTCTATGGTTAGGCTTAAAAAAACAAACCCAACTGGGACGATACTATATGTATAATTACAATATACATACTCTACATGTAATTATGCATAATTGCAGTAATAATATACATACAGTGATTTAAAATTATTCTTTCAGTTAATACTAAAATGCTTTTTGATAGTATGCAGTTATATTCTTCTTAAACAGCTGCATTTTATTCTATCTACAGCTGTATCATATTTATTTTAATTATTCTGAGGTTGAACATGGACATTTTAAACAACTTACAAAGGTCAGGAGAAAAAAAGAACTTGCACTGTCATTTTAAGTTAAAAAGAAGAAATCCAAGTTAGGCCATGCAAAGAAATAAAAAGCTTTTTCTTTAATTTAAAAATTATCTTATAGGCCATGCATGATTGAGAATTTTATTAAGCATATGAAAGTGCATTCAAATTAATAAATGTGACTGGAATACATTTTCACATCCCTTCCTCTGCCCTCCAGTAACTCTACGAAAACCTAGGTTCCCTGAGTTCTGTATGTCATTTTAAAAGATAACTAAGGCCCAGCCAGCATTATGAACCAGAAGGTCATGGTTTGATTCCCAGTCAGGGTGTATATCCAGGTTGTGGGCTCAATCCCCAGTGTGAGGAGCACAGGAGGCAGCTGATCAATGATTTTCTTTAATGATTGATGTTTCTCTCTCTCTCTCCCTCTCCCTTCCTCTCTGAAATCAATGAAAATACATTAAAAGATAACTAAGAACCTAAAGTAAGCCACTGTTTTCTCTTCAGATAGAAATTTCCATGCCCACTAGCAACATCCTTTGGCAGAAATAGTCATTTGATTTAGGGTGACTTGACTTATTGTATTAGAATCTTCTGGCTGCCATAACGAAATGCCACAGACTTGTGTGGCTTAAACAACAGAAATGTATTGCCTCACAGTTCTGGAGGCTAGAAGTCCAAGATCAAGGTGCTGTCAGGGTTCTCTTCTTTCTGTGGCATCTCCTAGGCTTTCTGATCAATGTCTCTTACAGTGTCTTCACATGGTCTTCCCTCTGCGTGCCCATGTCTGAGTCCAAATTTCCCTTCAGTTATATTGGTTTAGAGATTCCACATAGAACCTCATTTTGTCTTAATTGTCTCTTTAAAAGCTCAACCTCGATATACAGCCACATTCTAAGGCAGTATGGGTTAATATTTCAACATGTGAATTTGGGAGAGGAGGAGGCATAATTCAACCCATATCACTGAACAAGATTTGCAATGACAAGATCTCTCCTTTTTTCTTTCTTGCTATGATGTCTGATTAACAAAGAACCTTCCTTTAAAAAAGAAAAAGGAAAGAGAAACAGATGTAGTTTCTCTCCAACACTCCCCCACCCTACACCCCCAACAACAGCAAAAAATATTTTTGAATTTATTTCTTTCACTTGAAGTCTCCGAACACATATCTGCATTGGGCATGTTTTCAGATCTTAGGCAACATCTCAGATTAATAAGGGGCACAACTTTTGCATTACATTTCTTTAAGAAATAGTCACAGATTTGCTGCGATTTCAAAGAAAGAGAAAGAGAGAGAGAGAGAGAGAGAGAGAGAGAGAGAGAGAGAGAGAGAGAGAGGAAGAAAGAAAGAAAGAAAGAAAGAAAGAAAGAAAGAAAGGAAGGAAGGAAGGAAGGAAGGAAGGAAGGAAGGAAGGAAGGAAGGAAGGAAGGAAGGAAGGAAAGGAGAATACTAATAAAAATACTGCTGCTGCTATTTGGTGGGAGTCAGGGAGAGACAGACTTTAAACAATAAAAAGTTATTCTCTCACAATTCTAGCGGCCAGAAATTTGAAATCAAGGTGTTGTAAGGACTCTGATCCCTCTACAGCAGTTCTCAACCTTCCTAATGCCGTGATTCTTTAATACATGTAGTTCCTCATGTTGTGGCAACCTCCGACCATAAAATTATTTTCATTGCTACTTCATAACTGTAATTTTGCAACTGTTATGAATCGTAATGTAAATATCTGTGTTTTCCGATGGTCTTAGGTGACCTCTGTGAAAGTGTTGTTCGACCCCCAAAGGGGTCGCGACCCACAGGTTGAGAACCACTGCTCTATAGGCTCTAGGGGAGAATGCTGCTTGCCTCCTTCTTGCCTCTTCCAGCTTCTGGTGGCTACAGGTGTCCTTGGCTTCTGGCTAGTCTCTGCCTCCAGCTTCACATGGCTGTGTTTTCCCTTCTTCTGTATTTTACAAGGGTGCTTGCTGGGTTTAGGACCCACCCCCTTGCAAAGACCCCTTTTCCAAATGAGATTACATTCATAGGTTCCAGATATATCTTTTTGGCAGCAATAATTTAACTCACTCCACCTTCCAAGAACTTTTTCCCTCAGCTTATCTGGCCTGTCACCATCTCTTGCTTGTCCATCTTGCTTTTCTCCATCTTCTGTGCATGCCATTCTCACATCTCTGTTCCTTTTCTTTTCACAGACATTGCAATTTCCTCATTCTCCTCTGCCTTTGGGCAAGCTCTAAGAGGGAATTGGGTGGGAGGCCATGAGTGGCTTATCTGCTCAAGGTTCCATGTCACCAAGTGCTGGTATCTTATTTTTGAAATTGATCATGTCCTGGGCTGAAGATGCTTCCAGAACAACAGAAAGAGGCACATCATCACAAATCCAAGAGTAAATATGAGTTTACTAGTTCATTCATTTGTTCTTCACTCACTAACCAAATCTGTGATGGAGGGAGAGTTGAGACATTGTAGGGCTTCCTAGAGGAGGGCTAATGAATGAGAGAAAGACCACATCCCTCTCCAGCACTCATGCATCCTGGGCCCTCATTCTTTGACTCCTCACTCCTCCCTCCCCCATCCACTTCTTATAAAAGTATCTCTTTCCATGACTCTTTTGAACCCTTTGCTTGGAACAGTTTCCCTTGGCACTGCTTTCTTGTCCTGCTTGTTTCCTCTTGGATCTCTTGGCTTGGTGTCGCATAAGCAGGGAAGCCTGTCCCTTCCCAAACCCAGCCTGACCTCTTAGGCCTCCAATCCCACCTTCCTGAGCTCCTATCTGAGTGGGAGGAGGGTAGGACCACCACCACACCAGCCCTTTGCTGAGTGGTGAGCCACACTTTTATTTTTTGTTATTTATTATGATTATTAGAGAGGGAAAGGGAGGGGAGAGGGGGCAAGAGAAAGAGAGAGAAAAATCCAAGTGAGAGAGAAACATTGAAGTGAGAGACACAACATCGATTGGTAGACGCCCACTTGAAACACAACCAGGGGTTGGGATTGAACCTGCAACCGAGGTATGTTCTCTTGCCTGGGAATGAAACCTAAGACCCTTCTATCTGAAGGCCAAAGCTCTAACCACTGAGAAACCAGCCAGGGTGAGGCCATACATTTAAAGCAGACTCCTGGTAACTGATGCCACAGAACTACTGCTCTTCGATAATCTCCTGACTGCCTGTCCCACTTGTGTCCCAAACCAAAAATAAACACTATTTCCTCAGGACCTGATCATAGAATTTCCTTCTAAATCCAAACACCTAAAAGTCCTTCCTAAAAGGTGTCCCAAATATGTCATAAAATAAAAAAACACTTAACTGTGTAAAGATTCTATTAAATACCAGCCAACTAAACTGAAGTGTAAGAAAGAAGTAGATTTTAAATGAAACCAGTCCAGGGAAGATTCTTCTTTGAATAAATGGCCACTGGCTTTTATTTTTGCAGGAGACAAGGTGAAGGATTTTGTATCTCTTTCCATATCTTTTTGTGAATTCTAATCCTGTTTGCTAGAGGTTGCCTTCCCTATTTAGTTTGCCATCTGGCGGGGTTGGGGTGCATTTCAACCCAGCACAGGGCTTTCTCCAATTTATTAATACAGTACTGCCTAGGAAAGCGAGTCCATCAGTGACAGCCCAGGCTCTCAGATGAAATATCCACTTTTCCTATGATATGTTGTTATAAATGTAATGCCAGAAGATTATTATATTCTGGACTAAGTTACTGATTCTGAATTGTCTGGCTCTACAGAAATGAAAATGAAAGACCACACAGCACTGTGAGTGGAAACACATTTGGAAAACCTACTTCCCTTGCTTGTGGATGGTGAGAGTGTGATTGAACTGAAGGTTCTCTGTGGAAGGTGGGAGCAAAGGCTCAATGGAAGGCTCTCTGTACATGGTGGGAGCAAGAATTCAATGGAAGGCTTTCTATGGATGGTGAAAGCAAGGGATAAATGGAAGGCTCTCTGTGAATTGTGAGAGCATGGGCTGAATGGAAGGCTCTCTGTGGATGGTGAGAGCATGGGCTGAATGGAAGGCTCTCTGTGGATGGTGAGAGCATGGGCTGAATAAAAGGCTCTCTGTGGATGGTGAAAGCATGGGCTGAATGGAAGGCTCTGTGGATGGTGAGAGCAAGAGTTGAATGGAAGGATCTCTGGATGGTAGGAGTAAGAGTTGAATGGAAGGCTCTTCATGGATGGTGAGCACATGGGTTAAATGGAAGGTTCTCTGTGAATTGTGAGAGCATGGGCTGAATGGAAGGCTCTGTGGATGGTAGGAGCATGGGTTGAATAGATGGCTCTCTGGACGGTAAGCACATAAGTTGAATGGAAGGCTCCAGGGTCTTTTCATATTTTGTGACCTTGGCCAGCAAGTGCTACCAGGTTCACCTGCAGGGACCTGAGAGGGCTTCCCTTTGGTTAGGAGCCTGCCAAGAATGGATTAATCCAGGTGACAGAGATGAGGACAATGTACTCCTTGAATCTGCTAATCCATGAAAATGTAAAAAGTAGAACCCCACTAACCAGCCCAAATATGGTCATTTCAAGCTGATTCTTTCTCCTCCTCCACTGCCAAAGGAAACACTTTAAATCAGTGGTAAGGTAACTGTTAAAGGTTTGTGAGGTCAGAAGTTGATTAAATGAAGAATTGAATAAAAGAAAGAAGAAAAACTTCATAGAAAAAGAACAGGATTTGGATTTTAGAAGCCTTATATATTAATCCCAAGGCATCTAATTCTATAATTATAATGGATGCTTTAAAAAAAAGTCTGTGTTCCCTACACCATACTGAATATTTCAATCTTCACTTTTCTCCTCTGAAATAAATGGTCAATATTTCTAAGACAGTTCTCTGAGTTCCTAATTTTTGGCTGACCAGTCACCCCAGGTTACCTAGGACTGACAAGGTTCTCTGGCTATGGGATTTATGGAGCTAAAACCAGGAAAATTACACAAAACTGGGATGAGTTAGTCACCCTGCACTGAACTAGTAGTTTTTTTTTAAATTCATTTTTATCTCATCTCATTATCTGCAAACTACTGTTAGATACAAACATGCTTTTTTATCCTATTTTACAGATAAGGCGATGGGAGCTCAAGTATGTTAAACAACAAAAACCTAGGACTTATTCAGGAGCCCACAATCTAGCTATCATGAAGCTACACTGCCTCGTATCAAAAACATGGGAACCATAGTAACCCACCTTGTAGGTCTCACCTGGTTATTGAGATAATGATAATTAATTCATATGTCGAATTTTGCTGTCTGCAAAACCCTTTCTCATTTAACCTATAGTGAAGTTAAGCCATTAAAACTATGTTACAGTCAACTCGGGTTGACCCTCCATCAGGAATTTTGTGGCCCATTACTCTGGGCTCTGGTCAATCATTTTCTCACTTCTGTTTTTAGAGAAGACACAGAAAATAGGAGAAGGGAGAGGGAAATTAATCTTTATCAGCAAGTTATTTCCTCCAAATGCATGTTTAAATCATTAATAAAACAAAGCATTCCTTTCCCAAAGTCTGTGCTAAGGTTCAGAGAACTTTACCTGAAACATAAGTTAAGGCCTTTCCTTCAGGTGGTGGGCTGTAAATTGCCCATCAGGTGTAAGGATTCACGGTTGGGTGAACTCCTTTTATTTATCTCCGAGAGTTCCCTGGTTCTTCCCCTGGGATTGCCAAATCCCAAGGTGATGGCAACAAGAAATTTAATAAGCTGGAGGAAACAGATGCATTCAACAAACCTAATGAAACTTTTCCCAGTAGTAGGTCAGGCAAGCCTATATCACTTAATTGAAAATAAATGCCTTATAAATGAAGCCTACAACTATGTACCAGACTCTTGAAAAAAGTGCAGAACACTGATTTTTAATTGCAGTTGATGATGTATTGTACTTGCAATATGTGATGATAGTGAGGGTGCTTTTTGGCTCCCCACTGCCCTTGAAACTGGGCATAAACAACTGGCCTTTCTACAACACATTTCAGCTCAATGCTTCTTTCTTCAACCTTTTCCTCAGACTTGACTTTCCTAAAGGACCTTGCCTCCATGCCTTTATGCAGGCTGTGGCTTCCACCTAAAACTCCTTCCCCATTCTCATCTCCACCTGTGAAGCCTGATATGAACATGGGGTTCTTTTGTTTATTTTTGTTTTGCTGATTTGTGGTTTTGGTTTTTACTATCCAGCACCCATTTCTCCTCTTTCTTTTCAGTTTAAAACACTCATTCCTGTCCAACTTCAATCCTGCCCAAGCTCAATTTGGTGGAGTTAGCCTATCTTCGACCCCAGAAGTGGGTTTGTGATCCAGACCTGGCTACACAGAGTCCCATTCCTATATTTTGTTGGGTTTATTGGGAGGCAGGCACTCTCCTTTTGCTCAAGTAATGGAGCTGGTAACAGGGGGAGCCTGGAAAAGCTGGTGTTCATCCCTACCTACATGAGGAAGAAGCCTACCTGAAAACATAGTCAGTACAAGATAAAACAGCTATGACATCGGCATGGCATCATCTAGATGTCCTGGGCCCAACTGTGCCTGAAGCAGACACCCTGGATTTGTCCAGTTAGCCAAGCCAATACATTTTTCTATTTTTGCTTAAATGAGTTTGAGTTGGGCTTTTGTCACTAAAAACAAGCTTGATTATACAAAACTCTACTCATAATTATGGTCCCTTTCAAAGGTCATCAAATTCCTAAAGTTTCCTTGCCTCAAAAGCTTTACTAGCAATAAAATAATTTTTAAAATTTATGGTCACTGCAAAATAGCTTTCACACCTATTTTGTTCAGAGGTCAGAAAAAGTTGAATCACAAAAGTTAGAAAAGACAAATGTGGAGAAAAACAGGTATAAATATGTTTATTTCTACACTGTTAGTGATGTGATTACTGTGACTTAAAATCTGTATAAAAATCTTGTCAGATAGTTAGCAAGATAGAGACTGAAAATTAGGTGCTTATGAAAAACTATACATTCTTCAGGAAAAAAACAGTGACCAAATCTGGGCTTTCCAATTGGATCCCTGGATTTGATCTGAACTAGATTTGATCCCTGCTTTGTGATTCTGGGATGTATTCCTTAATATTTGCAATCCTCCATCTCTTCGAATCTAAAACAGTACAGATAACTATTGCCAAAGGATGGAGCGAGAAGAGAGATGCTGCGTGTTAGTATACATGTCCAGCTGCTGACACCAAGATCCAGAATATCACTGGTTTAAACAAGAAAATATCTTATTTTTCTCCCATGTAATAAACAAGGTACAAGTACTCTGGAGCTGGTATTGTGGCTGCACAGTGTCATGGACCCAAGGTCCTTCTGTCTTGTGACTCTTCCCTTCCCCTTGGGTAGTTTTCATCTTTAATTGTCTGGAGTGGCTCAGCTTCATAGTCTCATTCCACACAACAGAAAGGGGAAAGGAGAGCAGAGGGATGCTCCTTCCTTCAAAGACACAAAGTTTCCCACATCAATTACTCCCATCCCAGGGGACAGAACACAGGCATGTGTCTGATATGGGAGAAGTTAGAAAATGCATTGTTCATTCTCAGCAGTAACTCAAATAAGTTAGGAGTTTTAATAAACTGTTAATATTGGAAATGAAGTATTAGGAGACACCATAAGACTTACTTAAGCCCCTAGCAGATATCCTGGCACACATGATATGTCTTTATCCATCCCACCCTTTTTTTTAAAGATATGATTTTATTGATGAGAGAGAGAGGGGAAGAGAGAGAAACATCTAACAACTGCCTCCTGTATGTCTCCTACAGGGTTCAAGCCTGCAACCCTGCCCAGACAGGGAATTGAACCGGTGATCTCTCAGTGCATGGGATGACACTCAACCAACTGACCAACATTAGCCCGGACTATCCATCCCCTTTTCATTACAAGTGTATTAGAAATTCAGGGTTGCATTCACTCCTTGTTAGTGGCTTTATTTATTGGAGAAGTCATTCTGGAAAGCAGCATACAAATGAATAAAAGGAATAATAACCCAACTCTTAGGGATTTATTCAAAAGCAATAATAGAAGTAAAGCTGCTACTCCAGTGTTACTCAATAGTCCACAGGAGTAGACCATAAGACATCCCTTCCTGCTTTGACATCCCCAGTGTTGCCCCAAGTCCTGAGCCAGTGGTGACTGGATTAAAACATTTTAACAGGCTAGGTTCCTGGGAGGCAGGTCTCTGGCAGATATTAGATGCAGAAGGTATTTGGGAGTCAGTACCTATGGGGAAGTGAGATAAACTGAGTGCAGGACAGGGAAAAGTGAACTGCACAGCCATCATTACATGTGAGCTGCCCTAGGAAAAGACACATGACTTAAGGTGAAAGGTTATCTTCAGGCAAAGGCAAATCCGATGGAGCTGGCAGCAGCCACACTGCAGCATCTGGGAGGAAGAGCACCTTGGTCCTGAGTGGAGTTTGGGGCTAGGTAGTTGGGCATCCCCTAGAAGGATCAACACCGACCCATGGTGAGCCAGCAAGGCACTGTTGTATAAGAGTATGATATAGAAGACAGAGAACCTGAAGTGGGGAGGCGAGTTTACTGCAGTGTTAAGGCCAAGGCCACAAACTCATGTGATCCTCAGACCAACCTGGTTCCTGTCCTTCTTAGTGCCTGGTTGTTGAATGGTTTTAATTGGATTTATTCATTCCCGTTACCAACAGAACCTTAAAAAATGTATCAATATGACAGAATGTCATGTAGGCATAAAAAATGAAAATAATGTGATTGTGATAATAAGGTCAATGACAAAAATATGTCCAAGGTTTACTTTTAGATGAAACTGGGAGAACAGAAAATAATATTTCTCTGTGTAAACACTAATAAGTAAAAGTAGCAAATGCATCCAAGTACATGATCAAAACAGTGCAAAGACAATCTATACAATGGGAAAAATATTTGCAAGTCATATCTGTTAGGACAGTCTAGTACCTATAACTAGTATCAAGGACAAAAAGATAACTTAATCAAAATGGAAAAGAACCTACATAGAACATTCTCCAAAGAAGATAGACAAGTGGCCAACAAATATAGGAAGAGATGTTCAGCATCATTAGTCATGAGGGACATGCATATTAAAGTCACAGTGATACCACTTCATCTACACTAAGATTGCTAATTTTTAAAAAAATGAAAATAAAAAGAGTTGACAAGTGTGAAGAAATCAAGAATGCTTAGACATTTGTGGTGGACATTCATAATGGGTCGGCCTCTGCAGGAAACAGTTTGACAGTTCCTTAAAATGTTAAACTTAGAGTATCAATATGATCTAGCAAGTCACTGCTAGGTAAAATAACTGAAATCAATGGTTCAAACAAATGTACATAAATGGTCAGAGATTTAAACATTTTTTGTTAATATTATTATCAAAAAGGAAAAAGGAATGAGGAAGAGAGCACTAAGAAAACAATTGGAAAATTTATTGAATCTGGTAGTTATTAAATGGTGGGAAATGTCACATGTTTTTCCCAGAGTTTACATCTCTGAAGTTTCTGGTTTTCTTTCAATATCTCCCTCATCTGTTTAAGGGGTTGAAAATTTCAAAATGAGGGGGTAGGTGGGCAGGGAAAAGGATGGGTGCTAAAATCCCAGTAGCGGAGTTGCTTCCTCTCCTGCATTCCAAAAGGAGGAGCACACACTGTCAAAGTGAGGCCGAAGCCAGCAAGTCCTGGAGTTGACATGATGTATAGTCTTTTCAGAAATCTGGAAAGACAATATGTCTAGGGTTGGAAATAATTTTCCAGAAACTTGATCATCTACTACATAGAGGTTTAAAGTTTTAAAACCTTGGATGATGTGACTTTATTTAAACAGTGAATTTTTATGGCAAAGTGTATTTCATTTATCTTAAGTAAATGTTGCAAAAATTAAATGCACACAGCAAAATGCACAAATCATAATTGGATAGCTGAATGAATTTTCACAAAGTGCACAGTTCCCTGTAACCACCATAATGACCAAGCAATAGAACATGGCCAGCATCCCAGAAGCCCCCCTGAGCCCTTCCAAATCACCACCCCTCAAAAGGAACCATTTTTTATCATTATCAATTGATTTTGTTTATTTTTAACATTATATCAATTAAAAAATGTAGGACGTACTTTTCTGTGTCTAATTTCTTTCACTCAACAGTATATAGAATTCCTCCATGGTCTTATTTTTATCTTTCTTTTTACATGGCTTCCTTCATTCCACAAATGTTTACTGGGCATCTGCTATAAGCCAGGCAGTATGCATGGCACTGGGCACACAATGACAATGAATCAGACAAGATTCTTGCTCTTCTAGAATGGTCTTAGAGAGATTGTCTTCCTACTCTGAAAATGAACACCCGAGTATTGAAAAGTCATTGCTTTCTAGGGAAACAACTGAGGTTTGTCAGCATAGGTAGCTCCAAAGTATTCACTTGTCTAGAAAGGCATGGGTGTGGTTGGACTAAAGGATGCTTCAGTTGATTCTACATCTTTGCCTGCAATCTCCTAGCATCATACATTTGCTTTGTAAGAGACAGCAGTCAGCAAAATAAAAATCTAGGATGCCTTTTTAGTACTGCATTCCAGCACCACCACTTGACTGAATAACTACAGCATGTCTGCCAGGCAACACTCTGGGGCAGGAGTGCAGGGTAATCGTTACACAGTATAATTCCTGGGAGAGTCATGGCCAGGCAGTGTGTTTGTTTTTCCTTTGAAGTCACAGTTTCTGCCCCTTCCTCAGTTTAGGAAATGTGTTGAGAGATAATGTGGTCAGTGAAATTCTGAGTTAACCTCGAAGTCAGGAGGGGATGCAGAGAGCATTATTTCAAAACCCCACACAAAGTAAAAGAGTCTAGTGCGTGCGTACATGAACTCTAGATTTGATGGTAATTCTTGACATCTGTAAATGCCTTTTAAAACTTTAAAGTAGTGCAGCACTGAGGTTGTTAAATATGTGCATTTATCAAAAGTCTTAAAATTTTAAGAGCATTACAAATACATGTAAAGTGATTTTTGCACATTATCCTCAAAAGTGTTCCTCTCCTTTTCTCCAGACAAGAATTTGGAGTGCATCCTGCTAGGTGACTTTTTATATCTTTCTGCACAAAAACATGTATATGTGACTTTTTTTCACGTATATGATATACTCATCATACTTCAACTTGCTTTTTTCCTTTAACAATATTTTTTGAGATCTTGCCAAACAATGCCTGCCCAGTTCTCACCTTGGAACTGCTGCAGCATGTTCCACCACATGTTGCACCATAGTCTGTGAAGGCCGTGCCTCTGCTGAGGATGGTAGTGTCCAGCTTTTCACTACTGTGAGCAGCGACTCCATGAGCATCTCCACTGCAAGCAACAACTCCATGAGCATCTTCACTAGCGGTTCTCATTCACATGAGCAAGTAGTTCTCTGGGGCACACACCAAAAAGTGGATAAATTATGCCACTGCTTTTTGACAAGGCATCTTGATCTTAACAATAAAGACTCTTTGAAGGCTGTGTAGTCTTATTTGTATCTGGTCACCACAACCCCACACAGAGCCTTCCAGCTAATAACTGCCTTCCATGACACTTCCCTTCTCTCTTCATTTCTCCGTCTCCTTGCCTACCCATCATATAAAAGGTTTATGTCCTAAGGTCTTTGGTCTTGGCCTTCTCTTGTTTCTCTCATCTCTTTTCCTTGGTCAGAAGCTCTTATCCCTACTGCACAATAGAAACAACTGGGGAGCTTTACCATGTCCAGTGCCCAGGCCTCCTTCCCAGAGGCTCTGACTTCATTGGCCTGCAGTGGGAAGGGTTGGAGGTACGCATTCTCATGGTCCTAATGAGATGCTAAGATGGAGCATCATTGCCTGTGCTCATGGTTCTTCAAATGGAGTCTCCAACCAGCAATACCAACCTCAGGACTACTTACTGAATCAGAAACAGGGGGATGGGCCATATAATATATGTTGTAGCAAATACTCCAGATGATCCTGAAGAATGCTAAGTGAAATTTGAAAACCACTGAACTGAGTGATGGCATTTATCTCACTGACTTTGTAAACATATAGAAGAATTCCTTTTTCTAATCTCCATCCTAGACTCCTCTCCTGGACACCAATGGCCTACCTGACATTCCACTGGGTGTCTCTCCAGCATCTTCAATGCTCCCACCTGTTCCCACTTTAACAAATAATTTTTCCCTCAGCCTTTTTCATTCCCATGAGTGCCATCAAATCCTCCAAGACGCTAGAGGCAGAAATGTGGATTTTTAAAATATTTTAAAATACCTAATCCATTCATGTATCTTAAACCCCAGATATTATAAAAAAGTAAACAATGAATGTCTCCCTCCCACCCTTATCCTGTTATGAACTGAATTGTGTTCCTCCCACCAAAAAAAACCAAACAAACAAACAAACAAAAACTCATATGTTGTAACCCCAACCCCTAATGTGACTATATTTGGAGATAGGGCCTTCAGGGAGGTAATTGAGGTTAAATGAGATAAGTGTGGGGCTCTAACTCAATAGGACTAGGGTCTTTATATGAAGAGGCAGAGACACCAGGAGTTTGATGTGCAGAGGAAAGGCGAAACAAGGACACAGTGAGCAGGCAGCCACTGATAAGCAGGCTACAAAAGGCCTCGGAGAAACCAATCCTGCAGATAGCTTGATCTTGGACTTCCAGCCTCCTGAACTGTGTCTTCCAGCCACCCAGCCTGTGATGGTTAATTTCATATGTCAACTTGCCTGGACCACAGAGTACCCAGATATTTGATCAAACATTATTCTAGGAGTTTCTGAGGTATTTTTGCATATGAGTAACATTTAAATTGGTAGACTGAATAAAGAAGATTGCTCTCTATAATGTGGGAAGGCTTCATCCAATTGAAGCCCAGAATTTTTTTTTTTTTAAACTGACCCTCTCCTGAATAAAGGAATTCTTCCTGCCTGGCGGCCTTCAAATTGGAACAATGTCTTTCTTCTGCCTTCAGAACTGAAACAGGGTTTTCCTGGGTCTTAAGCCTGCCAGCCTCTAGATAAAACTAAACCACCAGCTCCCCTGGGTCTGAGACTTATACTGGACTAACCCACCAGCTCTCCTGGGTCTGAAACTTAGACTGGACCTAGACCAGCAGCTCTTCTGGGTCTGAGACTTAGACTGGACTAACCCACCAGCTCTCCTGGGCCTGAGACTTAGATGAACTAAACCAGCAGCTCTCCTGGGTCTTTGACTTGTTGACTCACTCTACAGATGTTGGCAAACAACAAGCATTGCTGAGGATGAGGAGAAAGGGAACCCTCGTGTACTATTGGGAATGCAAATTGGTTCAGTCACTGTGGAAATAGTATGGAGAGTCCTCAAAACATTAAGAATAGAACTTCCATATGACCCAGCAAGCCCACTTCTGCATATCTATCTGAAGAAATCCAAAACACTAATTAGAAAAATATCTGCATCTTTAAGTTCATTGCAGCATTTTATACAATAGCCAATATATGGAAGCAACCTAAATGTTCATCGATAGATGACTGGGTAAAAAGAGGTGATATATATATACAATGGAATATTACTCAGTAATAAAAGAGAATAAAGTTTTACCATTTGCAACAACATGGATAGACCTAGAGGGTATTATGCTTAGTGAAATAAAAGATTTCATTTATATGTGGAACCTAAAGAACAAAATAAACAAATAAATGAGAAACAAACTCATAGATGAAGAGAACAAACTATGTTTGCCAGGTTGGAGGTGGAGGTTGGGTAAAAAAGATGAAGGGATTAAACCAAACAAATTTGCAAAATAGTCATGGAGATGTAGAGTATAACAGAGGGAATCTAGTCAATAATCTACACTAATAAAAGGGAATGACTGTACCTCTGCTACACCTACAATCCATACCCACTGGCCAATCAGGAGCAAATATGCAAATTAACCCAACCAAGATGGCTGTGGCCACAGAGTGAGCAGGAGGCTTGGGTTTCCCCAGCTATGGAGGAAGTCAAGCTTCCCATAGCCTGGCTTGCCCTGGTCTCTGCTCAAGGCTATAAAGTTTCAATTATAGAAGATAAATAAATCTCAGATACCAGGGTCTCACAAGGCCTCTGCTTGGGTCACCAGGGGGGCATGGCCAGCCTGCAAATCACCACAAGCCCTTTGCCCAGGCCACCCCACACCCCAAGGGAACCCTCACCCTGATCAGGGACACCCTTCAGGGCAAACCAGCCGGCCCCCAACTGTGTACCAGGCCTCTATCCTATCTAATAAAATCATAATATGCAAATTGACCATCACTCTAACACACAAGATGACTGCCCCCATGTGATCAAAGATGATGCCCTCATGTGGACACAAGATGGTTGCCACAAGATGGCCAGCAGGGGAGGGCAGTTGGGGGGACCCAGGCCTGCAGGGAAGGGCAGTTAAGGGCAATCAGGCTGGCAAGGGAGTAATTAGGCATCAATCAGGCTGGCAAGGGAGTGGTTAGGGGATGATCAGGCTGGCAGGCAGAAGCAGTTAGGGGAGATCAGGAAGGCAGGCCGGAGAGCAGTTGGAAGCCAACAGTCCTGGATTGTGAGAGGGATGTTTAACTGTCCTTTTAGGCTCAATCCTGGTAGGGGTCCCAGGTTGGAGAGCATACAAGCTGGGCTGAGGGACAGCCTCCCTGCCCTCACCCCTGCCCATGCATGAATTTCATGCACCTGGCCTCTAGTATTATAATAGCTATGTATAGTGCCAGATGGGTACTAGACCTATCAAGGGGATCACTTCATATGTTATAAAATGTCTAACCACTAAGCTGAACACCTGAAACTAATAATATTGATCATCCATTATAGTTAAAATGAATTTTTAAATAAATAAATGTGGTGTGTGTGTGTGTGTGTGTGTGTGTATACACACATAACATATTCATCCTCTTGGTTCTGTCTTTCTGGAAAAGTATGACTAAATTTAAGCCTTAGCCAACTAACACATCTCCCACGGCCCAGTTCCCAATCTCCCTCTGAGGATAACCACTGTGCCTCTTATGTATCTGTTCAGAATTTTTTTTAATATATAAGGAAATAAAAACATTTAATATTATTTCCCCCCATTTTTTACACATACACAAACACACACAAAAGCACCATTTATTTTACAGATACATTGTGCTTCATTGCATGCATGTATCTTATTTAATCAGTCCTCTATAGTTTATATCTTTAATTTGTGATTTTTTGCCATTAGGCATGATACTGCAATTAATGAAGAATCCTGTGCATATCATTTTTCCACATAGAGGAAAGTATATGATGTATAAAACGCAGAATGCTAAAGTCAAAGAGTATATGAGTTTGCAGTTTTGACAGATGTCAAATTACCTTCTTAGGGGTTGTTCTAATGTACTCACTGAACAACAACATATAAAAATTCCCCAAAGCCTTAGAAATTGACCATATGCATTAGGATTTTGCCTGACAGCTAAAAAACTGGTACTGCATAGTTTTAAAATGAATATTCTTTATTATGAGTAAAGCCTAGTATCTCATCGCAGGTTTGCATCATTCATATTTCCTTTGCTGTGAGCTGTCAAATAACAACTATTGCAGGATTTTCTTCTGGATTAAAGAAAAGGTTCCTTTATGTTATGAGCTGAACATATTTTTCTGTTTGTCACTTGACTTTTGATTTTTGTCATTCAGAACTTGTTTTTGTTTATAATAAAATGTTTCAACTTTTTCTCTCATTTGGCTTGTGGATTTTGACTCATAATTACTAGCTGTAGACCTTCCTTATGCCTTAGATATAATTATTCACTCCTGTGTCCTTCTAGATCTGTTTTGATTTTACATTCAACTCCTGAACCAATTTATATAAATCAGCTAGTTGGTTGGAGCACTAGCCCATACACGTAAGGGGTTGTGGGTTCAATTTGTTTTGGGTTGGATTCCCAGTCAGGGCACAGCCCTGGATTGTAGGTTTTATGCCTGATTAGGGTGGGTAAGGGAGGCAACCAATTGGTTTTTCCCACATCAACGTTCCTCTGTCTGTCTCTGTCTTTTTCTCCTCTCTAAAATCAATAAACATATCCTCAGGTGAGAATTTTAAAAATTTTTAATAAAGTATGAGGTATCGATTCAACTTTAATATTATTGTTGCTATGATGATGATGATGATGATGATTATGATTATACCATATGGCCACCAAGTCCTTCTAGTATTAAGTGGTCCATATTTTCCCAATTAGTTTCAGAAAGATTCTTACAGTTAGATCTATTTCTGGATTTTCTAGTCTCTTCCATTGGTTGTTTTGTTCATTCACAATCCAGTATCACCTATTCATTTATTGAGGCTTTATAGTATATTTTAATATCTGGTATTATTACTAGATTAGAGGCCCATTGCACAAAGATGCATGCAATAGGCCTTCCTTCCCTGGCTGCCAGCATCGTTTTCCTCCAGCACCTGGGACCCCAGGAATTTGCTAGTGCCAGAGCCTTCAGTCTTCACTTCAGCTGCAGCACCACTCCTGCAGCTCCTTCCACCCCTTCTCTCCCCCTCATAACAGGCGTTCCACCCTGCCCAGCCATTCAGCACCTGCATGTGTGCTGCCCAGAGGCCCTGAGCAGCTGGGTGGTAGGGCCACAGCCATCTTTGTCAAGTTAATTTGCATACTCACTCCTGATTGGCTGGTGGGTGTTGTGAAGTGAAGGTCCATTTGAATACTTCTCTTTTATTAGTGTAGATTCTCCACATTGCTTTTCATTTTTAATGTTCTCCAAACTGACTTTTTTTGGTTTATTCATCTTCTCAAATAAACTTTGGTTCAACTTGTCTCATTCAAGCAAAAGAAAATAACAGAAAGATGTTATTTGTATTGAGAATCCAAACATTTATAAACTATTTTAGGAAGAGCGTCACCTTTGTAAATTAGCATCACCTTGTCGTAAGTTGTAAGAATATCGTATTTCTCCATCTACTGACGTCTCTTCTGAAACTTTCCTTTAGTGTTTTAAAATATTTTCATATAGGCAATGCACGTTTCTTGTTCCTGTTATTTGTATTCTCTATGATTTTGGTGCAATTGTGTGCTGAGTTTTTATCCTTCTATATTCTCTATATGGTTATGTGTATGTCTCTGTGTGTGTGTGCATGGGTGTGTGTAAGTGTATTATGCATAATAATTTTGGGATTCGGTCTCACTACAACATCCTTCACTATGTCCTATTGATTCTCTTTCTAAAATACATTTCATATGTGTCCAAATCCTGCCACCTCCATTACCAACCACCCTAGTTCAAGTCACTTGGATCTTCATTTGAACAAAAACAGCCTCCTTGATTCCATAGTCAGAGCAACCAGAGGGATCTTTTCAAAACAAAAAGAGCATCTTGGATTCCCTTTGCCTAAAATATTTCCATGGCTTTCCTTGCACTCTGAATAAAATGAAAACTCTTCACTGAAAGGCCCTGTATTGCCCTGCGGGGCTCATGCCCAGCCTGTTCTCATTCACCTCCTTTTCATTCACAGATCTCTAGCCACTGGGCTCTGAAACACTCCTACTTCTGTCACAGACCCTGTCCTGCTGTTCTCTGCAGGAATAGGTTTCTTCCTATTCTTTAAGGAGCTGGCTCCTTCTCATTCTCTAACTCTCAGTTTCCTTTCATTTCTCAAAGAGGCCTTCTCTGCTCACCGACTCTATCTCCCTTTAATCTCCTTTACAAAGCTTAGAGCAATGTTTAATTACATACATGTTCCCAGGTGTACTCATTTTGTGTTTCTCTTCCTCACTAGACTGCAAACTCCTCTGCTATCTACAAAGTGCCAGGCACATAGTATGTGTTCAGTAAATATATGTTGAATGAATGAACAAATAGCTTCTGTGTATATAGTCAGAGGTAGGAAGTCAAGGAGGCTTTTATTCTGTGTAAGTGTATTAAGCATATAATTTTTCCTGCTATGCATCTACTATTCTCCATTCACATTTTAAATCCATAGTTACAGAATATCAAGTGCTTATATTTCTAAAAAAAAGACAAAGCATTCCTCAAATTCCCTCAAGAGCCTGATTTAACTAGTATAAATCTCTTCCTAGTGTTTGTTCACATACTCACTATATATATATATATATATATATATATATATATATATATATATATATGTGATTATTTTCAAACTCACCCTGAATACTCTAGAAAAAGCTTAAGCTAGTTCTGACTGGTTCGGCTCAGTGGATAGAGTGTTGGCATGTGGACTGAAGGGTTCCTGATAAGGGCATGTGCCTTGGTTGTGGACACATCCTCAGTGGGGGTATGCAGGAAGCAGCTAATAGATGTTTCTCTCATCGATGTTTCTGACTCTCTATCCCTCTCCCTTCTCCTCTATAAAAAATAAATAAAATATATATTTTCTAAAATAAAAATAAATAAAAGGTTTAAATCAGATTGGGTGTTTCACTGTTTTAAAAAAAGAAATAAAAAGTTTAAGCTATACATAATTTATGAGCAAAAATGCCCATCATATGTATATGTATATGTATAAAAAACAACTCTTTAAAAAGCAACTACTTTTCTCATTAAGAAAGTTACTTGTTCTTGTTGTAAAACAGTTCAAACAATATGGAACTGGGTATCATAGAAATGTAGAAAGTATAAAATATTTCCACAATTCCC
The DNA here is from genome assembly GCA_011751065.1 of Lasiurus cinereus. Lineage (NCBI taxonomy): Eukaryota > Metazoa > Chordata > Mammalia > Chiroptera > Vespertilionidae > Lasiurus > Lasiurus cinereus. The sequence continues at coordinate 7,942,422 of JAAGEH010000020.1, forward strand.
AGTTCCAAAAATCAGAGTCATTGATTCTAGTTTAATGTGTGCCATCTTTCTAGAGTTTCTTCTGTGCATATTCTGTCCTGGCCCAGGCTGATGTTGTTGCTGTCTTATTTTGGTTTTGCTACTACAGGAACGAATTAGATAAACAACACAATGACTTGCTTGCTTAATAATACATCTTGGATATATTTATGTGCTAAAAAACAAAACAAAAACAAAATAAAAAACAACCCAGCTCTTCCTTACTCTTTAATAATTGCCTAACATTTAATGGTACATATTGTCTCCTGACAGTAGATTCCCTTCCATTTTTACCTGATTAGTGAAGTGGAGAGGAGAGGGTCTTGAATTATGTATTTTGATTTTGGAGACCTCTGCCACTCCTAGACACAAAGACCAAAGCTCCTGCTGAGCAAGCCATTTCTCTGCTGCAACCTCTGTTTTGTTGGGAAAGACACCGTAGAGCCAAGAGAAGTTCTGTGAGACCCAGATCTGTGTTCGGAACTAATGAACTGAACAGTCAGATGTAGGAGCGTGGCTGTAAGGAAACTGACATGGGTGAACATGTGTTGCTGTTGTAACCGGAATGCAGGCCCCACCAGCGCTGTGATGAACGCCTGAAAGGAAATGACAGCGCCAAACACTTGCTCTTTGTAGCGGCACCTCTTGCACAGAGCCCAGCAGTAGCTGAGGCTTATCCAGTTATGCTTGCCATGAATGCTGCCAATGTATATGGTCAGACCTGTCTTTAATGAAGAAAAAAAAAAAGCAAAGCCAATTATTTTGCCAACATCTAATAGGGACTTGACTAGATACTAATTGCTAGGCTTACATTTCAGGAAGGATCTTATTTTGTCTTATTGGTGCCAAGTAACACCAAGGCAGTGCACGGCAAATATACCATTTATAACTAGGATGTATTTGATGTCATATAATCTCATTATCAGGTCAAGGTGATCTATGGCACAAATCTACATTTTTGCACATTGATTTGGAAAACGAAGGTATTCTTCTTGGGCCCCCCATCCATCTCCATTGTCCTGGGCAGTCACTCTTTTGAATAGTTCTTTGAAAACCTTCCTTGTAGTAGGCCTCCACATATGCTCATCATGGGAAACTGAAATCCTGCACCCTTTTGTAACTCCAAAGCAGGGTTCTGGCCATGTGCTGTTTTTATAGCAAGGACCACAACATGGTCTAAACAACTCAAGCACATTGAGCTGACCTAAGGGCCACGGGAGTTTAAAGGAATGGTTGAAGCAATAAGACCACTGAAGAGCCAGCCTTATTAGTTAGGTGAATGAGTGGTTTGGGGTGTAGGAAAGACGCTGTCTTCAATCGCATGTGATCTGCTATTCACAATCCAACCACATGTAACTGAAAACATAACTCAGACCTCTATTGGCTTCTTCTCCCAATTGGCCTGATATCTGAATTTGTACTAATGTCTGAGTGTCCGCTCTAGGCATTACAATTCACCCTGTATTAAGCTTAAGAAAGCATCAAAACATGACAGTCAGTATAATGTTATGGATTAAGAGTACAGGCCTAGAAGTCAGAAAGCCTGGCTTTGAATACCCACTCAGCTACTCACTAGCTTTACAACCTTGGCAGGCAACTTCTACTTTCTTGCCTTCATTTCCTCCTCTGAAGAGTTGGGCTCATAGCATTCCCATTTCACAGGGCTGTCAGGACTGCATACAATATTACCCACTGTGTCTAGATGAAGGAAGCAACCACTAAGGTTCATCATTATTATCAAATACCATTAGGACAGACAACTGACTAATCATTATCTGGCACAGGAAATTACTATTTTGCACATGTAAAAATTGTTTACCATATAAAACAGGCTTTTAAAAAATGTTCTAGCTATTTTTTAATTTCTGTCAGAAAAAAGATTAATAGTTAAAAGACTGCTAAATTGAACACATGTGAAATGCTAATTTTAAGCAGAGCGTGAGGGTGAGTAAAGCTGTTTTAAAAAATGAAAAAAAAAATTAAAGGACAAAAAGGTTAAGAGCAAAGTTGCCTGGGAAAAACACACAGTGGAAGAACTACAAGTTTACACATGGCTTGTTCTCCTTCCCAGAGGAATGGAGGCTCATGATGGGTCGGGTAGAGAGAGGTAGCTGAAGAGGAGTGGGAGGCTTCCAGCATCCTTATCCATCACCTGAGTCAGGACCCTCACTAGCAGCTAGGTCCCAGTGGGACCGCTGATTGGAGCTCTTAGCATTTTAATTATGATGTGTCTTGGTGTGGTCCTCTTTAGATTTCTTTTGTTTGGGGTTCTGTGTGCTTCCTGGACTTGTAAGTCTATTTCTTTCACCAGGTAGGGGAAGTTTTCAGTCATTATTTCTTCAAATAGGTTTTCAGTATCTTGTTTTCTCTCTTCTTCTGGCACCCCCATAATTCTGAGGTTGGTACACTTGAGGTTGTCCCAGAAGCTCCTTACACTATCTTCAAATTTTTGAATTCTTTTTGCTTTCCCGGTTGAGTGTTTTTTGCTCCTTTGTATTTCACATCTTTGACTTGATTCTTGCGTTCCTCTAGTCTGCTATTGGGTCTTGTATAATATTTTTTATTTCAGTCAGTGTATGTTTGATTTCCAGTTGGTCCTTTTTCATATCCTGGAGGGTCTCACTAAATTTATTGTCCTTTTCTAGAAAATTCTTGAAAAACCTTATAACCGTGGTTTTGAACTCTATATTCAGTAGTTTGCTTTCCTCCATTTCTTTCATTTGTGACCTGTGTCTTTGTCTCCACATTTTGGCTGCTTCCCTGTTGATATAATGGCTTTGTGTGCTAAGTGTCCTATAGGGCCCAGTGGCTCAGCCTCCCCAGTTACCTGAATTAGACACTCTTGGTGCATCCCTTTGTGGGTTGTGTGTACAGTCTTGTTGTAGTTAAGCTTTGATTGTTGTTGGTATCACTGGGAGGAACTGACCTCCAGGCCAATAGGCTATGAGGATCAGCTGTGTCTATGCTAGAACTTCTATGATGGAGATACCCTTATGAGGCAAGACTTACTTCAGTGGGGCTTTGGTCTTCATGAGTCTGCCCCTGAGTGTGTCCCTTATGGATCTGAGGAGTTGTAATCTGGATGGTCCTATTCTGACCCCTGGGTACACTGGCTCTTGGATCTCCAAGGAGGTGCTAATTTAGCCTCTGCCTGAGGCCAACCAGCAGGAGCTATGGAGAAATTTGCAGATTCTTCTTCTTTGTTTGGGTTTTGGAGGTGCCCAGATGAGGCCCAGCTGTGAAGTAATGCAAGCTGCTATGGGGCCTTGGTTCTTCCTTTGGATGTTCTGGGTATCTCTGACTCAGCTGCAGTTTGTTAAGTAAGTTTAGATTTCAAAGGACCAGGCCATTCATATGCAAAAGCCTCTGCGCACAGCTGGAGTGGGGCAGAGTCTCAGGGTGGAGCAAACAGCAATGGCTTCCTATCAGCCTCACCCTAAGAGGCCCCCGTGTCTCAGTGTCCCTTGGTAAGCGCTGCAAGCATCTCTGAGAGAAAGCTGCCCTCAACTTCCGCCTGATACCAGACAGTCCAGTTTCTTTCCTTATGAGTTTAGGTCCCCCGAGTCTCGCCCAGAACTGGAGTTCAGAGCAGTAGAGAGCTTGTGTCTCCCTACGGATTGAAAAAGACAGCTGCAATCTCAGTTGCCAGTCCTTTCCTTGTGTGTGCCTTCGTACCTCTGTACTTTACTGCTGCAGTTCCTCTCAGTCTCAGTGTGCTTTTCTTTTCCCTTTTAGTTGTAGAATTTTTACTTAGCCAGCCTTCCTGTGGTTCTGGATGATGTCCATTTTGTTTTTTAGTTGTAGTTTTGTATTGGTTGTGTGAGGCAGTAAGTTCAGAAACCTATGCTGCCATCTTGGTTTCTCTCTGTCTGCACACTCTGTATTGCTTTCTCATTTGGCTTCATTTTAAGAGTGGTTTGGATCTGAGCTAAATGTCAAGCACTCCCGAATCTTGGGTAGTTGTGATGTTGAACTCTGGATGTCAAGGTCTCATTATACAGGGATACTAAAGGGGATGGAAAAGGGTTTTTGGAATGGCAAGCAAGGAGCACCTGGTGAGCAAACAACTTTGTAGAATTGCCATAGCTAGTAATGAGCTATATAGAGCTACTTTAAACATTGGAACTTAACAATACGCTCAAGAGAAGTTATTTAGAACTTTATATTTAGTACTAAAAAAAAAAAAGTTATTGTAGGTCATATTCATCAGGCCAAGTACAAAGGCTGATCAGAACAAGTAGGTGATCCCTGATTAATGTGGCTCAGTTGGTTGGAGTATCGTTTCTTACACCAAAAGATCATAGGTTCAATTCCCAGTCAGAGAGTGTGTGGAGGTGGCAGTTGATGTTTCTCTTTCACATTGATGTTTCTCTCCCCCTCTCTTTTTCCCTCCCTCTTACTAAAAATCAATGAATGTCTTCGGGTGAAGATTAAAAAACACACGTAGTTTAGTGAATGTCTTTATATTACTAGGCTACTCTGATTAATGACGATCATAAGTTTTGGAGGTAACCTGACCCTAGTTCAAATCCCAACTCAGCACAATCTAGCTCTGTATTCTAGGCAAGTCCTTTAACATGCTGAGTTTCATTTTCATCACATGTAAAATGGGTAGAATAAAACCCAATTGGCAGGACTGCTAGGAGGATTGAATAATTAGGAACTCAATGAAAAGAATCTTTTTTATTTTTTTATTTTTTACAGAGAGGAAGGGAGATAGAAAGTCAGAAACATCGATGAAAGGGAGACATCGATCAGCTGCCTCCTGCACACCCCACTGTGGAGATGTGCCCGCAAGCAAGGTACATGCTCCCAGCCAGAATCGAACCTGGGGCCTTTCAGTCCGCAAGCCGACGCTCTATCCACTGAGCCAAACCGGTCTCGGCAAGAATCTTATGTTATTGTCATTAACAGTATAACTTCACTGTTATACTTCCTTATACTCATTGAATACTAACATTATGTTTTCTGTACATTATGCTTTGCTTGAAGTCACTATTTGGAAAACTTTAAAAAATACATTAGGGGGTATTATTTGTAAATATCTGCTCCCATTTGGTTGGTTATCTTTTTGTTTGTTGATGGTTTCTTTTGCTGTGCAGAAGCTTTTTAGTTTGATGTAGCTTCATTCACTTATTTTGCTTTACTTTCCTTACCTTTGGAGTCAAATTCACAAAAAAACCTGAGACCAAGGTCCATAAGTTTAGTGCATATGTTTTCTTCTCTGTACTTTATTGTTTCAGGTCTTAAATTCATGTCTTTAATCCATTTTGAGTTAATTTTTGTGTATGGTGTCAGGCAATAGTCTACAAGGTGCTAATATCCAAAATATATAAAGAACTCATATATCTCAACAACAACAAAAAAACACATCCAAAAATAATCCAATTAAAAAATTGGCAGAGAACCTGAATAGACACTTTTCACCAAGAAGACATACAGACAGCCAACAGATATATGAAAAGATGCTAACTTCACTAACTATAAGAGAAAGGCCAATCAAAACTATGAGATATCACCTCACACCTATTATAATGGCTATTATCAATAAGACAAAAATAAGTATTGGGAAGTGTGCAGAGAAAGAGGAACCAATGTACACTGCTGGTGGGAATAGAATATAAATTAGGACAGCCTCTCTAGCAAACATTGTGGAGATTCCTTAAAAAAATTTAAGAACAGAGCTACCATATGACCCAGCAGTATCTCATCTATCTACTTGAAAAATTTTGAAATGCTCCTGTGTTTACTGGAGCATTATTCACAGTAGCTAAACATGGAAACAACCTAAGTGTCTTTCAACAGATGATTGGATAAAGATGTAGTACATATATACAACAGAATACTACTCAGCCATAAAAAGATAAAATATTGCCATTTGCAACAAAATGTACCTTGAGAGCCATGTTAAGTAAGTCAAATGGAAAAGGGCAAGAACTCATGAGGATATAAAACAGAAAGCAACAAATGAACAACAACAACAAAAACATCATTGACACATACAACAGAATGGTGGTTACCAAAAGGTAGGGACAGAGAATAAAGAAATAAAGAGAGTAAAGGGGTCAAAATTATGGTGACAGAAGGAGACTAGACTTTGGGTAATAAGGACACAATGCAATATACAGGTAATGTATGGTAGAATTGTACACCTAAAATGTATGTAATGTTATCAATTAATGCCACCCAAATACATTTATTTTTAAAAAATACTAGGGTCATTCACCCATGTGGCAAGAAAAGATGACATGGTGTTTCCCCACTTCCACTCTGCAAACATGAAACTGGATCAGAAATTACTCTGCCCCAAGTCACAGAGTTCAGCTACAACGAAGTCCCTGCTTGGTACTTGGCTCACCAGAATCCTGTGGTATCCATAGCATGGGCTTGTCTACTCTAGACGCCACTCACTGCTGACCACTCAGAAAACTATTCCCTCTAATTCTGGCCCCCTGTTCTCCCCTTGGCATTCAGGTGTGGGTTTCCCTCTCTGTAGGGAAATAAGTGGCTTTGCTTCAAATCTCCTTCCTGCTGTTTTCAGTGGAGTTCTGCAAAGTCACATGTGATAGCATCTTTCATATTTCCAGTGACCAGATTCTCTTTTCCTAGTGACTAATGCTAATCACCACTCCCTTGAGATCCAATTTTAGTGAGGAATCAGCCAAAGGAGTTTCCACTTAACCTACAATAACATTCAATTCCAGTAAAGCTCGGGAGGCTAAAATGGGCTAAGAACTGTCCTTCTGTTAACTCTGGGTAACCTCAGAAAGCTCTGCTTCTGCTAGGCTGTCTCAGTGGTTGAACTGTTGAGCTATTAACCAGGAGGTCAGAGTTCAATTCCCCATCAGGGCACATGCCTGGGTTGCAGGCTTGATCCCCAGTGTGGGGTGTGCAGGAGGCAGCCAATAAATGATTCTCTCTTATCATTGATGTTTCTATCCCTCTCTCCCTCTTCCTTCTTCTCTGACATCAATAAAAATATAAAAAAGAAAATAAACCACTCTACTTCTTTCAGAGCAAATCCTTGATGGGCCAATTTATTATAGAAACTACTCTCCCCCACCCCATACAGGTAATTCGATACTCCTATTTATAGGATTAACCTCCAGAATGCACTTACGCATGTGTGTATTTGTGTGTGTGTGTGTGTAATAAAGAAGTAATTTATCATAGTTGAACCAAAGTAGAAAGGTTATATTTATTCAATAAACAAGTTTTAAGAACCTACTATGTGCCAGACCTGTTCTAAGTGCTGAGGAAAAAAGTTGTGAAATATCAATGAAATAGCTAAGCAGTTATCATGAAATATTCAGCACTGGAAAAAGAAGTTAGAGAGCCAAAGAAAATTATACATATGAAAAAAAAATTGAGGCAATTCTATAGGTTATTTTAATCACCCTCCCTCAAACCAAACCTCCCAAAACCCAGCAACCTGCTGATCATTTATTCATTATATGTGATTTAATAATTATGAACTTGAACTAAGCTGCTGAAACACAAGTTGAATTATGTTTCACTTACTAGCAGTGGGGGAACTCCTGTCAAATTATTTCACATCTTTAGGCCATAAAATCCTTACCTGTCATCATGAAGTCACTAATACCACCTGTTCGTAGAGCTGTTGTAAGAATTACATTTAATATTTATATTAGTATGCAGTCTGACACAAGGTAAGTACTACATGAAATTTGATTATTATAACTATTATCCAGATAAAATATCTTAAACATTATTTAGTAGCTCAATTGTTCTATTCATGTCTTATGATTTCAAACATCTTCCTACGACTCTTTGAGACTTATGTACAGCTGTAAATTCAGAGGCAAGATAATATACTTGAGAAAGGATTAGTAGACTGACTGATGATGAAAAATTCAGAAACTCAGCCTCTTGGTCACCTCCTGAGATCACCAAGAGCTATTTTGTATTTCCCTTCCCTTTAGCTCTTGTGAAATGATTGGGTTGTATCAGCAGTAATTTTAAATAACAGTAAACAAAGTTCATCCTTTAAAACCAAATCCTAGAAAGTAAGCTAAAGAGAGAATAAACAAAGAAGGCTTCTGTGCCTACTTATAAGAACTAGCTTCTCTTTATCAGGAGTGGATTAAGTCAAAAAAGAGGGAAATTGTTTAATAGGAAATATTGAAAAGTGCTACTTTTAATCCTTCATAAACTTTAATTTTAGTAGTGGTATAATTGACATATAACATTATTTTAGTTTCGGCTGTAAAATGTAATAATTTGATATAAGAATATATTGTGAAATCACAAAAATTTTCATTTCCTATGATGAGATGTTTTAAGATCTACTCTCTTAGCAACTTTCTAATCTATAATAGAACATTATTAACTATAATGACCATACTGTACATTACATTCCCCAGAACTTATTTATTTTATAACTGGAATTTGGTATCTTTTGACCATTTTTACCCATTTTGCCCACCCCCACCTCATGCAATTACTAGTCCACTAGTCTGTTTTTTTTATAAGTTCATTTTTTTTTTAGTTTCCATGTAAATAAGATCGTATGGTATCTGTATGACTTATTTCACTTTTTGTAATGCCTTTAAGGGTCTGTCCATGTGGTCATAGATGGTAAGATTTCTTTATTTTATTTAAATATAATTTTATTGATTTCAGAGAAGAAGGGAGAGGGAGAAATAGAAACATCAATGAGAGAGAATCGTTGATTGACTGTCTCCTGCACACCCTCTACTGGGGATTGAGCCAGCAACCAAAGCATGTGCCCAAACCAGGAATGGAACCTGTGACCTCCTATTTCATAGGTCAACACTCAACCACTGAGCAGGCAGGGTTGTTGCTGATACAACCCAATCATTTCACAAAAGCTGAAGGGAAGGGAAATACAAAGTCTTCATCCATTCAAGAACACTTAGGTTATCACATGCCTTGGGCATTTTAAATAATGTTTCAATAAACATAAGGGTGCAGGTATCTTTTTGAGTTAAGGTGGTTTTTTTTTTCATTTGCTTCAGATAAATACCAAGAAGTGGAATTACTTGATCATATGGTAGTTATACTTTTAATTTTTGGCAAAACTTCCATACCATTACCAACAGTGCACAAGGTTCCCTTTTCTCCACATCCTTGAACACGTATTTTTCATCTTTTTGATAAAAGCCATCCTAACATGTGTGGGATAGTATCTCATTGTGATTTTGACTTGCACTGTCTTCTTTGAAAAAAAATTATTCAGATCCTCTTTCCACTTTTAAACCAGTGTGTGTGTGTGTGTGTGTGTGTGTGTGTGTTACTACTGAGTTATATAAGTTCTTTATATGCTTTGGATATTAACCCCTTCTCTGATATATGTGACGTACACATATTTTTTCCATTCCATAGGTTGCCTTTTCATTTTGTGACTGCTTTCTTTTGCTGTGCAGAAGTTTGTCAGTTTGATGTAGTCCCACTTATTTTTGCTTTTGTTGCCTTTCCTTTTGGTTGGTGTCAAATCCAAAGTATCATCACCAAGACCGATGTCAGGGAGATCACTCCATATGTATCTTCCAGTTTTATGATTTCAGGTCTTATGTTCAAATCATTAATCCACTTTGAGTTAATTTTTGTATATGATGCAAGAAAGCGATCCAGTTTCATTCTTTTGCATGGGTGTGGCTGTCCATTTTTCTCAAACCATTTGTTGAAGAGATTATCCTTTCCTCATCATACATTCTCAGTTCTTTTGTCATAAATAAATTGACCATGTGTGCATCAGTTTACTTCTGGGTTCTCTATTCTGTTGCATTCACCTAAGTGCCTTATAAAGGTGCTATATATTTTAGCAATTTTATAGTATGAGTTCTACAATACTTTCTGTGAGAATCAGCTAATAGTTTGATTTATTATTTTTCTGTTCCTTGCTAAACTCTCAGCAATTCCCTGATGCTATGATTGTGAGGCTTTTTATTGATAATGAGAAGAAAGATCTTGTATTAGAAGAAATGTATTTTAGTGAATTACTTTGAAGGTTTAAGACAAATACTTAAATGTCATCGCTTAAAAATCTCTTATTGTGTACTATGCAGGTGTTACTATTTTACTATCTTTATGCATCATTGCACACACCTAGGAATTATATATTTCAGGAATACAGTTGGACAATGGCAATGATAGTCAGTCCATTTAGATTAGCAACTTCTTTAGGATATCCCAGTCTTGCCACGTTATTTTTCCTTCTACCAGAAGAAATATGTGCATTAATATTTCCAGAATAGTGTACATTTCTAGCATATTGCTATTGGGTTCCTGGTATTGGCAACTTTAAGTTGTGACAGAGAACTCTGGTTTTGGGAAACTTGGGCAAATGCATATGTGGTATCTTTTACAAAAATTGTCATTTCCTTTCTCTTGAAATTAGCACAGCCCATCTTCCTGAGGACTTGTAAAGGAAAAGTTGCTTTTGAACTCTCGGGATTAAACAATTTATACAGAGACTCACACATTCACAGACTGGCATCCTACCTCTCTGGCTTACATTCTTTCAAATTTGCATCTCAGGGCAGAGGTAAGTGTAGGTTGAAGTTCGGCTTTGCAGGGCTGGAAGCATCTCTGGCAGAAAGCATGCATAAGTGACCGAGCAATCCCTCTTAGGGGTGGTACTTCCCCTCTGGGGCCCGGACTCTCTTCTTGCATTCGCCCCCATCCTCCATACCATTAACCCCTCCCCCACCCCGGGCAGTCCGAGCGCCAAAGTCCCCGCCGCCTCTGGCTGCCAGGAGTGGTTCTTAACCTTTTTTGGGTTGGGACCTACAGAAAGCCATGGACCCTCTCAGAATGGGACGGAAGTCTAGGGAAGGCACAGCCTGAAAGTTTTTCGAAACTTTCAGGAGACCAAGGACTTGAAATACACCCACAACTGTAAGATTAGGAACCCCATCCCTAAAATTCCTGGCTTGGGGCGATTAGATAACAAATCTCGACCCTAGTGAGACTAAGAAGGAAAGGCGCTTCTTCACTAGGCCACTTTCACTTGTAAGAAACCAAAAAGAAAGGGTTTGGAGGAGAGAAGAGGAAGAGGACTGTTGCAAAAAGATGAGAACAAACGAGAGAAAAAAGGGAAGAGAGAAATACGAGGAATTAGAGAGGCGCCGTGGAAGGAGGCGTAGAGACCACGGAGGGGGTGGGGTGGAAGAAGGCCGATTCCCAGCGGCCTGGAGAGCGAGCGCGGAGGAGAGAGGAGATAGGAAGGGGAAAGAAAGCGAGGAGGAGAGAGGACAGAGAAAACGAGAGACCGAGAGACTCGGAGAGGGACTGCGAGCACCAGGAAAGAGACCGCAAATCAGCTCTCTCTCCCGAGGCGGGGAGTCCCAGAAAAGCTCAGCTCCACGAGGCGGCCGAGATCACGACCCGCAGCCACCGCGCTCCCGGCGCCTCTGGCCGCCGCCTCCAGAAGCCAGAGGCTGGGAGTCCCGCACTGGCCTGGCAGGCTGGGGACGCGGTCTGGAAGGAGGCGGTCCGCAATTACTAGGCTTTCTCCACCCCTCTTCTCCTGGAGGCGGGCACCCAGGGTATGTGAGCGGCGGAGGACCCGCGCCCCCCCACCCCCGCCTCCGCCCCCCATTCAAGAAGCCGCTCCGCTATCCGCGCCAGCACAGGGCGCGCGCCGCGCCTCGGAGCGCACGTTCCGCGCTTTCTCCTACACGTTCCCCGGACATTATGCTGCCGAGCAGTGGAGCCCCAGTCCTCCAAGTGCTCCTTCGGCGGCTCCTCCAGCAGCCCGAGCGGCTCAGCTCTCGGCAGGCGGCGGCATTGCTCAGCCGAGCGCAGACGGGACCCTCGCGGCGGGACCTCAGCGACTCCTAAAGTCAAAAATTGGCGGCGGGCGCCGGCCTCGGAGCGCTCTACGCGACCGCTGCCTCGGATCGCCGCCGCAGCCAAGGGGGGCAGGTGGGAGGGGGCGAGGGCAGCGGGGGAGGGGTGAGGAGCACCATGCAGTTTGTATCCTGGGCCACACTGCTAACGCTCCTGGTGCGGGACCTGGCCGAGATGGCGAGCCCAGACGCCGCGGCGGCAGTGCGTACGGACAGGCTGCACCCCAGGCAAGGTAATGAGGCTCCGGCCCCGGGACCCTTCTGCCCCGGTCCCCAATTCCCCAGCCTCCCCGCCCGGGAGCGGGCACCCCTCAGCGGAAGCCTCTTTCCTTTTCCTAGAAAGAATTATTTCCCGCTTTGCAGCCTCTCCCTTCTTTAGGTCATTCCAGCCAATTTCCAGAGAGTGACACTGGGTGGGGAAGGAGCTTATCCCCCACACCCTTTGCTTTTAGCCCGATTTTCTCCCCTTCTCAACCTCTATGCCCCAAAGCACCATAACTTAGTACTGTAACTGGAGGCAACGGCTAGCAGCATGTTTTATTTTATTGAGGGTATTTGTCACAATCTGAAACTATTTTATATATTTTGACTTTTCATTTTCCTGGCTCCTAAAGTTGTATCCTGGGCGTCTTGCATATTTCCTGGCTCTTCCTAGCACACAGTAGGTGCTCAGCAAGTACTTGTCCACTGACTGAGGATGAAGGGGTTGAGTCAAGTGAAAAAGAAAATCCGCTGGAAAGCCACTCAGAACAAAGCCCTCCCTCGCCTTTATTTTAATTTAAAACTTGCGGAAAACTGAATTACTGGTTATGTGTCTCTGCTTCTCTCTGCAGTGAAATTATTAGAGACCCTGAGCGAATACGAAATCGCGTCTCCTGTCCGCGTGAACGCTCTCGGAGAGCCCTTTCCCACGAACGTGCACTTCAAAAGAAGGCGACGGAGCATTAACTCTGCTTCTGACCCCTGGCCTGCCTTCGCCTCCTCCTCTTCCTCCGCTACCTCCTCCCAGGCGCATTACCGCCTCTCAGCCTTCGGCCAGCAGTTTCTATTTAATCTCACCGCCCATGCCGGATTTATCGCTCCACAGTTCACCGTCACCCTCCTCGGGGCGCCCGAGGAGAACCAGACAAAGTTTTATTCCGAGGACGAAGCAGAACTCAAGCACTGTTTCTACAAAGGCCACATCAATACCAAGGTCGAGCACACGGCGGTCATCAGCCTCTGCTCCGGAATGGTGAGTGGGCGCGCGCCCCCTCTCCCTTCACCCGCTTCTGGAAGACTTAATTGCTCTCCAGCCTAAGACCCTCACTTCGGCGAGTCTCTGCTCCGGCCTTACGTGTGAGCTGTAAGTCTGGAGTCGGAGGTAGCTAGCCCAGAGCGTGCGCTTACACTCCAGAGTCGAGCCCGCGTACGCCCCCACGGGGTTCTGGAATTTTGGAGCTTTCTAGCGTCCTAGCCCTGCTCAGCTGCTTGCCTAACGCCGGGTGAAGGCTTGGAAGTTAGTTTCTACACTCGGCCGCCCAGGAGCCGCTGAATGTAGGGAGGGCCCGACTCCTTATTGGTGCGTCGTGAGTTGGGGGTGTGGGCAGAGGATCCATAGGCTTGGGTGCGGGGAGTTCCCTCTGTGTACCGTGGAGGGCCGTGCGTAATCTAGAGTCCGCGCGTTCTCCCCTGGTCTTTTCATGCGCCAAGAACCCTGAAGCTAACCAGGATCGACAAGGAACAGGTCCCATCCCATAACGGAAGGGTGGGTCCAGTGCTCGGGGGCGGGGAGAAGGCGGCGCCTGTCTGGGACACTGAATTAGGAAGGAAACGAGTAGTGGGGTGCGGCGCAGTCCGACTCTGCACCCTAGTGGTGGGGTGGCACTGAGAAGCCCAAAGATTGCGGGAGAGCCTGGAAAGGTGGAGACGTCAGTTCTTTTGGGACTTCTGTCACCCATTGGAGTTTCCCTAGAATCAAAAAAGGGAGCCTGCGTCGCAGGTTTCCCTAGAGAGGGAGGGCGGGAGGGCGAGAGGGCGGGGAGGCCACCTCCCTGAGCAGCCAAGTACAGACTTAGCCTGGGATCCAAGCTGGTATACTGACACCCCTCCCCGATCCCCCACGCTTACAACTCTCCGCCACAACTTGTCCTTCAGGAGGTCCTCCACTGCATCGTCCCACATATACACCTCTCCCGTGACATCTGAGGACCCACAGTAAGATTCTGGCCCGATTGATAGCAGTCCTTGACTTTCTCAAGCGACATGCGTTGCTGCCACGCGCGTGTGACGCAGAAACTTTCCCGGGTCAGGCTTTCCTAGCGTAGGGCGCCCGGGTGATGCGTTAGTCTTCCCCTAAGCACCCGCACACCCACTGTTACCTTTAAAGTGGGAGCATAGATACTTACCCACCCGGGGAGTTCGGCTACCCTTCTGCGCGCTGCCGTTCAGCGAGTCCAGAGATCCCCGTGTGGGGGTTGCATCCACCTCCGCCGCTTGGCGGAGGGGTCGGGTGGGGAGCCAGGCAAACCTGAAGACTGGGAGGAGGCAGGGTTAGCCTCTGGGATGCGGGCATCAGGATGGGCCCCTTTAGCCCCCAGCAGAGAGCCGGGGCGAGACGGGGAGTTTGGGGTGGACTGCGACAGCAGTTTGGCGAAGGACAGGGGGTGCTGGGGAGTCATCGCTGCCTCCAACCTAGGTAGGGCTCGAGTCCAGGAATCCTTCTGTTCTTCGAAAGGTTCCAACCGGCCGGTGTGGCAATAATTCGGGTGCCAGAACCAAGGGTATCAGAAAGCCTGCAGATCCCAAGACTATAACCCCGAATTTCAGAACTAAGAGCTGCGTCTGTATGTCCAGTTTGTAAACAGCCTTTACTCCTCCCCTTCCCCGCCTCCACACCCCGCTGAGTGGCCCCTGCAGTTGTAGGAATATTTTGCTACGCAGAACCTTCATTCCTATTGGCTGTTTAAACAGCAACTCGCACGTGGAACTGTGAGTGGTAACTTAGGCAATTGGGGACTGCTTCTTCAGAAACGATGCCTAGACCCTCATAATCCTATTTATATTGCATTTCATTTACAATCTGCCTCATTTGGAGAAGGAGGGCAGTTCTAGCATACCCCTTAAATGTATGCACACTTCAGTGATGAATCTATTCCCCAAACCCTCGCCCCTTTGTCTTCCTTCTGAAACTTGTCTTTCTCCACCTCCCTTTTCCTCTCCCAAGACTTCCTCTTATCATTTTTTTGTAGCTGTGGAATTGTGATGTTCCCAGTGGCCTAAAACTTCCCAGGAAATCTTTCACTCTTCAGGGTGCACCATACTATTTTTGCCTCTCCCCATCACCACACCCACACACACTGGTCAAGTATCAGTTTCCCTGAATTCCATCTCAGACGTGTCTCTTACCTTTTCTGAGCATCTCTACCCTAACTCTAGCTCTCTTCACTTCTCTACTCTCATTAGGACTGATGTCTTAAGAAATATTTGTATTTAGCTTTTCCTACAGATTCTTCTCTCTTAAGCTCTGCCACTAACAAATGATCATCCCGTGCAAGGCCACATTGTTCCCCTGCTCACCAGCTCTGCCCAGCACATGCCCAGTCACAACTGTGAACTCCCTCTGGTCCTTGAGACCATTTGCAATATTTCTCACCCCTCTCATGCAGGCAGGTCCAAGGGCATTTCTCAAGCTTTTCTCCACAAGGCCTGTATTTCAGGCTTTTGCTTCTTTTTCTGAATTTCCCTTCTATCCGAATCCTGCCTCATTGCCCTTGGGCCTCCAGATTTATTTGTTCATCTCACCCAGCTTCACATGCTCAAATCATGCCCTTCTTTTGAAGTGTAACTTAAATGTAACTTAGATACCTTCCTTCCCAGGAAACATCTTCCTAGTCCTACAGACTGCTGTCATGTCTCCCTCTTAAATTTCATAGATGCATACATGTATGTGTATTTCTCTTATGGTTCTTGTATGTGCTCCTCTGTATTATAATTAGTTATTGGTAGGTTTCTTCTGTCCCTTTCTCTTTGGAAGCAGGATAAGCATCACTGCATTTCTCTTCTGTATTGGAGCCTTATATATTATAAGTACACTAGAGGCCCAGTGCACGAAATTTGTGCACTGGGGGGGGGGGTTTCCTCAGCCTGGCCTGTGCCCTCTTGCAGTCCAGAACACCTTACTTCTTACTGCCTGCCTGCAGCAGAGGTGGGGGAGGCTCCCGTCACCACCACTGTGCTCACCAGTCATGAGCCTGGCTTCTGGCTGAGCAGTGCATCCCTGTGGGAGTGCACTGACCACCAGGGGGCAGCTCCTGCATTGAGCATCTACCCCCTGGTGGTCAGTGCACATCATAGTTACCCATGGTTCTGCTGTTCAGTTGATTAGCATATTAGGGGTTTATTATATAGGATAGCCTGTATGTTTGAATAAATGTTCACTTGACCAAGAAAGAATTACTCTTAGATCAAGCAACTACTTATGAATCAACAGTAAAATTAATTTGGCTCCATATGGGTACCATTTATTGAACTCTCATTGTGTGTCTTGCCCTGTAATGAGTGCTTTATGTATGCATCATCTCATACAAAATACTCACAACAATCCAATGCTCAACTCATTTTACAGATAGAGACAGTGAGGCATTGAGAGTTAGAGGCTTGCTTGAAATCTCATATTCCTAAGTGGCACAGCTGGGGTTCCCACCCAGTCTTTCTGACCCATGCATTTAGCCACTCAGAGACTGAATCTGTATTCCTAAAGAGAATTTCATTTAAAAAGGCACTGTACTGCCCTGGCCAGCATCATCCCATGCATTAAAAAGTGTGCTTTTGATCCCTGGTCAGGGCACATTCCTAGGTTGCAGGCTCCACCCCTGGTAAGAGTGCATATAGAAGGCAATCAATTGATGTTTCTCTCTCACATCCATGTTTCTTTCTCTCTCACTCTCTCTTTCTAAGCATCAATAAAAACATGTCATTCGGTGAGGATTTAAAAAGTAATAGTAAAGATAAAATAAAAAGGCACTGGACTGATGTTGGGATACCTGAGTTCTAGATTCAGCACTGGCTCCGTTTGGCTTCTCTGTACCAACAAAGGGCAACTGTAGACAAGCCACTTTCTCCCTTGGTTTCCCTTTTCACCAGAGGAACCAGACCCTCACCAGATGAACTCTCAGGTTTTTTTGCCAGTACTTATGGCCTGTCTCTAATAGGTTTTACATGTCGTAGTATATATCCTGCGCTGTGTTCAGAGAACACCAGAGTTGAATATTGGAAACAGAGAGAGCTGCCTGAGTGAGAATAAATTTGTTAAATCACTTCGCCAGAAACCAGCTACTCTTTTGCTTACTCTGTGCACATGAAAGCTGTTCCTTCTTTGAGCTAGTGGCCCCTAAATCATGTAGAGAACTTTTTAAAAGAAAACATAGATACTAGACCTTACCCCTGGAAATCTCAGTTTGCAGATAAGGGATAATCCCCCAAATCTGAATTTTTAAAAAACTTCCCAAACAATTTTGAAGCTTAGCCTAGTTTGGAACCTGTTCTAGCCTATTGCTTCACAAACTTTATCGTGCATAAGAATACCATGGAGTGCTCATTAAAATTCCAACTCCTGCCCTGCCCAGAGATTTTGATTCAGTGGGTCAGATTTGGGGTGGAGCGTGATTATTTGAATTTCTAACGAATTTCTAGATGATGCTTATAACCTTTATGGACAGTCATTTCTTTTGTGTCTGGGGGAAGGTAAAAGGTCTCTGTTTTTCCTTTATTTTTTATTTTTTTCCTTTGTTTTTTCTCCCCCAGTGCAGGAAAGGAAACAATGGAAGATGTTTGAGAGAAGGGCTTGACTTCTAACACATTGCACAGCATGGGGAACTTTTTCATGCATTACTAAATCTTCTCTCTCTCTCTCTCTCTCTCTCTCTCTCTCTCTCTCTTTCTCTCTCTTTCACACACACACACACACACACACACACACACACCCCTGCACAGAGAAAACGAACCATAGAATAAGATAGGCAAACAAGGGTTTTCCTTATGGTCTAGCTCTGAGATTTTGAAGCTTAGCCTAGTTTGGAACCTATTCTAGCCTAATGCTTGTAACGCTTTATTTGGGTGGGTCAACCTTGAGGCAATCATTCATCATTGCAAAACTTGTGGGTATGTGAGAAAGGGAGGAGAAAGACTTGCCTCTTTCAAAGTGCTTAGAATGACTGGCAAACACAACTGTATCCTGGCGGCGAGAGACTAACACCACAACACCAAAAACCACTAATGTGTCCTAAACCCTTACAAGGTGTCACTTTGCTAAGCAGGATAATCCTTGATGAACAAGGAAGCTGAGGTTCAGCATTTAAGAAACTTGCCCAAGATGGGTGGGTAAGCAGCTCTGCTGGGACTGGGACCTGTGCTGGGCAGCCTGGCTTCAAAGCCTGTGGTATCAAATCACTCCCTGTTGCAAAAGGAAGGCTGGGAGAGACTCATGTGCTGCTGTCACCAGTGGCACCACCTTGAGTGCCTTGTGGTCAACATATGCTTCCTGAATTTGAAGTTATGATAATACTCCCATGGGTCAGCTTTTCTCTCGGAGCTCACCAGGTCCCTAAATTGCCAGGCTATCTTCACACAGAGACACACTGTCTTTCCAACAGCCTGGAAAAGGGAATATGTAATTAGAACTTGAGCATCAAAGAAGTATTCCTTAGAGATAGATTTGGTGAACAGGTACAATAAAGTCAAGTCAAGGAGAAGTTACTGGTATGGCTGAGAATGAAAATAAATTGCTTCTTGAAATGTGTCCACAGCATTTTCGGTTTAAGCAGCCGTTATGACAAAGGGATTGGGTAAAATGTCGTCTCCACTTTCAAATGTTTCATTTTTATGAAATCAACCTCCCATCTCTTCCTTGGCAGCTGGGCACGTTCCGGTCCCAGGATGGGGATTATTTTATTGAACCACTGCTGTCCATTGATGAACAAGAAGATGAAGATGAACAAAACAAACCCCACGTTATCTACAGGCTCAGCACTGCCCACGGAGAGCCCTCCACAGAAAGGCACGCATGCGACACCTCAGGTATTCGTGTCTTCCTTCAGTAGAGATTCCACCCCTGTGATGGTTCATTGCCCTGCTACAGAGATGTAGCCCTTGCACAGGCTAAAAGTGCTACCATGGCCATTGTCTTTTATTTGATCTTCAAGTGAGATTGGAATATCCCCATTGTACAGTTGTGAAAGCTAAAAAGATCCTTAGCTCCTTGTCCCAGGTGGCAGAGCTAATAGCAGTGACCCTGAGCCCACTCTGGGCAGAGCTGCCTTTTTGTTGAATATGACTAAGCTTAGTAATGTTCTAGGCCAGCAGTCATTAACCTTTCTGACCTCACGGACCACCAGTGGTCTGCGGACCACCAGTTGGCAACTGCTGTCCTAGGCTTTTAGATCCCTATCTATAGTTAGCATTAGCTTATATTTCTTGTGTTCTATTTATTTTATCATGTAAGGTTACAAAGAGAACTCAGGAAAATTATGTGTTTCCTGGTATTTTCCTATCAGCTTCAGCTTAACTTGTGTTTTGTGGGTTCAGGAATATGTGACTGGAAGTGTGGGTCACAAGGTTGAGTTTCTCTCAGATGCATCTGTGCCCACAGCTGATTGCCTTCCATCCTGGCTAGGTGCACTGAGGCTGCATGCTGCCTGTGAGGTGGGCAGCATTCTCACCACCACTGGACCTGGCAAGGATGCTGAGGTTTTCAGAGATGACCCCATGACCCCACTTACAATCTCACAGCTAGACCATAAGGAAAACCCTTGTTTGCCTGTCTTATTCCATGGTTCGTTTTCTCTGTGCAGGTGTGTGTGTGTGTGTGTGTGTGTGTGTGTGTGAGAGAGAGAGAGAGAGAGAGAGAGAGAAAGATTTAGTAATGCTTTTCAAAATACCCTCAAGGCTTATTTTTAAATTAACTTCCCAAGTCAATGGATTTTGGATTGATTTTCTGGGCTAGAGAACAAGTCATTGGCAAATCTTATTCAAACAGAAGAGGGAATCTAAAAAGGTGAAAATTGAGGATAATGGAAGATGCCTTGCTTTTACATAAAAGCTTATTTGCTTTATGGGCATTGTTGATATTGGAGCCTTTAAGGGCCACATTTCAGATAATCACAGCTAGCCTTTATTTTTCCTTCTGACTTTGGCTTGTCAGTGACCAATGTGGTGGGCCCTTCCTTCATTCCAGCAGCTTTGACTGTTCCTCCAAAGGCTGCTGCTCAACCCACCACTCTGGTTTCTCTCCTCCAGCTGCTCCTGCACCCCTTCTTTCAGCTCAGATGTAGAGGCTCACAATAGTTGGAAAGAACTTTGGAGTGTGGCACAGTTGCCAGCTGCCATTAGAGAGATGGGTCAGCAGGTCATGGCAACCTCTGAAACCAGGTAGCCTTCCCACAGAGAGTGAAAGTAGGTGGGGAGTGGGAGAAGACCCTCTGGTCAGAGAGGAAAACATCCTCTCAGAAAATCAATGCATTTAGCTTTAGGGATTCCAGCTTCCCGCCCTCCCTCTCCCCCCTGCACAAGATTACTGAGTGGTAACCAAGAGTAACCAAGTCGCCTGCCCATGGCTCCCAGGAACCTTTGCTCTTTTGTAAGCCCCTTTCTACTCATCCTTCCCTTTGCATTTCCAGATGAAACCCTACGTTCTGTCACATGACTCTCTATTTGACCCTGAACTTTGCACAAGGACAAGGGAATGTAGTTGTCCTTATCAGTGAGATAGACATGCTTTCTGATAGGTGAGTGAAAGGCTGGGGAATGGGCCAATAGGAAGAAGATTGTCTCCTTTACCTGGTATAGAAGACAGTGTTTATCTGTTGCTAAAATACCTCTTTCATCCTCCCATCTCAGCAAGGCCAGTTGTTTTTGTTTCTTAAGGCATTTAGGAATTATACACTTATTAACCCACCAATGCCATGTCTTTGGAAATTATTGGACAATTGTGTAAAGGTATTTATGGGAGAATACTCAGTACAGCGTTATTTATTATAGAAAAACGCTGATACAACCTAAGTGCCCATGGGTGGGGGGTGAGGTGTGCATTTGCTGGATTCCTATGCAGCTCTTAACAATGATGGCAGAGATGTATGTTAACAAACACAGTAATATGTATATTAAGTGAACAGGCATGATGATTCAGTGTATATGGTATGACTTCATTTTTTAAATAATGCAGTGTGTGTGGATGCATGGGGTGTAAAGAAAAAATCTGAAGCAATATGCATGAAAATATTAAGAGGAATTATTTCTGTTTGGCTGGAACATAGGCAATCTTTTATGTTCTTATATTTTTGCCGTGATTCTATAGCAGTTTCATAATCAGAAAATGTAGTTTGAAAAGGGTTTGGGTGGTGGCATGTAGTTATTGGGTAGCCCCATAGCTCTTGTCACCAGGGAACAACAGCCAAGCCAAGATCCTATGCTTGCTTGCTTGCTTTATCCTTTTTTTTGGGGGGTGGGGGGGGTGATGAGAGTCTCGATGCCACACAGATAAAAATTCTGCTTTCTAGCTTCTTCTTTGGAACACTGGGCTGGTCAGAGCTGAGGGTTTCTCACCACCTTACTAAATTCCTTGTACCTATTGGATTGACCTAGAGATTACCATGGTTTAGTCTCCATTAGGGATTGGGGACCTGTCACCACATTTGAATGTACTGTCACTTTTTGGTTAGGTTCCCAAGGATATGATCATAAAGGCAGAAAAATATAAGATGATAATTAAAGTCGTCATTTGTTGGTCTCATAGTATGCGCATATGGGTCTCAGTGCTACATATGTTCCATACATTATCATATGTAATCCAGTCATCAACACTGCAGAGTAGGTATTATTATCCTTATTTTACAGTTGAGAAAATGACCACTCTAAAGCCACACAGGTGGCAGGAAGTGGACTGACTTGATTCTGGATCCAATCCCAGTGTGGTCCACTGTGGGCCAATTACTCTGAAAACAATGGAAGAAGCTGCCTCTAAAAATGCATTTTTACTTAAGATTTCAGAACATCCTTTTTGACTTCCATCTAATCTAATCTCTAAATGTCACTATCAATGACTAATATTTGTTCAGCATGCGTTGTGTGACAGGCACTATTACCCATGTTTTACGTAGATTATATGTTTTAATCCTTACCTCAGCCTGGATTGATTTTGCTGTTAGGAAAATAGGGACACAGAGAAGTCCATGAAATTGACTTACCCAAGGTCACAAAGCTCATAAACATAGCCTTTTGTCCTGGTCTCGTTAGAGGATTCTTTGGCCTATTCCTCTGTTGATTCATTTGTATTCTCATATGAATTACCTTTTCTGTAGGATTTTTTAAATGCCTTCCCAGAATTTGATTTGATGTGAGGAGGGCTGTCTGATGCCCGGAATTCCCACCCAGACTAATGAGTCACCAGAGTCTGTGTTTCCAGCATGCCTCCGTTGGAAGGGAGGCTTGTTACACATTAACTTCTTCAATCCATTAATAATTTAGCATAGATTAGCTGATTAGATTAGCTGCCCTGAAAGATGGGCACAAATGGAGTGAGAGACAGAGCTGAGGAGCAGACCTCTGAGGGGTGCTTTAAGTAAACAATTCTGGGACAGCTTGAAGATTTCAGGCAGTACTGGAAGGGAAGCTTTGGCTGACCTCACAGCCCCAGCTGAGTCCCAGCAAGGCAGAGGCCGTTGGCTAACTACTGATTTCTGTGAGAAACTACCCAGCCTCCATTTTCCCATACACGCTCAAGCCTCAGACCCTTCTCCTAGCCCCTGGACCTGTGCATAGGACAGGCAACAGGAGGGGCCATGGCTGCTTACTTTCCTCCTGGAGCAGCTTGCGGGGGGGGGGGGGGGGGGGCCGGGGCAGGTGCTCCAGTGACTCCCACTTTACATCTGAGAAGACTGACTTGGAGGGTCAGGGTCAGTAGCCTGCCGCAGTGTGTACCAGAAGCAGGGGTGCTCCAGCCAGGACTGGCTCCCCGTTCAGGACAGTTCCTGCCATTTGGGGTCTATTGTGTTGACCTAATTACCTTTCACTTTCCCCATTTTGTTCCTCCTCAGCCTTCATATCTTTTTGTCTTTTTTATGTTCCTCAATGACCTGATGATTATTAATAAATAGTCAATATAAGCAATGACCTCTAAAAGCTTTAGTAAGTTATTATGAAACTATTATTTTAAATAACTGAATTCTTGAGCTTATTTACTTAGCTTTATCTTCTTTGTGGCATATATGTATGTGTGTGTGTGTGTGTGTGTGTGTGTGTGTGTGTGTATATATATATATGGCTATTTTTAACATTGGAAACTATAGTGTAATATGCCAACGAAGTCATTAAAGGAAAGAACAAAAGAAACCTCTAATATAGGAACGGTTTCTTCTCTCATCTGTTCTCATTTATTCATTGAATTTTTCATTTTATTTTTTACATTTCATCTTGTTTTTTCTTTTTTTAAAGCATTTAAAAAAGTTAGAGGCAGTCGTAAAGCAAATACTCCCTCTACATTTAACAATGACAAAGCATTTTCCACTTTTGCTGCTTAATTTTCCTGTTTACTAGAGTATTTTAAACTAAACCCAGATATCATGACATCTTCTCTCTAAACACTCCAATCTACCTGTCTGGATGATGAAGATATTTTATATATATATATTTTAGAGAGGAAGGGAGAAGGAGAGAGAGATAGAAACATCAATGATAATCATTGATCAGCTGCTTCCTGGACGCTTCCTACTGGGGATCAAGCCCATAACCTGGGCATGTGCCCTTGACTGGAACTTTTCAGTCTACAGGCCAGTGCTCTATCCACCGAGCCAAACCACCTAGGGCTGAAGTTATTTTCTTGTATAACTCTAACATTATTTATGATGGTGAGATAAATCAATGATAATTTCTCCATATCACCTACAGAGTTCCTATAGTAAAGTTTTTCTAATTGTCCCCAAAATGCCTTTTTATAGTCCTTTTGCTTAGATTATGATCTAAATAAGATCCACACATTGCGATTGTTATGTCTGTTAAGCAACTTCACTTGTCATTGTAGTTGTTAAAGTTGCTGTTTTAGTTTTAGTTTTTTAGTTTTACTCCCATGGCCCCTTTTCTCCTTTCTACTTTCATGGCTCTTTGCTTGGCCTTTGTCATCATAAGGTTAGGCTGCATTTGCAACCATTTGAAAGAGCAGAGTCAGCATCCAAGCCCAAAGCATGTACCAAGAACTCCACCAGCAGAAGGGACCCCTGTCAGAGTAGCTTCACTGAGCACTGTGGTAGGTGGCTTTTTGATGCGGTGTCTAGCAGCAGTCGCCAACCTTTCAGATCTCACGGACCACCAAGGGTCCCTGGATCACCTGTTAGCAACCACTGTACTCAACCGAAAATCATGAATGAATAGAAAGCATTCTGAGTATCACAAA
The DNA here is from genome assembly GCA_011751065.1 of Lasiurus cinereus. Classification (NCBI taxonomy): domain Eukaryota; kingdom Metazoa; phylum Chordata; class Mammalia; order Chiroptera; family Vespertilionidae; genus Lasiurus; species Lasiurus cinereus. The sequence continues at coordinate 7,966,695 of JAAGEH010000020.1, forward strand.
AAGGATAAGGAAATGCAAGGTGTGATGGTTTGTGCATGTGTTGACTGTGGGCTTTGAGAAGGAACAAAATCAAAAGCTTAGTGTAAATGTGGGCCAAGTGCTTCCTTTTGTATCGACCCCCAACTCTCACGGGACGTGGGTATGGAAAGTAGTTGGCCTGTGGAGCATGGGAAAACTTCTAGTTGATGTGATTGGCCTCAGCATTTTCCTGTTAGTTTTTGTTTTACAAATCTTTTTATTTTCTAGGTTTCTTTTGTAAGGTATAATTTACATGCAGTAACAGTCATCCTTTCTAGTGTCCAGTTTTGCAAATTTTAGAAAATACTACATAACTACAGTGGTACCTCGAGATACGAGATTTTTGAGATATGAGCCGTCAAGCGAGCAATTTTTGCTTTGAAATATGAGCAACATTTGAGATAGGAGTAATCACGCGGATTGGCCGGCTGCACACGACCCACCAGTTTACCGCGACTTGAGAGTCTCAGTTTCCCACGCCTCAAGGTTACGGAACGAATTAAACTCGTATCTCCAGGTACCACTGTAGTTATGTCACTATCACACAGTCAACACAGAGAGGAATTCCTGGTGTCTTTGGTGAGATTTCTTTATATATTCTGGTTATAAGCCCTGCATCAGCTATGTAGTTCAGTGTCTTCCCCCAGGGCACATGCTTGGGGTGCCAGCTGGATCCCAGGTAGGCGAGTGGCTCGGCTTCCATTGTACTCATTTGCAGACACTATTGCATCCATGGCTTCCTTACTTGAATGCAGACATTGTGTGCAGCCCTGTCAGCACTGTCAGGACAACATTGACAAAGCGCAGTGAGGGATTTGGTAGAGAGTGTGTTCGAGACAAAGGTGAAGAGAGATGGACTAGGAAAGGCTTGTTTGTGACATATTCTTGAAAGCAGTGCCTATGCCAACAGAGAAGGCGCTGTTGTTATTTCTCATTGTACGCAGACAGCTTCCCGCTTCAAGCCAGTGTGTTTTATGCTGGGTGCATGCACAAGTGAAGCAGTTACAGAAGAAGCTTTGGATGCCCGAGGATGCAACTATGTTCCCTCACACATAGCACGCACTGCACATGGAGAAAAGAGAAATCCAGGGGCAGTGAGGCAGGAAGGGCAGTGGTGTGACACTCCGCCTTGTAAGGCCACACTCTGGGGGAAGAGGAATGGCATAGTGCATGGTTCATCGGGGCAGCCTGCAGCAGAATTCATCTTTTTTCATTGTGAGCAGTGTTCCTTTGCCAGAATACACATAACCCCATGATTTCCCCGAGTTCCTATCCTTTGCTTTGTGGGGAATACAAGAATTTTCCCAAAGGTTTCCTAATCCTTACATTTGATGCTGACCCATTGTAATAAATAAGTCTGATTAGAAAGAATGAAAATGGTTTTCAGACACTGTTATCTGTTTCAGTAGGTCCAAAATAAAAGCTTCACAAGAAGTGATGGAGATGTGTAAGTTGTACTTCCCCTGACATTATTTAACATCAACCACAGCCCACTTCTTTCGTGTTGGTCTCCCTATTGGGCTTACTCTGTCTCTTGCCTGCCCACCCTGTCGCTGTGTGGTTATTTCTCCTGTGCCCTGAGCGACAGTGGCCAAGAGAAGAGGTTCTTGGGTTTTGTTTCTTTTGAATCCTAGGACTTCATTTTTCAGCATTATTCATTCACCTTTATATTTTTAAAAAAATATATTTTTTTGATATTTTACAGAGAGGAAGGGAGAGAGAGTTAGAAACATCAATGAGAGAGAAACATTAGTCAGCTGCCTTCTGCTCACCACCCACTGAAGATGTGCCCAAAACCAAGGTACATCCCTTGACCGGAATCGAACCTGGGACCCTTGATCCAAAGGCCAATGCTCTAGCCATTGAGCCAAGCCAGTTAGGGCCACCTTTATCTTATAAATATAAGAACTCTCTCTTTTTTTTTATATTAGGGGGAGTTTGGAGAGAATTTCTATCCCAGTTTGTTTCTTCATGAGTAAGAGGATCAAGACTTGGAATTTCAGTTGGAGCGAATGGAAAGGTGGCCCTGACAGGCCTCTTACTTCCCAGCCCTGTGTTCTCTTAAGGCTGCAAGTCACAGAAAAGCTGGCTGGGAAGGTGCTTAGAAAGAGGATGTTCCAAAGTGCCACTCAATCCCTGGCAAGTGTGGCTCATCTGGTTGAGTAGTGCCCCCTATACACCAAGAGGTCATAGGGGTCAGTACACATGACTGGGTTGCTGGCTGGATCCTCGGTAGGGGGTGTTCAGGAGGCAACTGATCGATATTTTTCTCTCTCCCTCTCCTCTTCTCTCTCTTTAAAAGCAATAGAAACATGTTTTGAAGTGGGACTCAAGTGACATATTGAAAGTGACCCCGGATTTAAGTGTAAGAATAATTAAGAAGAAACCAGTGGGATCATTTCAGTTATCTTAAGGCTATGGAGAAAGATAACAGACTTTCAATTCATTTAAGGAATTAAGTTGTTACAGGAGAGCTGAATTTACAGCAACTGAATATTTGAGCTGGCCAGGTGCTGTGGGCAAGTGACCTCTGGCCGGGAGGGTTCCTGGCCAGGTGCTGTGGGAAGGTGGCCTGTGGCTGGGAGAGTTCCTGGGCAGGTGCTTTGGGAAGGTGGCCTGTGGCTGAGAGGGTGTCTGACCAGGTGCTGTGGGAAGGTGACTTGTGCCTGGGAGGGCTCCTGACCAGGTGCTGTAGGAAGGTGGCCTGTGGCCGGGAGTGTTCCTGGGCAGGTGCTGTGGGAAGGTGGCCTGTGGCTGGGAGTATTCCTGACCAGGTGCTGTGGGAAGGTGGCCTGTGGCTGGGAGGGCTCCTGACCAGGTGCTGTGGGAAGGTGACCT
>JAAGEH010000020.1:7969560-8128339 GCA_011751065.1 Lasiurus cinereus
TCCTGACCAGATGCTGTGGGAAGGTGGCCTGTGGCTGGGAGGGTTCCCAGGGAGCTCCATTGTGATTAGACCACAGCGTGCTCCTTAGTCCACTTGTTGCCATAGTGGGTGGGACACCGACATCAGGATGAGAAAGGGCTGCTACTGCAGACTGTGGTGTGCAAACTTGTCCTCATCCTGTGGGAACTAGGAGGCTGTGCAGCAAAAGAATGCAGGAGATATGCTCTCCAGGAGCTGCTAGAAGCTTTTTTAAAGAGACCCTGTCCAACTGCTCTTTAGTCTCTGATAAGGGAGTGATACCTAGACCCACCACAGGCATCTGTTCCGTCTTGGGCCACCCAGGAGCTGCTGTCAGATAGCAGGAAGCCCCTGAGCCACTCCTTTCGCAGCCCAGAAAGAGTGCTGCTCTCAGGAATGAGTCACCACAGCCCATACCCTCAGCATGTACCAAACCCCAGGCCCTGCTGCAGCATGTTACGTGTATTACAGGATTTAACTCCCCACCTAGGGAGGAACCATTCCTATCCCATTTCACAGATGAGAAAACAGGGACACAGAAAACTTAAGTGACTCGCCAAGGTCATGCCGATTGAATGTGAAGTAGCTGGGATTTGAACACACGTCTGTCTGACTCCCAGACCCCAACTCTTATGTAGCATTTCTCACTGCCACCAGTATTCACTCTGCAAACACTAAATGCCTGGAATGCACAGTCCTATAGAGCAGCCAGTAGCCCCATGTGGTTTCTGAGCCCTTGAGATATGGCGAGTGCCACGTGTTGTAATGACAATATGTTGCATATATTGACTTAAATAGAATAGTAGAGTATTAAAATTAATTTCACCTGTTTTTTTTTTTTTGGCTTTTTCTTTTAAGGTGGCTATTAGACATTCTTAGCTTCCAGGTGTGGCTCACATTTTATTTCTACTGAAAAGTGCTGACCTAGAAAACCCCAAGGCATGTCAAAACAGGTCCACAGACAGTGCATGTGGGTGGTGGGGGGTGGTTGTGGGCAGCTGGCACCACCAGCCAGAAGGGCCTAGCTCCCCTTTGCTTAGAGATGGAGTGAGTCAGAACCAACATTTCCCAAAAGGTATTTTGTAGGTATTAATAGCAAAATCAAACAGTCTCTTAGTAAAATATAGACTTGGGTATATTCAGCATTTTATATCTTCAAATTGATGTTCTTTAAATACTTTCTCAAGTTGTTTCAAGTGTGCCTTAGTTTCCTCATGTATGCCTTGGAGACAGCAGTCCCCACTGTGTCTGGGTGCCATGAAGAATAACAGACTAATCCACTTGAAGTGCTTAGAGAGAGCCTCGCAGGGAGCCTCTGACATGGTGAGTTGGGACTATGGTAGCAGTCATCTTGCCATTAATGCATTTAGCTGGAGGAGCAGCAGGATGCTGAAGGAAGGTGTGCATTAGGGCCTATGAGGGGAAGGAGGGGATGCCCCAGCTCTGGGACCTGAGACAGCATATTTAACTCTCCTTGTAGCAGGAGGCACCCCCTCCCCCACTGGAAAACAGTATGATGACCCTCAGTCACGGCTCCTGCCACCCACTTCCCAGCATAGCCCCTTGAACTGCAAGAAGCTTCTCACATTCTTCTTCCCTGAGCAGCAGCCGGCAGTACCCTCCTTCCGTCCCTCTCTTCCCAGGTGCTCAGTCCTCTCACGTGCCCCACAAACTGGCCAAGGTCTTGGGAGTGCCCTAGTTCATGGTTAAACCAATGTAAACTGGTTTCTTTACTGTAAGACTTCTCAAAGCTCTTAAAATGCTAATGTACCTGGGAGAGGTCCCAGATGTGAATGTGCTTAAAGGGTTTTTGCAAAGCTACCTGGGTTGTTTTTGGAAATATCTTCTGGGACTAATGTTCCAGAAACCACTCAGGAAAACATAAAGGTTCTGGGAGCCAAAAAGAAGGCTTAGCAATATAATGTCTTCCTCCACTGCCCTTTGTACACATTTCATCAGTACTGAGCATGGAGAGCCATCAGGAACGGGCATCACACACACACACACACACACACACACACACACACACACACACCCGCGAGTGCACAGAGCTCACAAAGTGATACACACGGGAACTTGATCTAGTGAGTATCCAAGATTCACTGTTGTTTTTAAAGCTAGCAAATTGAGGGCCCTTTTAAAAAAGTAAATCTTGGTAGTTTCATTCATACCCTTGAAAGCTTTTTAAACACAGAACAACCCCACCTCCCTCAGCCCCACCCAATTTTTGGAAACACATTGTTCTGTATTATTAGAACATTCATTGTTTTATGGCTGTTTTTGTTTTTCTGTTTTATCTCTTTGCACACTGTGTATCCATCTTCCACTGACCCCGCAGACCACTGCTCCGTCCTTCCCTGCAGGCCTTGCTGAGTAGCTCTCTGAGCACAGGCCCACTGTTCAAGCTTAGATCTGAGGAGGACTCAGAGGGCAGGGAGCTGCTGCGGCTTCCTCTCTTGCTCCATGTTAACAGCCCTTGGAGCCAGTTGAGAAGTGCCAGTGTTTACATTTGTTTACATGGAATTACATCACAGACTATGTCTTCTCACTCTTAATCCTCATGTGTTGCTACCTAGATTGAAAGTTCTGTGGAAGCAGGAACTGGCCTTTTCTGTCCTCCCTCCCTCCTTTCCCTTTCCTTCCTTCCCTCCTCCCTCCCTTCCCTCTTTCCTTCCCCTCTCCCTTCTCTACCTCCCTTTCTCCTTCCCCTCTCCCTCCCTACCTCTCTTTCTCGCTCCCACTTTCCTCCCTCCCCCTCCCCTTTTCCTTCCTTCCTTCCTTCCTTCCTTCCTTCCTTCCTTCCTTCCTTCCTTCCTTCCTTCCTTCCTTCCTTCATTCTAACTCTCCTTTCCCATAGAAGGTTCCTTCTAAAGTAAAGTTGTTTTGTTTAAGAAACCCTAATGTCAACATACTAATTTATGAGGAGAGGGTGTTGCATGCTACTAGCAAAACAGTACCAGCTAGTAATTACCATGTGAAATATTTCATGGCTCTTCCCTGTGTGCCACACATGGCTCTAGGGGTGTTTTATGTGGTTTCCCTTCCACAGTTAGCCTGAGAGTATGCGCTGTATTATCCTCATATCACAGATGAGGAAACTGAGGCTTGGAGGCAGGGCTGCTTGGCTCCAGAACCAAGTGAAAAACCCAGAGCTGTGCTTCCTGTTCAGCTTCCTCCTGGCTGACAAGCCGGGGCCCCGGGCGAAGCAGAAAGGGACTTGCTCTTGTCCTCCCTGTGGTCGTGGGCTGGGATTGCACTGCCCACTTCCACCGTGAGGTGGTAGGTGGCTGGTTGCCTTAGGAAGTTCAGTTAAATTTTGATAAACCTTATAATAATAGAGGACAGCAATTAACTTCTCAACTGCCACTTGTCAGTCCAACTGCAAGTGGTAGGAAACACTGGGTGAATAACTGCTGAACGAGTCTAGTACTTAGGAATGGAATATATATTGTGCTGCCTGGCCTTGGGAAAGTGAAACTCGTTTAAAACAGTTTTACCAATAAATAAGTAAATATTCAAGTTTTTGGTTATGGAGTTTTTAAATAATGATAGAATCTTAAATTTTTATAATAGTTTTTCTTTAAGTTTTATTCTTGTTTTGTTTTGTTCAGCTTATCTATAGCTCAGTGCCTTTCACAAAGTAGGTGCTCAAGAAGTAATAATAATTAAATAATAAAGTAATTTTATAATTCACAAGGGATTTTCCATATACTTTCTCACTTATTTTAAAATAATAGCGTTAAGATGGAAGCAGATATTTTTATGCTTGTTTAAGAGGTCAGGAAACTGGGACTTAGAAAAGGTCATTTTAGAGTATAAATGGCTTCTATCTTTGAAATTGGTATTTTAAGCCAGAAAATTGTTTTTAATGGTTAGTCACTCTCCCCTAAGTGGCTCCTTTTTGTTCTAACTTACTTTATGACTACTAAAAATAGGAAAAAATTACCATATTTATTGGTTTCTTCTGATATGGTAGACATTTCACCTGTATGATCTGCAGCTGGTTCTCAAAGCAGCTCTATGAGATGGCACTGTTCTTGCCCATCTTCACACATGAGAGAAGGATGTGGCGAGTCACTCACTTGCCCAAGGTCAAATAGAACTTGGAGCTGGCTCCCCTCAGAGCAGATGATCTTAAAACACTGGTTGTCTGTGGAATCACCGTCACCACTTCCCCTCATGGCATCAAGGACAAACAGTTGTCACATCCTTGGAATAAAACATAATGGCTGCAGTGCCTCTGACTTTCTTTTGTGTGTGTGTGTGTGTGTGTGTGTGTGTGTGTGTGGGTGTGTATGTGTAGATGTACCATAGTTTTCTTTTTTTTAATTTTTTATTAATTTTTTATACATATCTCCCCATTGCCCCCCTCCCACCTAGGCATACCCCAACCCAACAGTGTCTGTGTTCATTGGTTATGCTTATATGCATGCATACAAGTCCTTTGATTGATCTCTTATCTACCTCACCTAACTTTAATCTTCCTGCAGTAATTTCACAGTCTGTTTGATGCTTTACTGCCTCTGTATCTATCCTTTTGTTCATCAGTTGATAATGTTCTTTATTATTATCCACAAATGAGTGAGATCATGTGATGCTTCTCCTTCATTAACTGGCTTATTTCACTAAGCATAAGGCTCTCCAGTTCCAACCAGGTTGCTGAAAATGGTAAGAATTCCTTCTTTTTAATGGCAGCATAAAATTCCATTGTGTAAATGTACCATAGTTTTCTGATCCACTCATCTGCAGACGGGCACCTAGGCTGTTTCCAAATTGTAGCTATTGTAAATTGTGCTGCTATGAACATAGGGGTGCATAAATCCTTTCTGATTGGTGTTTGTAATTTCTTAGGATAAATTCCTAAGAGTGGGATTACAGGGTCAAATGGGAGATCCATTTTTAGTTTTTTGAGGAAACTCCATACTGTTCTCCACAGTGGCTGCACCAGTCTGCGTTCCCACCAACAGTGCACAAGGGTTCCTTTTTCTCCGCATCCTCGCCAACACTTGTCGTTTGTTGATTTGTTGATGATTGCCATTCTGACCGGTGTAAGATGGTATCGCATTGTCATTTTGATTTGCATCTCTCGGATGATTAATGACTTTGAACATGTTTTCATGTGTCTCTTGGCCTTCCTTCTGTCGTCTTTCGAAAAGGTTCTATTTAGGTCCGTTGCCCCTTTTTTTATTGGATCATTTATCTTCCTTTTATTAAATTGTATAAGTTGGCTGTAGATTTTGGAGATTAAACCTTTATCAGTGATAACATTTGCAAATATGTTCTCCCATACAGTGATCTTTCTTGTGGTTTTGTTGATGGTTTCTTTTGCTGTGCAAAAGCTTTTTATTTTGATGTAGTCCCATTGTTTATTTTTTCTTTAGCTTCCATTGCCTTTGGAGCATTATCAGTGAAGAAGTTCTTTCGGCATATATCTGAGATTGTGCTGCCTGTGGATTCCTCTAGTATTTTTATGGTTTCCCTTCTAATGTTTAAGTCCTGTATCCATTTTGAGTTTATTTTTGTATTTGGTGTAAGTTGGTGGTCCAGTTTCATTTTTTTGCATGTATCTGTCCAATTTTCCCAACACCATTTATTGAAGAAGCTATCTTGGCTCCATTGAATATTCATGCCTCCTTTGTCAAATATTAGTTGAGCATAGTGGTTTGGGTGGATATCTGGGTTCTCTATTCTATTCCATTGGTCTATATGTCTGTTCTTGTGCCAGTACCAGGCTGTTTTGAGAACAGTTGCTTTGTAGTATAGCTTGAAATCTGGTTTTGAGGTCCCACCTACTTTATTCTTCTTTCTCAGAATTGCTGTAGCTATTTGTGGTCTTTTTTTGTTCCAGATGAATCTATGAAGAATTCTTTCTAGGTCTGTGAAATATGTCGTTGGTATTTTAATGGGTAGTGCATTGAATCTATAGATTGCTTTGGATAGTATGGACATTTTAATGATGTTGATTCTCCCAATCCATGAGCATGGTATGTTCTTCCATCTGTTAACATCTTCCTCTATCTCATTTTTAAATGTCCTGTAGTTTTCTGCATATAGGTCTTTTACCTCTTTAGTTAGGTTTATTCCTAGGTATCTTAATTTTTGGGGGGGCGATGGTAAATGGGATTGCTTTTTGAGTCTCTCTTTCTGTAATTTCACTATTAGTGTACAGAAATGCCACAGATTTCTTGGCATTAACTTTGTATCCTGCTACATTGCCAAATTCATTTATTAAGTCAATTAGTTTTGGGATGGAGTCCTTCGGGTTTTTTATGTACAATATCATGTCATCTGCAAATAAGGACAGCTTTACTTCTTCTTTTCCAATTTGGATGCCTTTTATTTCTTCTTCTTGTCTAATTGCAATGGCTAATACTTCCAGTACTATGTCGAACAGGAGAGGTGAGACTGGGCATCCCTGTCTTGTTCCTGTTCTTAGGGGAAATGGTTTTAGTTTTTGCCCATTGAGTATGATGTTAGCTGTGGGTTTATCATATATGGCTTTTATGATGTTAAGGTATGATCCTTCTATTCCCACTTTGCTGAGAGTTTTTATCAAGAAAGAGTGTTGGATTTTGTCAAATGCCTTTTCTGCATCAATTGATATGACTATGTGATTTTTATCTCTCAATTTGTTTATGTGATGTATCACATTTATTGATTTGCAGATATTGTACCATCCCTGCATTCCTGGGATGAATCCTGCTTGGTCATGGTGTATGATCTTTCTGATGTACTGCTGGATCCTATTTGCTAGAATTTTGTTGAGGATTTTGGCATCTATGTTCATGAGAGATATTGGCCTATAATTGTCTTTCATTGTGTTGTCTTTATCTGGTTTTGGTTTTAGGGTGATGCTGGCTTCATTGAAGGTGTTTAGAAGCATTCCTTCTTCTTGAATATTTTTGAATAGTCTGAGGAGGATAGGTTTTAATTCTTCCTTGGATGTTTGGTAAAACTCGCCTGTGTAGCCATCTGGTCCTGGGCTTTTGTTGGCTGGAAGCTTTTTGATGACTGCTTCAATTTCTTCCATAGTTATTGGACTCTTGAGATATTTAGATTATTCCTGATTGAGTTTTGGAAGGTTATGTTTTTCTAGGAATATGTCCATTTCTTGCAATAGAGTTGTTCATAGTATTTTTTAACAATCCTTTGTATTTCGGTGGGGTCTGTTATTATTTCTCCTCTTTCATTTTTTATTTTGTTTATTTGGGTCTTCTCTCTTTGCTTCTTGGTGAGCCTGGCTAGAGGTCCATCAATCTTGTTTATCCTTTCAAAGAACCAGCTCTTGGTTTTGTTGATCTTTTGAATTGTTTCTTTGGTCTCCAAGTTGTTTATCTCCACTCTGATCTTTAATATTTCCTTTCTTCTTCTTACAGTGGGCTTTTCTTGTTGCTCTCTTTCTAGTCCTTTGAGTTGTAGGGTTAGGTAATTTATTACCATTGTTTCCTGTTTTTTTTTTGCAGTAGGCTTGTATGGCTATGAACTTCCCTCTCAAGACTGCTTTCACTGTGTCCCATAAATTTTGTATTGTTGTGTTCTCATTGTCATTTGTTGCCATGATGTTGTTTATTTCTTCCTTGATCTCTTCGGTTACCCACTCATTGTTTAATAGCATGCTATTTAGTATCCATGTGTTTGATTTCTTTCTGTTGTTTTTATTATAGTTGATTTCCAGTTTTATGCCACTGTGGTCTGAGAAAATGCTTGATATGATTTCTATCTTCTTGAATTTGAAGAGACTTTTCTTATGACCTGACATATGATCTATCTTTGAAAATGACCCATGTGCACTAGAGAGAAATGTGTATTCTGTGGCTTTGGGGTGAAATGTTCTGAAGATGTCAATTAATTCCATCTGGTCTAGTGAGTCATTTAGGATTGATGTTTCTGATCTTTTTCTTTAGAGGATTTGTCCAGTGGTGACAGTGGGGTATTAAAGTCTCCTACTATGATTGTATTGCTGTCAATCTCTCCCTCAATACCCTCCAGGAGTTTTTTTTTTTATGTATTTAGGTGCTCCTATATTGGGTGCATATATATTTATCAGAGTTATTTCTTCTTGTTGGCTTGTTCCCCCCCTTTAGTATTATGAAGTGGCCTTCTTTATCTCTTGTTATGTCCTTCACTTTGAGATCTAATTTGTCAGATATAAGTATTGCAACCCCAGCTTTTTTTTCATTTCCATTTGCCTGAATTACCATCTTCCATCCCTTCACCATCAATCTGTGTGCATCTCTTCTCCTGAGGTGGGTTTCTTATAGACAGCAGATATATGGATCATGTTTTCTTATCCAATTTTTTACCCTGTGTCTTTTGATTGGAGCATTTAATCCATTTACATTTAAAGTTATTATTGAAAGGTACTTATCTGTCACCATTTTTAATCTTTACCCCAGAATTCCTTCTTCGCTTCCTATTCCTTTTTATTACAGCAGACCCTTTAACATTTCTTGCATTGCTGGTTTGGTGGTAATATATTCCCTTAGTCCTTTTTTGTCTGTGTAGCTTCTGATTTCACCTTCAATTTTGATTGAGAGTCTTGCAGGGTACAGTATTCTTGGATTCAGACACTTCCTTTGCATGACTTTGTATATTTCATTCCATTCCCTTCTGGCCTGATGAGTTTCTGTTGAGAAGTCAGTAGCTAGTCTTATGGAGGTTCCTTTGTAGGTAACTTTGTGTTTCTCTCTGGCTGCTTTTAAGATTCTTACTTTGTCGTCCGTGTTTCCCATTTTAATTATAATATGCCTTGGTGTTGATTTATTGGGATTCATTTTGCTTGGGACTCTGTTAGCTTCTTGGATTTGTGTGGGGTTTTTCTTTCCTATATTGAGGAAATTTTCTGTCATTATTTCTTCAAACACATTCTCTAATCCTTGTTCAGTTTCCACTCTTTCTGGAACTCCAGTTATGCGGATGTTGTTTTGTTTCATGTTATCCCAAAGTTCCCTTAGGCTCTCCTCTTCCTTTTTAACTTTTTTTTCTAGAAGCTGCTGTACTTGGGTATTTTTTCCTACCGTGTCTTCTAGGTCACTGATGCGGTCCTCTGCTTCTTCTAGTCTACTTTTGATGCTTTCTATTGAGTTCTTTAAAGCAGTGATGTCATTTTTTATTTCTTCTTGCATTTCTTCTTGCTGCTTCTTCATCTCCTCTTGGGTCTTCTTCATTTCCTCTTGGCTCTTACTCAGATTGTCGATTTTGTCTTCCATTCTTTTCATCTACCTTATGACCATTTCTCTGAACTCTTTCTCTGGCTGGTTATTTCTGCTTCTATTTCATTTACTTCCTTTTCTGTTGAAACCTGCCTTTCTGTCTTATGTGGGCTGTTTCTTTTTCTGCCCGTGGTCTTTCTTCTCCGGGTGTCTGGTTATGTACTTCTCTCTCCTACGTTGATCGAAAGGCACAAACTACAACACGACCAGGTACAGCACACAAAGCACAGAGTAGAAATGTATTCAAGATGTTAATAATCACAGATAAGGTGACCACCAATGAAAGACAAATTAGGGGTAAATAGAGAAAGAAGAAGATGAAAATGAGGAAAAAAGAAAGAAAGAAATGCCAAAATCAAATTGGGAGAGTGAGAAAAGAAAAAATAAATAAATAAATGAACAAAAAAAATAAAATAAGAAAATAAAAAGGAAAAGAAGGAGAAGAATAGAGAAAGAGAAAAAAGTCAGAGAGAAAAGAAAGTGTATAAGAGAGAAAAGGGGAACAAACTATAGATGTCAGGAGAAAATTCCAATAGAACAGTCACTAATCCCAGTAAAGGCCAGCAACCAGTACCTAGAGATTAATACAAACTGCAAATAGCAAGTGGTATCGAGGTAGGTGAGGGAAAAGGGAGGTAAAAAACAAAGCAGGCAAAAAGCAAAATAAAACCAGTAGATTAAACTAAAACAATCTCACAAAAAATTTCAAAAAATCGATATAATCACTTTTTAGGCAAATAGCCACAAAAGGACATCAAGAAAAAACAACTTTTTGGCTAGTGAAGACAAGAAGCGAGAGGTTTGTATGGACTTGTAGTAGGGGATTTGAAATTAGATATATAAATGGGGTGAAATTTTAACCAGGTAAAGAGAAAGAATAGGGGGAATCTAAAGTTGGAAAAGGGAAAGAGAAACAAGACAACAAAATGGGGAAAGTTAGGAGGAAAGTGTTGGCATAAAGGTAAAGTTGAGTTGAAGTAAAATTATGCTAAAGGGAAGATGAAAATAGAATGTAGAACTCTAATCCTGAAATAAAATAGAGTAAATAAAATGACACTTGTTTTTTTCCAAAAAGGTAAAGTACTAGTACTAATTAATAATACTAGTTTAAAACAAAAATGTAATAATTAAAAAGGTAAAATCAATTGAGGCGGAAAGAAAAAAATAGTCTTGTAATTAAAATATATAAAAATGAAAAATAAAAAATTTTAAAAAAAAATTTAAAAAAATAATAAAAAAATAGAATGGTCATTCACTTCCACTATTATTCTGCTTGGCACTCCTGTTTCCCAGTAGGGAAGGTATTGCAGTTCCCTGTGTTCCCCTGTGGTGTTTTAATCTCTTTATTCTTTTTTGGTTATGTGAGAGTCAATTTGTGTGTCATCCACAGGGTGGCAGTGTTTCGGAATTGATCTCTGAAACAAAGCACAGGACCTTTCTAGGCTGTGCTCAGATCCTGCTACTCTGTGGTTCTCAAAGCTGGTTTGTGGGGATTTTGCAGCGGGGACACTGTAATAACTCCTAGGCTGTCCCTCTGCCCCAGAAAAAAACGAGTCGTTTTCCAGAGCTCCCCTCTGTCAACAGCTCAGAGAGTCTGCCTCCACACTTAGGGATCACACCCTGCCCACCTCCGTGGACCTCTCCAGAGGCAGCTTTCCCACAGCCCGTCTCCCAGTTGAAATCCAACTTTTCCATGCGCCCTGTGGATCTCCGAATCCGCCGCCCGTGTGTCCGCGCCGCCTGGAGAGCCGTGCTCTGGGTCCCCGGCTGCTCTGTGGGTGCCTCCGCCAGCCGCAGCTTTCAGACCTCCGCAGACATCCACCTCCCTCTTATCTCAGGTGCAATCTGACCTTTCCATGTGCTCTGTGGATCTCTGATTCCGCCGTGTGTCTGCGCCTATTGGAGAGCGGAGTTCTGGGTCCCGGGGTCCCCGGCTGCTCGATGGGTGCCCCAGCCACAGGCTTCAGAGCGCCGCAGACATCTACCTCCCTCTGCAAGATGGTGCGGTCTCCGTGTTTGCGCTGGTGGCTCAGGCAGACAAAATCCTTGTGGCAGTGGGGCTGCCTGGCCAGGAGAGCCCCGTCCAGCAATCCCCCAGCTTCTCCTGGAGGATAACTGACTCCCAACTTGCCAACAGACACTCCCAGTGCAACTCTCAGCCGCTCTCTCTCCCTCTGCCCAGCGACAAAGCTCCAGACATGTCTGTCTACTTCGCCGCCATTTTCTCTCCTCTCTGACTTTTATTAGGAGGCACAGTGTGGCCAGTGGGAGCTTCTAAACATGCCTGAACTTTGTTTCCATGTATGTGCATATGTGAGGGTTCAAATTGCTAAACAATGCAAATGTGCATTTGATTTTTGGAGCTATCACATAGTATGCCTTTTATTAAGTCTCATATTTTAGAGCAGTTTTAATTTCACAGAAAAATTGAGATGGCATACAGAAATTTTCATACATCCCATCCCCACAAATGCACAGCCTCCCCCACTCTTAACATCCTTCAACCAGAGTGGTACAGTTGTTAAAACTGATGAACCTACCTTGATACATGGTAATTGCCCAAAGTCCATAACTTACTTATGATTCCCTATGAGTGTTGTATGTTCTGTGGGCTTGGACGAATACTGATTGACATGTGCCCATCCCTCCGTAGCCCCAACCCCCAGCTGTCACTGATCCTTTACTGTCTCCATTTTTTTGCCTTTCCTGGAATGTCACATGATTGGAATCTTACAGTATGCAGCCTTTTCAGATTGGCTGATTTTGCTTAGAAATGTGCATTTAAGTTTCCTCCAGATATTTTCATGGCTTGATAGCTCCTTTCTGTTTAGTCCTGAATCATATTCCATTGTCTCTATCACAGTTTATCCATTCATCTACTGAAGGACATTCTGGTTGTCTCCAACTTTTAGCAATTATGAATAAAGCTGCCAAAACATCCACATGTATATTTTTGGCAGACACAAATGTTCAGCTCCTTTAAGTAGATACTGAGGAGTGTAATTGCTATATTATAAATTAGAAACACCTAATCTCTCATACAACATGGCTGTACCATTTTGCATTCCCATCAGCAGTGAGTGAAGGTTCCTTTGCTCCACATCCTCTCCAGCATCTGTGCTGGATTTTGGCCATTCTGACCAGTGGGTAGTGTTATCTCATTGCTGTATTAATTTGTATTTCTCTGATGATATATGATGTGGAGCATATCTTTATATCCTCATCTGCTATCTGTATATCTTCTTTGGCTCAATTTACTACTTTAAGATATGAACTAGGTCAGATTGCTTATCAGCTATTTAATGAAGTAAACATGCTTAATTATTGAGAAGTTCTTGAAGAAAAGAACCATAAAAAAGGATTTCTGTGAAATGGCATGAAAATGGTGCAGCCACCGTGGAAAACAATGTGGCAGCTCCTCAAAATGTTAAACATCATTACCATATGACCAGGTGTTCTCCTTTTAGGTGTCTATCCAAGAGAATGTAAGCATGGCTATACAAAAGCTTGCACACACATGTACATAAAAGCATTATTCAGTTGTGTTGTTGTACCCAAATGTCCACTAACCGATGAATAGATATACAAAATGTGAGAGAGCCACACAGTGGAATAGTATTTGACAATGAAAAGTGATAGCGTGTTGATACATTCTGCAACATGGATGAGCTTTGAAAATATGCCAAGTCAGGGAAGCCAGGCACAGAAAGCCGCATACTATATGACCCCACTTGTATGAAATGCCAGAATAGGCAAATTTATAGACACAGTTCATAAGTACAAACACAGTGTAGTGATTGCCAGATGCTGGGCGGGGAGGGGGTGTTGGGGAGTGACTGCTAATGAGCAGTGTTTCTTTCTGGGATACTGAAAATGTTTAAAACTTGATAATAGTGATTATTTCACAACTCTATGAATATACTAAAAACTACTGAATTTTATGGTATACAGATTATATCTCAATAAAAAGTAATAATAAATGTGTGTAAAGAAAGACCATAAAATATACCAACCAGCCTGGCAAGTTGGATCAGTTAGAGCATTGTCCCATGCACCAAAGGTGGTGAGTTCAATTCTTAGTCAGGGTACATACTCAGGTTGTAGCTTCAATCCCAGGTCAGGATGCATGCATGAGGCAACCAAGTTATGCATCTCACATCAATGTTTCTTTCTTTCTCACTCTCCTTCCCTTTCCCCCTCTCTTCATTTCTTTTAGAACTAATGCAAAACATATCCCCAGATGAGGATTATTTTTAAAATATCTATCTATATATCTATTGTGTGTGTGTGTGTGCGTGTGTGTATATAAAATTATATATATATAACTTTTATATTTTAAATTATATATAAGTATAATTTTATTTTAAATTATATATAAGTATAATTTTTATATTATACTTTCCACAAGGATGAAATTTCATTATGTAGCCCATTCTGATAAGCTTTTTGCAAATGGCATTGCAAATTAGAAATATTTGCCCCAAATCCATTATGCTAAAAGGTCATTAAAGAGAAATGTGGATGGTTTCCTTTCCATCCGATCAATGTGTCACTTGGTAGAAATTATTGTCTATTCAGAGAGCTGAGTAGGTTTACAAATTATAATGTTTTTTTTTATTCTAAGTAAAAATGTTTATGTTTGTAGTCATATTGAATATTTGAATTTTTGAAACTCATACTATTTTTAATGCTAACATGATTAATGTGATAGAAATTAGTTGGGCTAATTAGGTCAATAAATCTGACTCTAACTCACTAGGATAAAAGATCAGTTGGGTAAAAGATAGGGAAATGTTCTGTATTAGAAGAAGACATACCTACTTTGAAGAAGTAATTTTATTCCTGCATTATTATGCCACAGGTTACTTGTGAATGAAATATCTTCCAGGCATGTTAAAATTTATATGGGTTATGCTGTGATAGAAATTTTAGCCTTTCTCTGGTTAATGCCTTAATTTT
Organism: Lasiurus cinereus; assembly: GCA_011751065.1. Taxonomy (NCBI): domain Eukaryota; kingdom Metazoa; phylum Chordata; class Mammalia; order Chiroptera; family Vespertilionidae; genus Lasiurus; species Lasiurus cinereus. The sequence goes on from JAAGEH010000020.1 coordinate 7,983,750, forward strand.
TTTTCAACTTTGTTATTTAAATAAATGTTCCTTATTTCTAAGGAGGGCCCTAAATTATCCTCTGGTTTCCCCATGCCCAAATACCCCCTGATGACTCTGAGACTACATATTTCCCCTTTAATGGTCAAAAAGAGTAAATTCTGCACAACATTTTCTGGGTGTTTTCCTAACTGTAGGTATACATTTGTCTAATAACCAGTAAGTCAAAATATTTACAAGAGATATTAAGTAAGGATTATTTACTTTTCACAACCTAAATGACATATGGTCTTTTTAAAACAGCTTTATTGAGATTCTAGTAGCCCAGTGTATGAAATTCATGCACAGAGTGGGGGTTCCCTCAGTGCAGCTTGCACTCTCTTCACTCAGTGATCCTTTGGCAGTTGGACATCCCTCTTGCAATCTTGGACCGCTGGCTCTTAACCGCTCACCTGCCTACCTGCCAGATCACTCCTAACTGCCTCTGCCTGCTTGCCTGATTGCCCCCAATCCTTCTGCCTGCCTGCCTGATCTCATCCCCAACTGCTCTCCCCTGCCAGCCTGATGACCCCTAACCACCTCTGCCTACCTGATCACCCCTAACTGCCCTCCCCTGCCTGCCTGATCTCGCCCCAAACTGACCTCCTCTGACAGCCAATTTGGTTCTGATTGGTCAGTTTCTAAGCCAGTCAGTGTCAAAAGCTCTGCCTCCTAAATAGCCATTGGCTCCTCACTATTCATCCAGATTTGGGTCTGATTGATCAGTTTCTATGCCAGCCAGTGTCTCCAGGCCTATCTCTGGGCCTGATCAGAGAGGCAGGGCTGATCAGCAACCCGCACAGAGGCCCAGAGAGAAACAGAGGCATGGCTGCTGGTAAAGCCTAGAGAGAAAGAGAGAAGCAATAGCTGATCAACAGCTGCCATGGAGGCTGGGATCAGACTCTGCCTCTTTCTCTGGGCCTCTCTCCAAGTCTGATCCACAGCCCCCTCAGCAGTCAGTGCTGGGTCACTGCGCCCACTTCAGTGGCAGTCAGTGCTGGGTCACTACAGCAACCCAGGACTGCTGGCCCAGTAAACCCTAACTGCCCTCCCTTGCCAGCCTGGTCACCCCCAACTACCCTCTCCTGCAGGCCTCATTCCCCCTTCTGCCCTCCCCTGCAGGCCTGGCTACACCCAACTGCCCTCCCCTTCAGGCCTGGTCCTCCTCAACTGCCCTCCCTTACAGGCCTTATTGCCCCCAATTGCCCTCCCCTGCAGGCTTGCTTCCCCCTTACTGCCCTCCCTTGCAGGCCTGGTCCCCCCCCAGCTACTATCCCCTGCTGGCCATCTTGTGGTGGCCATCTTTGGCCACATGGGAGCAGCCATCTTGTGTTGGAGTGACAGTCAATTTGCATATTTGTCTTTTATTAGATAGGATGATTCCCATATCTTACTATTCACACATTTAAAGTGTCCAATTCAGTGGTTTTTAGTGTATTCACAGATATGTGCAACCAATATCAAAGTCAATTTTAGAGCATTTTTTATCACTCAAAGAAACCTTGTACCCTTTAGCTATCAACTCCACTACATCCCCATTCCATCTCCATCTTTAAGCAACTGATTTACTTTCCATCTCTATAGATTTCCCTATTCACGATATTTCATAATTATAATCATGTAGTAGGTGATCTTTTGTGACTGGCTTCTTTCACTTTACTGATATGGTTAAGTTTATCAAAGAGTTTTATAATAAAAAAAGTGTCAGTGTATTAGAGGGATTTAACAATTATGAACATAAAAGCATCTCAGAATAGAGCACCAAAATACATGAAGCAAAAACTGACACGAACGAAGACATTGATAATTTAGTAATAATAGTTGGAAACTTCAATACTCCATATTCAATAATAGATATGACAGCTATGCAGAAGATCAGCAAGGAAATAGGAAATATGAACAGCACTGTAATGAGCTACACTAGCAGATATCTATAGTACTCTGCCCCAGCAATAGCAGAGGCCACATGCTTCTGCAGTGTACAGGCATATTCTTTAGAACAGATTATATGCTAGGTCATAAAATCCTCAATAAATATAAAAGGACAGAAGTAATACATAGTATTTTCTCTGACCAAAGTGGAAATGAAATTAGAAATCAATGATAGGAAGAAAAAAAAATACTGGGAAAATAAAACTATGTGGAAAGCAAGCATCACACTTCTAAATAACCAGTAAGTCAAAGGAGAAGTCATAAAATACTTCCAGATGAATTAAATTGAAATTATGGGAGACAGCAAAAGCAGTGCTTAGAGGGAAATGTATATCTATAGATGCCCCTATTAGAAGAAAAACAAATGTCTCAAGTAAATAATATAACCTTCTGTGGTAGGCAGCTAGACAAACTAGAGCAGAGAAAGGACAATAGGCCAGGTACAGAAGATCACTAGTTTAGAAAGCTTCAAGTACTTAGCAATAGGCAAAGTGGGAAAACAAGGACCTTGCCTCCAGGATAACCTTTCCTCCCCTAACATATCGCTGGTCATGTGGTTCAGACCTGACCTTTCAAATCACTGGTTATGCAGTCCTGACCCTTCCCTGACCTTTCCTCCCCTGGCATGTTGCTAGTCATGCAGTTAGATCCCCTTAGAGGTTGAGTGACCCCCATCAAATACATATAGTTTCAGTTGTGTTTCAGCTCCAGGCCCAGAAAAGCAGCAACACTAGATAAGTGACATTCTACCTGTGTTGACTAATGATCCCCTACCCAGGTGCCTACCAATCAGTAGAGACCTTGACCTGGAAAGGACACACTGGAAAGTTGATGAATAGTCTATTGGAATCCTCCCTTGAGACATCCGATAAATACCCTCAACTGGGCTCTCTCTACAGAGCACACCAGCATCTGCCTTTCTCCCTCTTCCTTCTCCCAGACACAGTTTCCTTGTCTCTCTTTCTCCTAAGCTCCAAGGGCCCTTCTTTTGCTTCTGTATCCCTATGTCTTAGGTAAGCATACTTCTTAGTTGTACAACTCTGTGGACTGTTTTAGAATAGAGCTAGTGGCGTTTGAAGGGGTGGGGTACAGAATATGCCTCCCAAAGATGTGCCCCTTTGGCACTTGAATTACAGTGGTACCTTGAGATATGAGTTTAATTCGTTCCGTAACCTTGAGGCGTGGGAAACTATGAGACGCTCAAGTCGTGGTAAACTGGTGGGTCGTGTGCAGCTGGCCTGATCCGCGCGATTACTCCTATCTCAAATGTTGCTCGTATTTCAAAGCAAAATCGCTCGCTCGATGGCTCCTATCTAAAAAATCTCATATGTTAGGGCACTCGTATCTCGAGGTACCACTGTATTTTCAGCTGAAGGTGGTTAAAACCACACAGGCTTGCAAGGAATGTTTCCCTCTCCTTAAAAGATCTAAATTAAGGGCCTTGTGCATATTAGAATTATCACCAGAAATGACTTTATGATCTATGCATAGGGCAGATAAACATGTAACTACTCAATATCTGCTCCTGTTATGTTCCAGTGATTGATTTTTCTCCCTTCTGAAGCCCAAGGCTCTTTACCTCCTCCTTAGCTCAGGATGTCATATATATCTCATTTTATCTTTTTGTCTCTGAACCTCTCATCTATGTGAGGGGTCTCTGATTATCTCATGTGCATGAGGTTCCCATACATATGTATGTAACTGAATTTGGCTCTTTTCTCTTGTTAACGTGTTTTATGTTAATTTAATATCTAGACCAGCCAGACGAATCTAGAAGGGCAAAAGGAAGCTTTTTGCTTGCCCAAACACAAGCATGTTAATAAATGATAGGCGAGATAACTGATTGAATCATGTTATTACTCGAAGTATATTGTGGCAGGTGCTTTTATGCTTATTCTGTTTATTGTGTGATTGATGGCTTTGAAATGGAATAATCTCAACAGAATACAAGCTGCAAGCCGAGACTGAGGCTAGTGCTTCTCGAAATATTAACATGAATATGAATCCTCTGGATATCTTGTTAAAATGTAGATTCTGATTTATCGGGTCGTGGGTGGGGCCAGAGAGTCTGCATTTCTAACAAGTTTCCAAGAGTTGCCAGTGCTTCTGGTCCAAGGACCACACTGTGAGCAGTAAGGCTGTGTAGAGCCCTGAGGGCGGGGCATGAGTTGGAACTGACTAGAGCTATTATCTGTCATTATGCATCATGGTCCCCTCTGTCTGTTCACACTCTCTGAGTTTAAAGAACCTTCTTAACTGAGCTCTGAAACTCAGAGGCATTGAATAGCAGTGATTCTATTCTTAAATTTTGCATATCATAATGATCAAATACAGTACAGTAATAAAACTATGTCTACCTTGTCATGCATTGTCTATAGTTCTTTTGTGTTGTCTATTAGGCTGCCCACCTCTCAGACCTCTTTATATTTTATCTTAGTAAATATCTGAAGTGGTGTACAGGAAACATCTCCATTTCCATTCTCTAGTCTAGAGCTCTCTGGCTGCTATTGGCCCTTACTATATCTATGCCAAAGAACAATGCATAGAAACTGCTTAAATACCAGCAAGACTTTGGTTACCAAATGAAAAGAATCATTTGCAATTGTTAAACTCAGGCCTGATTTCTTTTCTAATACCTTAAGTGAGCATTTCTGGAAACTTAAGGGGACCCTAATTTCACGTCCTTAGTCATTTAGATGAAAATGCAGATTGAGGTTCACCGGCAGAGTCCAAAGTGTGTTGAACTTGATTTTGTATGCAATTTGACATTAGCGGCATTATTTCAAGATGTGTCCTGTTCGGTTCTTAACACGAAGTAGCTTAATATGTAATGCCTTCCTTTGATTTGTTACAGAACACAGAGATAATCACAGTAAAGACAGGAGGAAATTGAGAGCAAGAAAACAGGGAGGACCGAGCAGCCTGGCTGATGACGTGGTAATGCTCAAGAGCGGCTTCCAAACAAAGGTGCTTTCTGCCTATGGTAACAAGTCAGACAGCGTAAGAGAACAGAAGCCCCACAGAAGAACAAAGCGTTTCTTATCCTACCCACGGTTTGTAGAAGTGACGGTTGTGGCAGACCGAAAAATGATGTCATACCATGGAGCAAACCTTCAACACTATGTTTTAACTTTAATGTCCATTGTAAGTACACATAAAAGAACCTGATTTATGAGCCCCTACAGGTGCCATTGAGAGCTTGTGTGGCCCCCATGCAGGGCTTTAGAGAATCATTCAGAGCTGGCATTTTACCGACTCAGGCAAGTGACTGGAAGGAACATAAGATTATTCATTAGTTGCTGTTTTGTGATAGTCATGGCTATCAACATTGAGTGTTTGTTCTGTGATCATTTGAATGTACTTATTTACTTAAAAGGCATAATTTCTAAACCTTTGGGCAACTCTGCTAGGTAGGATTATCATCTCTATTTTATAAATAAGAAAACTGAACCTCAGAGGAGTTGGGTCACTTGAAGTGGCTTGGAGACTAATGTGACATCTAGTTGGTCCAGTTGCCGAGAGCAGCAGTCTTTGACATGTGAGCTTGCACAGCCAGGTGTGAGTCTCTAGGCTTCCAATGCTGGCTATGAATCAGAGTCACCTAAGGCTCTTACCTAGGATTCTTTTTTTTTTTTTCCTTTTTTTTTTTAATTTTTATTAATTTTTTATACATATCTCCCCATTGCCCTCCCTCCCTCCCAGGCGTACCCCGACTCCCCAGTGTCTGTGATCATTGGTTATGTTTATAAGCATGCATACAAGTCCTTTGATTGATCACTTATTTACCTCACCTAACTTTAATCTTTCTGCTATAATTTCACAGTCTGTTTGATGCTTTATGATTTTTGTCCTCCTGAGAATTATCAGTCTACTCCCTTTCTGTGCTCCTGATTCTATTATATTCACCAGTTTATTCTGTTGATCAGATTTTTAATTCACTTAATTTTTAGATTCACTTGTTGACAGATGTGTATTTGTTGTTCATAATTTTTTGTCTTTTACCTTTTTCTTCTTCCTCTTCTAGAAGAGTACCTTTCAGCATTTCATATAATACTGGTTTGGAGTTGATGAACTCCTTTAGCTTTTTCTTCTCTGTGAAGGTCTTTATCTGCCCTTCAATTCTGAATGATAGCTTTGCTGGATAGATTATTCTTGGTTGTAGGTTCTTGTTGTTCATCACGTTGAATATTTCTTGCCACTCCCGTCTGGCCTGCATCGTTTCTGTTGAGAAATCAGCTGACAGTCGTATGGGTGCTCCCTTGTAGGTAATAAACTGTTTTTCTCTTGCTGCTTTTAATATTCTCTCTTTCTCTTTTGCTCTTGGCATTTTAATTATGATGTGTCTTGGTGTAGTCCTCTTTGGGTTCCTTTTCTTTGGGGTTCTGTGTGCTTCCTCGACTTGTAAGTCTATTTCTTTTACCAGATGTGGGAAGTTTTCAGTCATTATTTCTTTAAACAGGTTTTCAGTATCTTGCTCTCTCTCTTCTTCTGGCACCCCCACAATTCTGATGTTGGTACGCTTGAAGCTGTCCCAGAGGCTCCTTACATTATCTTCACATTTTTGGATTCTTTTCTCTTCTTGCTTTTCCAGTTGAATGTTTTCTGCTTCTTTATATTTCAAATTTTTGACTTGATCCTTGCCTTTCTCTAGTCTGCTGTTAGTACTCTGCATAATAGTTTTCATTTCAGTCAGTGTCTTTATCATCTTCTCTTGGGTCTCACTAAATTTATCCATCTTTTCTAGCATATTCTTGCAAAACCTTATAAGCGTGGTTTTGAACTCTATATCCAGTCGTTTTTTTTCCTCCATTTCTTTTGCTTGTAATCCCTTCCCTTGTCTCGGCATTTTCACTGTGCCGGGAAAACTTCTGTGCTGGATTCAGCCGAAGAAGCCTCTGCTGAGCTTGGGAGGGTGGAGTCTCAGGGCTTAAGGGACCGCCTTGCCTTCCAGTCGGCCCCGCCCTCCACGGCCCCCGAGTCTCACGTGACTGGGTAATGGCTGGAGCGGTCCTTGTGCGCGCACCCGCAGTGCCTCTGACCGATGCCTTTCCGGCTCCCCTGCGAACCAGGACCACACGAGTCTACGTCCCCAGGGTTTCGCCCAAAACAGGGGCCCAGTGGACTCAGAAGTGGCGCAGTTGGGAGGGTCTGTCTCCCGCCCAGTCGCGAAAGCCAGCGGCACAATCAGCAATCTGTCCTCCACGTGGTGCCGTGCGTGACCGGACCTCCGATCCTTTGCAACTCCCCTAGATTTCCGTGCACTTCTCCCTTTTCACAGTCCAAACTCCCCCCGTATGAGTTTCGGCTGGATCTGGGGTTTAGTGTCGTAAGATAAGGGGTTCAATGCCGTTGGGAGTCTCCGTTTCCCTCCCGCCAGAGAAAGCCAGCCAGGTACTCCGGCACCCGCTCTCTCAGCGCGCGTCTCCGTACCTCAGCTTTTTGCAGCTCCTCTGGGTCTCCGCGAGCCCCTCTCTTTCCCTCTAGTTGTAGAACTTCCACTCAGCCAGCTTTCGTGTGGTTCTGGATGATGTCCGTTCTGTCTTTTAGTTGTAGTTTTGAAATTGTTGTGCGAGGCAGCAGTATAGGTGTTTACCTATGCCGCCATCTTGGATTCTCCCTTACCTAGGATTCTAATTAGCCTTTGGGTGGGGCCTAGAAATCTCTCACTCTATTTTTCCATGCCCATTTTGAATTGAAAGAGCAATATAATTGCATAATTTTTAAAAATCTAAGATAAAAGCCCATTGATGAAAATAACTTGTTCTGCCCTACCCGGTTTGGCTCAGTGGACAGAGTGTTGGCCTGTGGACCAAAGAGTCCTGGGTTCAATTCTGGTCAAGAGCATATACCTTGGTCCGGCTCGTGCAGGAGGCAACCAATTGATGTGTTTCTCTCACATCGGTGTTTCTCTGTCTTTTCCTCTCTTTTCCACTCTTCCTAAAAATCAATGGAAAAATATCCTTGGATGATGATTAACAAAATAAAAAAATTTCCTTAAAAAAACAAAACAAAACAAAAAAACTTGTTCTCTACTCATGCTTCCACTCCTTCCCAGAGGCAACCACTAGTAAATTTTTTTGCATATGGTTCTAAACAGCTCTGCCCAATAGAGATAAAATGTAAGCCACATACATAATTTTAAATTTTCTAGTAGTCTCATAAAATAAAACAAGTAGGTAAATTAATTTTAATAATGCATTTTTATTTTATATTCAAATATTACTTCAAACATTACTAATGAGATATTTTAATATTTTTCATACTAAGCCTTCAAAATCCAGTATGTTTTATCCTCACTGCACACCTCAATTGGGACCAGCCATGTTTCTAGTGCTCAGTGACTATATGTGGCAAATGGCTACCGTATCAGAAGGCGAGGCACTGAACACTTCTTAAGCATATATATATACATATACATATATATATATATGTATATATAGATATATGTATATATATATACACACACACATACATATATATATGTATGTATATATATATGCATACATAACTGGTTCTCAAACAGAAATGCAGAATTGTCCTAGACTCTTTTACACATTGCTTTTTTCTTGAAATATTGGAGGTTGTTTGCTATAACAGTATCTATGATCTTGCCCCCATTCACTGACCCTAATATATTTGAATAGGAATCTACTTTTTATATATTCCACAAATTAATATTTGGGAACATTACTTTTGAGTTACTTTTTTCCACTCCCTGACCTGTGGCTCTCCTTGTCTTTCCCTCATTGCTGTGAACCAGTCTCCTGGTGCTGTCTACCCCACACCAGAGCCTGCCTCCCTCCATCCTCCCGTTACTCACCTCTACCACCCTCAGTTCTATGTGTTCCAGCCTTCTCCTGTCCTGGAGCAGAGAAAGAAAAATCTAATCAGACCTTATACAGACTCAACTCCGTTTCCAAACCATAAATTCAGACCTGTCCAAAGAATTCCAATTGTGAGCATGGACTTGGGTCAAGTTGACAGAGGTTGAGAGTTCTGGCTCTGCTACTCACCACTGTATATAGTCTTGGATGAGTTAATTTCTCTGAGCCTTTGTTTCATCATTTGTTGAGTAGAGGTTAGACTAATGCCTAGCACAGATATTAATGGGATTAAATGCAAATGCATATGCAGTTTTCAGCATGGTCTAGTTCACAAGAAGTATTCGATGAATGTTAGCTCTCATAATTTTTAACAATATGAATGAAAAACTAGGTTACCAGGTTGTGGAGAATACAGATATGTGTTAAGCATGCAGAGCAGCAGTATCAGCAAAGTCGTGGTCAATGTGAAATCCATAATCCGGGACTTCAACTGGGATGAAGGAGCTTGATGAAAAATTAATATCCAGCATTTTGGCATAGAGAACTATTAATATGCATGGCCATGCAATTTTTAAAGAAAATACCTTAAAACCTAAATGTGTTAGAATTTATTATTTAAAACTTTCATTTATAAATCTTACGAAGATAGTTTTAATGAGTGTTTGATGAATGAATGAAAATTCAAAACTGAAAAATGCATATGTTGCATGAAATGTAAAAATAGGTGGAGCCACATATAAGAAGTAAATTGCTTGCTGCTTACACAGAGTTCACAATTAACTTTGAAAAATTTATCTTGGTTGCAGGTAGCCTCTATCTATAAAGACCCCAGTATTGGAAATTTAATTAATATTGTTGTTGTGAACTTAGTTGTGATTCATAATGAACAGGTAATCAAGTTTTATTCTTCTTTCTTCTCTCTGTATCCGAAATGGCGTATGCAATCAGTACATCTGACCAACCATAATTCTTGTCTGTGCTTAGGAAGGACCGCCCATCTCTTTTAATGCCCAGACGACATTAAGGAACTTCTGCCAGTGGCAGAAGAACAATACAGGTGGGATCCAGCATGATACTGCCATCCTGATAACGAGGTATGCAATCCTGACGCTTCTCAACTCACAGTTTCCAGGCAAGGTGATGGCAGACGTATGCTCCTCGAACCCAGCTCCCATCACGAGGCTGTTCAGCCTCAGCACTGTTGGCAGTTGCGAGCAGATAATTCTGTTGTGGGTACTGTGCATGTCAGGATGCTTAGCAAAGTCCTGGTTCTCTGCCCATTACTGACCATAACAATCGCTCCTCTCAGTTGGCCCCACCAACAGTGTCCTCAGCCCACAGAGGTTGCCAAATGCCCTGTGAGGGTGGAGATGGGCTGAGGTGGGGAAGGGGAGCATCAAATCACCCCTGTTGGGAACCACTTACCTGTAGGTGCTGAGTAGACAGAGCAGTGGGCAGGCCTGAAAGGAAGTGGCTTTCTAGGGGGCCAGTAGCTCTTCAGATGGAGCTCATTGTTACCAGGCAGGGTATAGTCCAGTGCTGCTAACTTCTGTGATTTTGCAAGGAGTCGGGGATTTGCATTTGTCTTTAAAGTGAACTCTCCCAATCTTTAAATCATAGCTCCTACCTAGAAAATATTCTCAAACACTGTGTAGGGCAGCAAAGAGGCCTGCTGGCTTGCTGTGCTGCCCACCACCCGCCTTGGATTCGCTCCCAGGCATGCACTCAAGAGAACAGATGAGAAGCCTGTTTGTCAGGAATCTTTGTGCATAAACTGGAATCATTTCCTCAATGTATGAGGAAGAACTCTGGTCAGAAAGGGTTCTGCTGGTTCCAGTTGCTCCTGAGGCAGCTGGCGACCTGTCCACCTGGCTTTCTATTCTGAAAGCAGTGGTTTTGTAACCCCCTCTGGCTGGTAGGTATGTTGTGAGTGTCTAGAAGGCTCTGGAGTGGTTACTGGTACTGATGTTTCCTCTCTGGTGTCATCCAGGACCTAAGTGTGCTTTACTTTCAGACAGGACATCTGCAGAGCTCAGGACAAGTGTGACACCCTAGGTGAGTCGGCTGTGCGATTCTCTGTGGCTCCCACCCTTTCCTGCATGTTTTCACTCTAATCCACAACTGCCCATTCAAGTAAATCCTGGTTCTTTCCTTCTAATAGGTCTGGCTGAACTGGGAACCCTTTGTGATCCATCCAGAAGCTGTTCTATTAGTGAAGATAATGGATTGAGCACGGCTTTTACCATAGCCCATGAACTGGGCCATCTGTATGTTTCCTTTCCTATTTTCATTGAATTCAGAGTGACCTCAAACTTCCTTTCTTCGCAGCAGTGAGCGTTTCCTTGCCTTTTGAGGGTGAGACACTTGTTGAGTCACAGCAGAATCTGCAGGGTGGACACGCTTTGACCCTGAAAGGGAGAAGTGACTTTGGTTCTGGAAAGCTGAGTGCACCCTCGTTGGCCCCAGTCCCTGTGAATCTTTGGTTTAATTGCGCACATTTTCTATAAAAAGTCTGATATCCTCCCTTCCCACTCAGAATCAGAGGAGGAAGACTTGACATCTTTTTAGAGGAAGATCCATCATTGCCCAAGTTCATGAGATTTTCACACATCCAGATCCTCCCTGCTTCTGGTTATATGCCTACAGTTCAGACAGGGATACCCCTCTGTCGTGGGAGAGAATGGAAAAGATAGAGCAAGGAAAACACTAGTTTTGGTTACTATGTGATCATTGTGAACCTGGCTTTTCCTTTTGTTCTTTTAGGGGCAGAGCATGGTTAGAACATGTGGCAAAACAGTGAAATTTGCCAGAAATTATTCTGCTATTTGAGCTGCATCATTTTCTTTCCATAAATAATAATTAAATTACTTACATCTTTTTGAAATCATTTTCTCAGCTGTCACTAGTGGAGTTGTATATCAATTTTCATGTCAGATGTTTACTTTATAACTAAAATCACCTGTTAAGCAAGCTTTTTCATACACCAGGCTTCCGAAGGCACCTCTGTGCAGTGTGTGGTGCTAGGCATAGAGCAAGGCAGATAGATAGGAATCTCTCCACTTCAGTTCAGCATAGACGGGCATTTTCAAAACTAGCACCTTTCAAGCCTATTTTAAGAGCATACCCCTTTTCTTTTCTCTAAAGGAAATGTTATCAGATACCCAATATTTATATCGCACAAAAGGTTTGGCTTTCGGTTACGCAGCTGTGGTGGGTGGCTGGAGTCCCGTTAGTCACCTTTCTTTCTGTCCTTTTGATTTCTCAAATGCTGTCATGAAACTCAGGGATTTATTGGAACTCAGTTTGACAACTACTGATCACCAGTGTTTCCCAAAGCACAAGGATTTGAACACCGTTTCCAAAAGAATGATCGGTAAAAACAAAAGGAGTTTTGTAGTAGTGGTATTTTTTATTTTTCAATTACAATTGACATTCAGGGGTATGCTATATTAGTTTCAGGTGTACAGCAAAGAGGTTAGAAAAATGTGTTCTTTCCAGAGTGGTCTCCCTGCCACTTCAAGTGCCCACTGGCCTCAGACTAGTTATCACATATGTACTAGTTATCATGATATTATGACTCTATTCCCTGTGCCAAATTTTACATCCCTGTGACTGTTCTATAACTACCATCTGTACTTCTGAATCCCTTCACTTTTTCACCCAGCCCCCACCCCTTCCCCTTTGCAGTTGTCAGTCTTTCTCTGTACCTATGTCTTTTTCTGTTTTGTTTGTGTGTTTATTTGTTCATTAGATTCCACATAGAAGTGAATTGTTTCTCTGTTGCACTTATTTCACTTAGCATAATACCCTCTAGGTCCATCCATTCTATTACCGAGAGAGAGGGGGGCGGGCGGGGGAGAAAGATGTGTTTTGTAAAAGTGATTTAAAAAAATTTTTTTACTAAATTTATTTGGACATTGGTTAATAAATTATATAGGTTTTTCCCTAACTGGTTTGGCTCTGGATGGAATGTCGTCTTGTGGACTGAAGGGTCCCAGGTTTGGTTCCAGTCAAGGGCATGTCCCTTGGTTGCAGGCACATCCCCTGTGGGGAGTGTGCAGGAGGCAGCTGATTGATTTTTCTCTCTCATCGAAGTTTCTAATTCTCTATCCCTCTCCCTTCCTCTCTGTAAAAAATCAATAACATTTATTTTTAAAATAAATTATATAGGTTTTAAGTGTACAATTCCATAATACATCACCTGTATATTGGACTTCATGTTCACCACCCAAAGTCAAGTCTCCTTCCATTACCATTTATCTCCTCTGTACCCTCTTCTACCCCCCAACACCCTTCTTTTCCTCTAGTAATTACCATACTATTATCAGTGTCTATGAGTTGTGATTATTGATTTTTGCTTAATCCCTTTACCTTTTTCACCCAGTCTCCCATCCCTCCACCCCCTCTGACAGCTGTCAGTCTGTTTGTTCTCTGTATCTATGAGTCTGTTTTCTATTTTGTTTATTTTGTTCATTAGATTCCACATATAAGTGAGATCATATGGCATTCATCTTTCTTTGACTGGCGTATTTTACATATTCTCCAGGTCACTCCTCAGCCTTGTGGCTAAGATCAAGGGTAGTATCTGTTTAAGTTTAGCAACCATGTGATTTTAAAAAAATGTTTTTCTAGTTTATCCCTGGTTAGAGTCATAAGGCTAAATGGTATAAAATAAAGGCTCTGACAAGTTCTATAGTAAACTGTTGATTTTGTTTAACTCAGTTTTCCCAAACCTATTGTAACAGAATCTTTTAGGAATATTTGTTTAGGTTACATAAAACGTAGTACATTTCTTTGTAACTTAAGTAGAAGGGTAGATTTAACCGTGACGAATAGGTGGCATTTCAACAGGGCTGCTATTCCTTTCTTAGGAAATGGAAGAGGAAAAGTTACAAATAGGAAGGCATTCAAAGGCAGAAAATTTCCATTAGTAGACTAACATTTCTCCCCAACATATGGCTAAGAAAAGTGTACCATTTGAAGAAACATTATTAATTTCTTTCCATCTAGAGCTTATAAACTTCTTTTAGACTGTGTATAATGTTGACATTTTGAGGAAAGTGAGAATTTTGAGTAGCAAAAACTAAATTATTTTCAGCTGTTGAGAAAATTCAATGCATAGTTAACAAATATCTTCTCTACACAAAACCCAAGTCGGCAGTATTGTTAGAGAGGCTTCCATTTTCATGGTGTCCGTTAGTCCTCACTGGGCCCACAGGTAGGCGCTGTTGTTCCTCTGGGTTTGACCTGGTGGTACTATGCTGGGGTTGGTTAGGAGCCAAATACCAAGTTCTGGACTGAATTGTTCCACATTCTGCTTGACTTGAAAATGTATGCTATTTCTTTACCTGTGAGGTGGGCACAATACATATAGCCCCATCTCAAAAGTATCAGAAAATGAAATATGAAATAATTGATGGATGATGTGAGTTAGTTAAATGAAAAGTATATTCCTAACCCTTTAATGAATGCTTTTTGTTTTGATGCTTTGTCTCATGTAGTTAGGTTTATTCACAGTGAACAAAAGTGAGAGTCGCAGATTTTCTACTGAACCTTTTAACAATTACATGTTAAGGTGTTTTAGTCAGTAATCTCTGATAATAAAAATCTCAACAGCTATTGGGGGAAGGGGAGCAATTGCTTTTGTATCTGTTTAATGTCATTGGATATTTCACAAATAGCCCCTCCCCTCTCGCACAGGAATGTCCATAGACACAGATTGGAAGGGGAAGGTGGGGAGGTAATTCAATGTCTTCTGGATATAGAAATCTTTCCACAACATTCCTGACAAATCATCACAACTCATCTAACAGGAGGGACTATATATATACTCCAAAACAAGAGGTTTTAGAACAAGACTAAAATAGATTCCAATCCCAATTCCCCCATCTTAGTAGCTTTACAACCTCCATTAAGTAATTAAACCTCTACAACTCAGTTTCCTTACCTGTAAAACATGGATAGTAATTGTATTATTCATTGGGTCAAATAGGTAATTAAGTGAAAAAAAAAAGCACCTGACACATTTAACACACTGTCCTGTGTGTTGTGAATGCAAAAAAAAAAAGTTTTGGTTATTATTGGTTAATAAGTGCTTAATGAATATGCAACATTACCTAGCCCCTGCTTTGAGCAGATATGCCTGATATTTGAATGAAAAGTTTTCTGATTACAGGATGAAATAGACTGGATTTTGTCAAGGTCTGGTTGGGGGTGGGGAGTAAACATCAGCTCCTTTGCACCACAGAGAACCCAACAGCTACAGTAGATTTGGATTCTTGGTTTGGGTTGGCTTTGGTGGTACAGGTAGTATTACTGACTATGCAGCTGCGAACTAGAAACCTGGGCAGTCATTCTCTTAAGAAAATGGACTTGTAAGCATTAAGAACTTTTAAGTTCAAACAAGACAATTTGAGTTTTTCTATCTCACAATTTCCATTAGGTAATTATTCCATCTGGTAATTATTGTGGGACCCAAATGTTTTTTAATATATATTTATTAATATCAGAGAAGAAGGGAGAGGGAAAGAGAGTTAGAAACATCAATGATGAGAGAATCATTGATCAGCTGTCTCCTGCATGCCCCACACTGGGGATCGAGCCCACAACCCAGGCATGTGCCCTGACCGAGAATAGAACCATGACCTCCTTGTTCATAGGTCTACATTTAACCACTGAGCCATGCCAGCCGGGCATGAGACCCAAATTTTTGAAAGAAAAAGAAAACCAAACACATGAAAAATCAATGGACTGAACCTCACAGACTTTCATCTCTCACAGACTTTTATCCCAGCTTTTATTTTTATATGAAGCAAGTTTACACACTTCTGACTCACTGATTTCCATGTTTCAAGATGAACTAGTGAAATAAATTCCTCCCTAAATGCTAAATTATTCATATGCATCAAACTTGTGTTTGGGGAAAGTCATGCAGACAGGACAGCCCTTTGAGCTTGTTGGCCAGTGGGTAGTTATCAAGCTGAGAATAGTATGTTGCTCATACAACTGATGTTTCTGGAAGAACAAATGATTCCTATCAGTTAATAAAAAATGTTTTTGGACAGGTGCACTCTTTAAATCAATGATAACAGCTCGATCCCTTGGTATTTATTGACATTCTCATCTTTGTCTCATTGGCCTTAGGTTTAATATGCCTCATGACGACAGCAATAAGTGCAAAGAAGACGGAGTCAAGAGTCCCCAGCATGTCATGGCTCCAACATTGAACTTTTACACTAAGCCCTGGATGTGGTCAAAGTGTAGTCGAAAATACATCACTGAATTTTTGGAGTAAGAATTGAACTTTCTTGTAGCACAGACTTC
Organism: Lasiurus cinereus; assembly: GCA_011751065.1. Taxonomy (NCBI): domain Eukaryota; kingdom Metazoa; phylum Chordata; class Mammalia; order Chiroptera; family Vespertilionidae; genus Lasiurus; species Lasiurus cinereus. The sequence goes on from JAAGEH010000020.1 coordinate 7,999,847, forward strand.
TAGTATCTGGCCTTCATATAGTAATCTAATTGTGGGAAAGAAAATGTAGACCTAAGCATTTTTTTGAGTTGTTTTTTTGTTGACATTCCTTGGGGGAGGAAAAAAAAATACTCTCTGCCATCTGTGCAGTTAGTGTCCTTGCCCAAGTTCAGAAGATAACAGACTGAGCTAAAAAGAAAATTGGAGAATGTGTAAATGTTGCTTTATTCCTGGTAAAGATAGGAAATCTGTTCTGATCTTAGGGGAGGGACCATGAATTTGATTATATGATGAAGAAAGTCCACAAATATTTATGGGCTTTACCTTGGTCATTTTGGCTTGGAGAGGGGTAGGATCATAAGGCAATCCCAAAGAAGTTATCTGGGTGGATGAAAATTGCAGTACACCTTCCTTTTGTTGAATGGAGGACATTTCTATCTCCCTCTCTTTCTCTGTCCTCTCTTTCCTTGTTTTTGTTTTGTTTTGTTTTGTTTTGTTTTGTTTTTGTTTTTGTTTTTTTTGAGCTTCCTGCCAGGCTTCTCAAAGATCCAATTACATTGTACAATATCCCTGTGTCATGGATTTATTGCTTTTCTCTCCCAGAAGTACGAAAGGTTAAGTGATTGTCTGAAGGTCACTGGGTGCATATTTCTGCAACCACAGGGAAGAGGGCTTTTATTAGTCAGGACTCAATGGGTGTCAATTTTTCCAGAAGTGTTTGTAGAAAAGTCAAAAGGACTGGAGGGATGCTAGTTTTCCTCCTTAATCAGGTAGCCCAAGGTGTTTCTCGAGATAGTTGTTGATTAACTCATCTATTCAACGAACACTTACTAAACATCTGTTGTTATGAAAAATGAAAAAGACACTATCTTTGCCCCTAAAAAGCTTACAGTCTTTTGGAAAAGATTATAACAAAAAGATAATTGCCCTAAAATGTGATAAATGCTGTAGCAGATACATATTTCCTACTAGCTAGGTTGTATACATAGTTAATCAGAGTACAAACAAGTATAAACCAAATTATATAACTTCAGCTTATAGATTTAACCCTGGGTGAAAAGAATAAAACAGGTATAAGAAAGGAATTGTCCTGCCCTAACTGGTTTGGCTCAGTGGATAGAGCGGCAACCTATGGACTGAAGGGTCCCGGGTTGGATTCCAGTCAAGGGCACATCCCGGGTTTGCAGGCTCAATCTTCAGTGTGGGGTATGCAGAAGGTAAATTCTCTTTTGTCATTGATGTTCCTATCTCTCTCTCCCTCCTTTCCTCTCTGACATCAATAAATATATATTTTTAAAATTTTTTTAAAAAGGAACTGTTTGATCTACTATTACAATGGCAGATGGCCTTCCCTTTCAACTGGATGTGTTGACAAGCCATGAGTCACCCACCACAACTTACCACCTGTATTTTTGCTTTCCATAGCACTGGTTATGGCGAGTGTTTGCTTAATGAACCTGGATACAGAGCCTACAGTTTGCCTTCCCAACTGCCAGGCCTCCTTTACAACGTGAATAAACAATGTGAATTGATTTTTGGACAAGGTTATCAGGTGTGCCCATATATGGTAAGTGTTTGGGGGTTAATGCTGAGCTTCTTTTTATTCATATTTTTCCATTAGATTTTCACCTGAATATAAACCATCCATGGAAATGTTGAGAATAGTCCATTGACTCTTAATGGTAGAAGAAATGATGATGGTGATAAGTAGTCACAGTGCTCACTGCTAGATGGTGCTTTACCCGCACTTTCTCATTTCTCTCTCAGGACAGTCCAACAGGGAGATACAGAGGACAGGGTGCAGAGCTGGTGATGACTAAGCTCAGTCCTTTTCTCTCCTTGTCTCTTCTCATGCCCATTGACCTATCTAGCTGATAGGAATTCTTCTAGATTTATAGGAATTCTTCTAGATTTAGTAAAAGTAATTCATGAACACACCTGTTTCCTTGTTTTAGCTCATCAAATCTGTTTCTGTGAAATCATGTCTGGTGGTAGCTCAGCTGATGGGTGTGTGGCATTTTGTTGTAGGTGTTGCGGACATGTGGACCAATGATATGATCCAGTGGCTCTCAGATTTTTGAGGGGCTGAACTGTGCTCCTTTGAGGGTACTCTGTTCTGTCTCACTGGGTGTATGGTTTGTTTGTTTTGCTGGGAGAAATTTTAGAAATAGCATTGTGAATTGGGAAGTACAGTGATCCCATGGAAATACATAATAAAATATTTTGAGTAAAATCTAGCCATGATTATATTCATTTCTGTGTTATTCATGATAGTAAACTTTAGGAGTAATCCAAATGCCCAATAATAGAAATGTTCAGCCAATTATGGTATCTCTAGTTAGTGCAATACTATACAACAATTAAAATTTAACTACACTTGAGCCCTAACTAGTTAGGCTCAGTGGATAATGTGTCAGCCTGTGGACTAAAAGGTCCCAGATTCGATTCCAGTCAAGTGCATATGCCTTGGTTGTGGGCACATCCCCAGTAGGAGGTGTGCAGGAGGCACCTGATAAATGTTTCTAACTCTCTATTCCTCTCCTTTCCTCTCTGTAAAATATCAATAAAAATATATTTTAAAAAAATTAACTATACTTGGAAACATGATCCTGACATATCTTTTAAGTTAAAATAACAGGATAAATAATTATATTGTACAGTATGTTCTCAACTGTAAAAGGCAAGAAACTGTAGGAAAGACTGAGTAGTTTGAGGCTCTTCTATTTTTTAATAAATAAATTTTTAGCCCTGGGTGGTGAGCCTAAGTGATTAGAGCATTGTCCCATGCAGCAGAGTCTTAGGTTCAATCTTGGTCGAGGGCATGTACCTGGGTTACAGGTTCAAACCCCTGCCCCAGTTGGGGTGTATGTAGGAGCCAACCAACCAATGTGTCTCTCTCACATTGATGTTTCTCTCTTCAGGTGAGGATTAATATAAAATAAAATAAAATTTTAGTACTTTCTAAATGTCTATTATGAGCATGGTTTAATGTAATAATCAGGAAAAAGGTCTTTAAAATGTGTGCCCTGAAATAGAGCTAAATATATCAACTTGTGTAAATCTAAAACATAATATGTGTGTGTTGAGGGGAAAAGCAAGTTGCAACGGCTATGAGCATATCCTGAAATGCTGAATGCTATTGTTTGTTTAAAGTTCAAATGTAATATTATACATTTGTGGTCAAAGCAATGGGAGTAAAGAAATGATGGCCACCTCTCAGGACAGTGATCATCTTTGGGAGGAGCAGGAGGGGATTGGGACTGAGAAGGGATGTACCAGCCCTTCAGCTGGGCCTGTGAGATTTTCTTTCTTTAGTTGGGTGGTGGGTCCATGGCTGTGTATTATGTGGCTGTTGGCACTTTTTGTAAGTCTGAAGTGTTCACAATAGTTTGTCCCTTTTTCCCTCTGATAATTCCTGACACCCTAGAAAAGAGTCATCTGATGACTGTGGAATTATGAAGCCTACTAGAAGAAAGTATTAGTTTTGTGGTCAGGCCTCACCTAAACTGAAATCACAGCTAATCCCAACTGAGCTCCAGGGGATCTTCAGTCACTGGATGCATGGACGCCCCTATTTCACACCATCTCACGTCCTGCAAGCCATAAACGTGTGTCTCAGGAACTGGCCTCTGTGTCCCTTGGAATATTTGATCACTTATCATACCAAGAACTAAAACCCCTTCTCAACCTATACTGTATCATTGGCAAAACATGAACTGAAAGTAATGTGGGCCTTGTTTGCCATCATCTCATCATGTTGTCTCTGATTGCTTGTTACTCAAATGAGCAGATGCAGTGCCGACGACTCTGGTGCAGTAACGTGGATGGAGCGGATGCAAACAGCAAAGGCTGCCAGACTCAGCACACACCCTGGGCCGATGGCACTGAGTGTGAGCCTGGAAAGGCAAGTAATGACCCGGCCCTGCCTTCTGTCTTGGAGCAGAAAGGAGCTAGATGTTGAGGGCAGGGCCAGTCACCGCCTCTTGCTGTTAGTACAGTGTGTTTTAGCATGCAGAATACTTTTTTTTTGATGCTAGATGTTCTGTTTTACTATTGAAAATGGTGAAAACTTAAAATTGTTGTTTAATATTGTTCCAATGGACATGGCTATTACTATTGCCTCCATTTTAAGACATACTTTTTCTCATTTTAACATTTCTGAAACCCCATGTGCTTTTTAATGTATAGGTACATTTAATATAATCTTTTTCTTCTTTCTGTCTGTTTTGGAGGTGGCAATGGAATTCTATTCATCTATGCTGAAGCATCTTAAAACCAAAGAAATGCAGAAATACAGTAAACTTACTGTGTTTATTATAGGGATGCTAGGTTTTTCCCAATTATTGTCCCTTTAAGAAGAGATGATGTCACCTGGGATATATTCAAGTCCAAATTCTCAGTTGGTTCCCACTTGTTAGTAATCACACAAATCTGTTACTTGCATAGCCCAATGATAACAACATCTCATGCACCTAGGAGTATAATTAACACAACCTGCTTCACCTGGTATCCCTCTCAAAAAAAAAAAAAAAAGGAACTATATTATTGATATCATCATCACCCAAAAGTTTGGTTAAAAAGTGTTTAATAATCCATATCAACCCTGATTTTTAAAATCCATATGGAAAATGGATTTCACTCAGCATTGATGCAACTCCTGGGTTATATTCTGAGTCCTTTGTCTTTCTTAAATATATGTTTCCTGTCTTCTCTCTTCTTCCTATTGTCTACTTTGTTCACTTTAAACATTTTATTCTCATATCACATTTTTTTCCTCCACTTTTCCTTATAGAATCAATAGCACCAGTTTCCATGGAAAGGGTTCTAAAGAGATAGCAGAATGGAATTCTCTTTTCCCCAATTTTATAGGTAGGGAACAGAAAAAGAAGCGGCTTTCCCAAGATCTATCTTACAGTTCATTCAGAGCAGAGTCCCTGACATCTGAGCCCCTCCCTCCGGAACCCCTGCCTCTGTTCGGTCTGAAGGGGCCGGACCTGAGCTTGATTTTCTATTGGTCAAAGAGAAGGACTAGTGGTTTCTTCACTCATCTCTCAGATGGTAACAATTACATAAGCTGGAGGGCGTGAATGTTATTTGAAAAACATAAAGTTCAATACAAAAGTATAATGAAAATGATTTTTTACTTGTGGTGATTAAATCCATTCAACTTATCACTTCTTAATGGCTAGGACTTCAGCAATTAAGTACTATACACCTTTCCCCAATGAAAGACTCACCAAAACTACATGCAGACAGAGGTACAGTGACCTTTGAACCTTTCATTAGCTTAAAAAGAAATATATCTCCTTGGTCAAAGTGAATCATTCACTTTTTGTGGGACATTTAACTCAATGTGTTGATGGCCAGAGGGTCATAGCTTTGAGTGGGAATACGATTCTTGGGTTTTTATGGCAGCCATTAGGAATTCACTCATCTCTCCAAAATGAAGAGGCCTCAGAGTGCTAAACACAGTGGCCCTGACAGCTGTCACCAATTGGTGGGAGATGCCAGTAGACATGATACACTATTGATGACTTGATGAATTGGCTTGATTTAAAGCCAGTCAACTACGTTACTTAAATTGAACCTGTTTAACCTCAGAAAAATCACTAGCATTGTGTTGTGGTTCTTAGTCCATCTGATATACCCACCCATATGTCTATTTCTGACACATGCTGTTGCTTTAAGAAACTCTAACAAAGAAGGATTCTCAGTGAGGTGTATCTAGTAAGTTATCATGAACAGGCTGCCAAATGCCATCTAGTGACATAGTGTCCACTCAATCCTGGAACACAGAACTTTGGAGGATGTGTCCTTTTCCAAACTTCTGGTTTTGTAGCAGACACAGATGATAAAGATTGCAGGGTAATCTGATGCCTGCAGGAAATGTGGGAGATCCTTGGGAAGGCTTTTTCAATGTATGCTCATGTTCAGCAAGAGTGAGGGACTTTAGGGAATTCCAAGGGCAGATTCAGAACACGTTCTGAGCAGCAACTCTGCAGAGAAAATGATGGGAACCTTCCTAGTTGTGTTTTAGGAAAGTGGGGAAAAGTGTCGGAGTCTAGTAGCTTTTACTAAAGAACTGGATAGATGTGTGTTTATTCTCCTGAAGAGTATTTATGCATTTTACAAATGCCAGAGATGTTGGCATAGAAATTCTGTGTGTTCTTCATTTTGTTTTTATAGAATTGGCAATAAAACCATACACTTTCTTCTAGTAAATTGTGCCTCCCTTTGCTGAGGGGTTCATTTTTTTCCTTTCTCTTTTTCCTGCCCTGCTCCCTCTGCAGAGAGTTCTCCTGGGCTGCTGACAAATGTTATTTTGATGAATATCTCTGTCTCTTTATTTTCCCCATTCTTTTGTTAAGTCCATTAACATTTTTATTTAAACCCTGTTTGTGAATCTCAGGCTTGAAACTTTGTTTTAAGCCTCCTTGACACAAAATTGATCCCCAAGTTCCTTTTCCAACGTCTTTTTTTATTTTTATTTTTTATTTAAGCAACTTGGAGATTATTTAGGTGGAATATCATTTAAATGGTTCTGGACATTTTTAAGAAGGGCTGACTATATTTTGGCTGGTGTTCTACTGGCCACTTAATGGTTTGTTATGATGCAAGGGCTATTATAATATGTAATTATTGTTTGTCAGCTTTGCCTAGAAAAATAGATTGTCTTGGTACATATTCGCCAAACAGCCATGATTTCCAGCCTCTGTGACCTGAGGCAATCCCCTGATCCTCTGAGGCTCTTCCTCTCCTTTGAATACCTGTCTTTGGTCATATCAGTAAGATGTGTTTCCTTTGTAGACCAGCTTTCAATTAGAAGCTTCCTTTTTTAAAGGGGCCATGTTAGGGCATTTGCGTGCATTGCTAAATGATGGTACTCTGGCAAAGCAGCACCTGTGTCCTCATTTTGCTCTAAAGTTTATTGTTTGTTCTTCTATGGAAATAACATCTATAGAATAGAGAGAGCAACAGACTGAAGACAGTGTCAAGAGGAGAAAAACTGTATATCCAGGCAATTTCTTATTATTAAACCTCATGAATTGTCATAGGCACTTTTTCCTTACTTTTTAGAATTTATAAGCTGAATCTGGCACAAAGACTCGAAGGCTGAATTTGGGCAATAGCTATGACCTCAGTTATATATTAACTACTAGAGGCCTGGTGCACTGGGGGTTTGGGGGGAGTAGGGGTGTGTTTGTCCCTCAGCCAGCCTGCACCCTCTTCAATCTGGGACCCCTCAAGGGATACCCAACTGCCCGTTTAGGACTGACCCCATGGATCGGTCCTAAACAGGCAGTCAGACATCCCTCTCACAATTCAGCACTGCTGGCTCCCAACCACTTGCCTGCCTGCCTGTCTGATTGCCCCAACTGCTTCTACCTGCCAGCCTGATCACCCCCTAACCATTCCCCTGCCAGCCTCATTGATGCCTAACTGCTCCCCTGTCAGCCAGGTCACCCCTAGATGCCCTCTCCTGCTGGCCTGGTTGCCCCTAACTGCTCTCCCTGCAGGCCTTGTCCCTTCCAACTGCCCTTCCTTTCAGGCCTGGTCCTCCCTCCGCCAATTGTCCTCCCCTGCAGGCCTGGTCACCCCCAACTGCCCTCCTCTGCCAGCCTGGTCCCCACAACTGCCCTCCCCTGCTGGCCTGATCGCCCACAACTGCCCTCCCTGCTGGCCATCTTGTGGCAGCCATCTTGTGTCCATATGGGGGCGACCAACTTTGACCACATGGGGACAGCCATCTTGTGTGTTGGAGTGATGGTAAATTTGCATATTACCCTTTTATTAGATAGGATTAGAAATATTGTTCAGGTCAGACCCAATTATCGTAGTGTAAGCAAACTGCATCTTTTTGTTTCCTAACACACAAAAAAGCTAGTTCACACTGAAACAGGTTATGGAGCTGTTGTGGACGGTCCACAAAATCATCAGAGTCCCAGGCTCCTAATTTTCTACTCCACTATTGTATGCAAATGGTCTTTGTCCTCACAGTCACAAAATAGCTGCTGTAGCTCCAACCACCAAGTATGAGTTCCAGAGAGAATGAAGCTAAAGAGCAAGGAACAAAGGGGCAAAGAACCATCCCAGAATCTTAACCTAAGGAATACTGTTAACATCTTCTTGACCACTCTTTATCTGTTTATGAATCGGGGGGTATACAGAGTCTGTATCAAGGATGAAAGGGAGAATGGATATGAAGTAGACAACTTAGATTTACCAAACCATTTCATTAATTTGCTTTAATTTTAAATTTCAGTGTTTGTTTAGATGTCAGAATGGCCCCATTTGCTCACAATGGAGAGACAGGCAGCATGTGTTGAAGCTAGGGGTGCACTCTGGAGTCAGATGGTCTAATGGTTAGGCTCTGACTCTTACTGAAGTCTGGCTTCCACTCCTTTGTGCCTTCACTTCCTTGTCTGTAGAAATGGGGATAACTAACAGTACCACTTTATAGTGTGCTGTGAGAGTTAAATAAGTTAATATGTAAGTTAGGTAAGTTAACGGGGCCTGACAAACATTAAGTGCAAATGTTTACCATTATTTTTGCTAACTCTATTTAAGTCTGGTCCCTATATGCTCAGCTGTTAGTAGGTGCTTAGATGCACTTTCTCCTGTGACACTCCAAGACAACTTTGGTCGTTTTTCATCTGTGGAAGCAGAACTCAGTGACTCTCTGGAGGGTACAGCACTGTTGGTGGAAACTAGACTTGTGCCTGCTATACCTGTCCCTGCACTGTCCCAAGTGGCAGCCACTAGCGACGTGAGCATGTGAAATGTCAGTCTGAACCGAGATGTCCTTAAGTGAAGAGATACACCAGGTGTTGAGGTCTAGATGGACAAAAGGATTTAAAAACTCACTCATAATTTTGTGTTGATTATACGTATAGAAACAATAATGTTTCGCATATTTTGAGCTAAATAAGAGATACTAAAGTTAATTTCCGTTTTCTTTTTGTTTTAATGTGGCTTCCTAGAACAGTTATATTTGCTTAAATATGTGACTCAAGTCGCATTCTCCTAGGGAAGTGGCGCTCTAGGCCCATGGTCACCAACCTTTTGAACCTCACGGACCACCAGTGATCCGCAGACCACCCGTTGGCGACTGCTGCCTAGCCAGCTGCTGCTCTGGTTTATCTCTAGTGTGTGTGTCCCAGAATGGTCAACACCAGGGTAGAAACGCATGGGAAGTGACTGCCCACATGTCAGGTACCAAGTTGTCCAAGATTCTTTGGATGCAGAACCTTTTAGGTCTCAGCCAAACAGCTCAGGGAGAGGGACCAGTCCTCAGATACTCAGAGAGGTGACTTATGAGGGAGAAGACACAGCAAAATAGACAGTTTAATGACACTCTTAAATAATCTTTCACCAAATCTTTCCTGGCCTCTGCCATGGCTGGTGCGGGCCTCACCCTCCTGCTGCCTGGGCTGCCACTCTTCCTTTGTCCCCTGCTCAGTGACCTCAGCTTTATGTCAGGCCTCACACCAGCCATGGCAGAGGCCTGAGATGGCCTTCTTGGCCTCCCTTGTCCTGCGGAGGACCTTCGTGTTTTGTTTTGTTGTAAACACCATGGCCTCCTTCCAGCTTGGGGCTAAAGAATGTGAAACCATTCGTAACAAAAACGTAATAAGCTCTGGGCTCTGTAATTGGTCCATTTTCCTTTAGTGTGTCCTTGTGCCTTGGTGGAATGACTATATAAGAATCCTGGAACTAGCTTTTTTTCTTTCCTGTTTCATTAAAAAATGGGTTTTCAAATCTACGGGAAGCAGTAAAGCATTGTATTTTAACAGACTCACAACATCTCTGGGCCTTGTTAATGGAGATTTGCTCTGCAAACCCAGTAATTTGTTTCGCTTTGTCTACAGCCAGTCTGCCCATTTTCACTCCTTATTTTTCCACATCAACTCATTAAGCACCTTGAAGCTGGCCATCCTGACCAGCCGGGAGCCGACCACTGGTTGGCCAGTTTTATTCAAGCAAATTGTAAATGAAGACTCAGCCTAAAATCAATCAGTAGGAGATTAAGATCTCTACAGTGTCCATTATTCACATAGCTGATGGCATTGTAGCATTTCCCACTAGCACCTGGAAGTCAGTTAGAACAGGGTGTATTGGAAGAACAGCGGGTCCTGCAATGTCTCAGCACCGAGCTCTCCCTCATTATTCCCTTATTAAATACAGCACTGCAAGTTTGGATTTTGTGTTCCCAAAGAAATGGAGGCCCCCGTGATTGATGGATCCTGGGGAAGTTGGACTCAGTTTGGAACCTGCTCAAGAACATGTGGAGGGGGCATCCGCATCGCTGTCCGGGACTGCAACAGACCAGAGTAAGTCCCAGAACTCCTCCCTGTTACTGCCGGGATAGCAGGAGCGAAAAACGCCTCAAGGGAATCATTTAGCTGGGGGCAGATGAAGAGCTCTTTCCAAATTAAGAGAATGGGTGGACTTCTAGGGCTGCCAAAACGAATGTTTATTATTTCCTTCAATGCTCCTTTTTTATTAAACGTTTTCTTTACCCAATAGTAGATGTATTTGTGTTGCTTGGCCTGTTTAACAACTCTGACTGGCAGGCATAGCTCACTGCCCCACAGAGCTTGCATGCTACTAAAGTAAAGAGATAAATTTTTCCTGCGGAAACAAATAAACTGGTCATTTGCATCCAGATTATAGAGAAATGCACCCTTTCCAGTGAGTGTCTGAAATGCTGGGAAGGGTACCCAGACCCCCAAGGCAGCATCAGCATATCCAATGGATCTGGAACCCTAAGTCAGGAATTACTTTTTGAATCAATCTGGTTGTTTCACAGGTGAGGCAACCTGAGTGTTTACAGAATGGGAGTGTCCTGCTCTTCAGGATAACCCTCCTGTGACCAGCCCCGCATTGTTAGGACTTGCATGGTCAAATGAAGTCAGTGGGGTTTTTCTCAGCACCTATCCTGGCATGTGTTTGTTATCCTGTGTTTGTTGGGAGGCTATTAGCCAGCAGGTTTTAAACATTGTTCTGTTTGTTGTGAGGAATGACATCCAATTTTGTGTGGCTAGGAGGTGTATCAAATTTAAAGGACTAGAAAATTAATACAGGATATTATTGCCACTGAACCTATATAAGTGGAGACACCAAGAATCCTTCACAGATGTATAAAGCAACAACCATTTTTTAAGAGCCAGCTGCTTTTGGATAATGTAAAATGATGTGCCCAGCTGTACTCATTTAGTTGTAACAGCCTGCACTCAGAAGCGCAGGTGGGTTGCAGAGAGAAGCTGGCAGGTAAAGTAGCAGAGTGGGCTGGTTCAGTAAAATAGGGTTGCATTGCAGAACGGTGGAGACCAAGTGCTAATTGGTAGGAAAAGGGCCTGCTATTGACAAAGCTTCCAGATTTTTTACCAGAAAAATCTGAGTTGTGTGAACCAAAAACCAACATAGCTGTAGGTCACTGTTGCAAGCCCTGTAAATACTCTGTAGCACAAATCACAGATGATGATCAATTTATTTTAATATATTTTTGTTCACAGCCCAACATTGAGTTCATGTCCACATATTAGCCTCTATAGAAGACAACTATAGAGCTATGAGATATAGACTCTGGTTTATAAAACTAACACTATAGCTATGTATATGAGCTCATAAACATTAGATTTGCCCATATTTAGTATTTATTTTTAAATAATGGTATAAAATAATACATGCTTTAAAAAATGTAAATATGAAAGTATATGATATAAAAATTCCTTTCATTGTTATTTCTAACCCCCATTTATCCCCACAAGAAATAACTGCCAAAAACAATTTTATGTATTGTATGAAATAAGCATTATACAAAATAAATATCACACTATATAGTGTTCTACAATTTGCTTTTTAAAATCAAATATATAGCTATTTGCACTGTTGAAATTTTAAAATAAGACATTAAAGCTAACAGCAAATATGAATTTTTAAAAATTAAAAACTAGTGGGTGGTTACAGTGAGCCAAATTATTATTATAGTAAGCTATATTATCACAAGGATATGGGTATTGCAAAGAGTAGGCTCTTTTGAAATTTTGACTCAAGAATATTGTGTTCAACAAAATGTTGTTGTTTTTTTCTTAAAAAAAAAACAACACATCAAGGCAGTTCTAGAAGTGCTTTGGAAGGGGGAGAGAGATGAATCCTGCAGAACTGGCCTGACCCAGACAGAGACAGTCACCCCCAGGAAGGTCCCCATGGGAAAGGATCTTGAGCTTCAAGGTGAAGTGAAGATTCTCACATTTAGAAGTGAGGCCCTCCGTGTGAGGCCCTTTTACACGGAGGCAGTTAGCCTAGCCCAGTGGCCATAGGGACACCACTTCATTAGAACCCCCGGGGCTGAGGAAGGAAACTGCCTCTGAAGCGAGGTCCCAGTGAACCAGTGAGTCAGTTTGCCCAGAGAAGGGGGCACAGAACAGCGAAATCAGATCCAGACATTGGCAGAGCAGATGGTTCATTAGAGACCATGGAAGTGATTGCTCCCCTCATCCCCAGGGGACCTCCTTTCCTCAGTGCCAGGAGCCCTGAGAGTTCAATGTCAGGCTCCAACTTTAGAATTCAAGGTTGTCTTTATTAAGAACATTGGATCGTTTTTAATTTTTCACAGTATCTATGTGATTCAAGAATGCATTTATTGAGCATCCAGACACATGATGCTGGATATTGAGGTTTTTTTTTCCTTAAAAGTATAAAAGCTGAAAAAGAAAAGTGGCCTTGCTATGCACATGGGTTGTGCCATGACCACGAGAAAGCTCTATAAGCCCTATGCTTTCTAATTTTAGTCCAAAATCATGGTCTAAGTTTGTATACAGTGGTCCAGATTTGCCATCATGACAATGGGGCCCTAATATTTTGTTTTTAAATGCTTTATTTATTGTTCTTAATTTTGTTTTTGACCCATGTCCTATAGGTAAAGGTTCCCATTTACATCTGTTGTCCTGGAGATGTTTAATAGCTCCCTTTTTTGTCTCAAAGTGCCCTGGATTGGACAATTAATTATATGGTCACCCAATCCATGAGAAATAAATACATAATAGGGCAAAAATTTAAATCAGAACCAGCAGATTCTAACTTAGAGTATCAGAGCAAGACAGCAATGGAACCAGAAGAGGCATGGTTAAACCAGTGGGCCCACACTTGTTATTTTGAGCTCTCAGTTTGGCCCCGAGCTTCCTGGTGACTGGAAGAAATGGTTAATAGAATTGTTAATGTCCATCAAAATAAAAAATCAAGCCAGTTCTTAGGAAAGGCAGAGTATTTCCCTCTTCTAGTGCTTCTGTTTCGTTTTTAAATTTGAAGGTAGGTTAAACTTAATAACAATAAACTCATTGATTTAAGAAAAGACAAGGTTGTGAACTGGATATTTCTTATTTAGGCTTTCACTTTAGCCACTGCTGATGAGATCTTATATACAAGAGAGTAGACATATATGTCTATTTTGTCTAAGAAAACCAATCTCTCATTTGGCTGTAAAAAAACAAAACAAAAAAACCTTCAGCAAAGCTCTTTGAGGCACTCAGTTGAATGAACTTACTTAAAAATGTCCAGAATTAGCTACTGTGGGAGGGCCATGGACTAATGAGTTTGGTATCCAGTCCCAGAGACTGCCTCATTTGGCAGGATCCTCAGTACTGCTTCCTGGCTCATCCAATCTAATCCCTGAATAGCTTTTCAGCATCCTCTGCAGTTGGTCATTTAACTCCTTCTAAAAACCTTCCAAACTTAGGAAATACACTACCTTAGGGGGCTGATGTTGTATTATTAGAAATTTCTGCCTTGTGCTGACCCTAATCTGCCTGTCCTAACTCTTTGTAAGTAAACGTGGAAGTCAAGATTTCTGTTTAAGCCATTTGCAGACTAAAGATTGGCTTCCCTTGATAGTAGAATGCACTTGTGATGATCCTTGTCAAATGCCTTCATCTTTGGCCGTGCAACATTGCAAATTTCCTTTGTATGTATGAATAAGCATGGTTGAGTAATATAGGCTGGAAAGGAAGATTCAGCGTGGCTGTGCTGAATATAGTTATTTTCATGGTAATTAATATAACAATTTCCTGAAGTCCTTTTCATCCCTATTTGACATGCAATATTTTTTAAAGGATTTTAATGGTTGGAAAATGTGGTTAATATTTTTTCAAGTTGCATTTCCTATAATTTTCAGCATTTTCCTACATGGAAAAAAATAGCCTACCCAGCTAAATTAGTAAAGTATAAAATGAAATTTTCCATGCTGAAAGGTAAATTAAGTTGGCTAGAGCCTTCCCCATTATACATACATGCAAAGCAGGCCGGGATATAAGATAAGCCATATATTTCAAAAGGGCAAATTTACATTTATTAATCCAATATAATCTGCTTTTTTAAAAGGCAGATTATAAAAAGCAAATAAGATCAGAGGATGAGTTTTGATATGAAAAGAGTCCTGTTTCAAGAGAGGAGGCCTAGCAGTGAGGCTAGATCAGTGGTTCTCAACCTTTTTTAATGCTGTGACTTTTTAATACAACTCCTCATGTTGTGGTGACCCCCAATCTTAAAATTATTTTCATTGCTATTTCATAACTGTAATTTTGCTACTGTTAATGAATCATCATGTAAATATCTATTTTCCGATGGTCTTAGGCGACCTTGCTAGCAGTTTTCAACCTGTGGGTCGAGACCCACAAGTTGAGAACCGCTGCTGTAGAGCCTAAGACCATCAGAAAACACAGATATTTACATGATGATTCATTAACAGTAGCAAAATTACAGTTATGAAGTAGCAATGAAAATAATTTTAAGATTGGGGGGTCACCACAACATGAGGAGCTGTATTAAAAGGTCACAGCATTAAAAAAGGTTGAGAACCGCTGGGCTAGATGATGAGTGAAAGGTCAGGGAGATGTGCTTGGTCTCAGCCAGCACATCTCACTTAATTGGCATATAACCTTGACAGAATGCTTAACATTTCTGAGCCCATTTCTCACAGAGTTTCAGGTACCAGAATACCACTGCCCATCTCAGAGTGTGTCCCTGCACACTCAAAAGGATAGCTCAGGGCCAGTACACTCTTTTCATAAACGAGTGCTTTTTCTGTAAAACATTTCATAAGTATTTAGACTTTGAGGATTTTAGTGGCTGTGTTCCAATAAAACTGAAATTTGAATTTCATCTACTTTTTATGTATCTCCAATTTCTTACAAGTTGTTAAACTATTCTAAAATGTAAAAACAAAAAACAAAAAACAACAACATTATTTTCTCACTGGCTATGTAAAAAACGGTAGTAGGCCAGATTTTGGCCCATATGTTGTCGTTCATAGACCCTTGTAATAGCTCAGTATTTATTGTGTGGCAGGCCTCGCTCAAGTACTTTGAATGGATTCACCCACTTAATCCTCCCTCAGCCGATGAAGCAGACATTTGCATCATCTCCCTGTCACAGGAAGCGAGCTGGCTTAGAGAGATGAAGTATCTTGCCTAAGATTGCTCTCTTATTAAGTAGCAGGGCTGGGATTCAAACCCTCTGTTTGAAGGGTCTGACTTTATAACTTTAGAAACATGGCCTCTCACATAGAGTGTTTTCTATGAGTTGTTTATAAAAAAATGTCATTTATAGCCTGGCCAGCATGTCTCAATGGTTGAGCATTGACCTATGAACTAGATCATGTTTCAATTCTCAGTCAGGGCATATGCCTGGGTTTCAGGCTCTATCCCCAGTTTGGGGTGTGCAGGAGGCAGACGATCAACGATTTTCTCTCATCAATGATGTTTCTATCTCTTTCTCCCCCTCCCTTTCTTTCTAAAATCAATAGAGATATATTTTTTAAATGCCATTTATAAAAATAAATCACTAAATGTGATTTGCCATTTGATAGTGGTCACAGCAAGCAAAGGTGGAAGGTGTCACCATCTGCAGGGAAGCCGCCTAGAATGGCTGCATTTGGTCAGTTGCAAGAGTCAGCTGAGACTCATTAGAAGCCCTTACCAACCCCCCACACACACAAAAACCAACTTTTAAATTAGTTTTCAAAGAAAAAGGGATGTGAATTATTTTCAAGCACCAGAGTTAGTTGGGGCATTTTAAACGATTCACAAAGTTCATTTCAATTTGAGGGAAAGTTAAAGGGGCTCTTCCTTGTAGCACATTTAAAACAAGTTTCACCTGTACAGCAGCTATGTGGGCCTGAGCTATCATTCATGGGTAACCTGACATTGTATGTATGAGACTTGGGTAACCTGACATTGTATGTATGAGACATGGGTAACCTGACATTGTATGTATGAGACCTTTGTATTGAGCGAAGAGCTTGGTATCCAGGAAACCTCCTAGGCTGTATCTCTAAATGGCATCAAAAGAAAAAAAAGGATTCTGGGCCATAGCTCCAGAGCATGTAGCAGAAAGAGCACAGAGCAAGAACCTGGGAAATGTGACCTCCACTCCTGTCTCTGCTCTTTTATGAGCTGTGTGACAAAGTACTCAACTTCCTCTGAACCTCTTCTTGCATGGTATTAAAGAACCTCTGCCTTTCTCTTGGGCAAAGCATGTGTGTGTTTTGGCTAGTCAAATGCACTGTGCAGATTTAAAGCTTGTGGATTTCACTGTGTTTGATGGGAAAACTATCAGACATATATTGCTGTGTTATGTGTCATTTTGCATTTTTAGATGCAGTTTTCTTCATGATAACTATTCATAAAAGCTTTACATGTGCGGGACAGAGCTCAGAGAGGCCAGGGGACTTACACAATTTCTCAGCTGTAACTGCAAAGCCCACACTCTAACCTTACTCCACAATCTTTGATCAAGGGACAATGTTGACAGTGTCCCGGCCAGGTGGCCCTGCCTGAGGTGTGGGCACGCTGCAGGAGCACCGCATCCTGCCTCCGGATGCAAGCCACGTTATAGCTCGGATTTGGCTGTGCTCAGGTTGGGAGTGCTCACATGCACTTCACAGTAGTTAACCTTCCAGGCATCCACTGTGCGCAGATGTTAGAGAGAACTGAAGTGTGGGGAGACTAAGAATGGTTGCTTGGCGAGGATGTGGCCAAGAGTGGAACCCAGAGCAACTCTTACCTGCTCCTCTGGGCTGCCTCTCTTGGCTTGGATACATCCCCCATTCCTCCAGGGCCTGGTTTTACAAAACTAAACAAAACAAAAAATACTTCTTAGGGTCTAAAAATCACTCTGACAGATTCATTCTGCAGAAGAGAGGCAGGAAGATTGGAGAGGTGTCCTAGGGTGGCAGAGAAAACTGAGCTGTACCAACCCTGGGTGGGTGAGCCAGACTGCCTATGACTGATCCAGTTTCCATGATGAATTTGGCAAGCTGCTGACTGCTGGGAGACGTGTTGTATAATTTACTCTCTGGTCACATCTGGAAAGTACATGTATGGGTTGCATGCAGAGATTAAATTTGCACTGTGATGCTTTGTAAGCCAGACTCCATACTCTTATCCCACAAAAGGCAAGGAAGTCAGTGGGATTTCCTGCTTCTGCTATTGAATTAGTGGAAATACAGACACATTCCTTCCTTTTATTCCATCTTATTTGTGAAACAAATACAATGGTTATTCATGGGAAGAGAGGATGGAGGGCATGAATGGGGGGTGGGATGCAAAGGTTTAGGATGGTTTTCCAGGAGAATATCAGTAGGAAAGGCAAACAGGCAGCATTCTAACCACTCATCTGTTCCTTTCACCTTCTACCTTTTTGAAATCTAAGGACTGACTGGGAGAAAGAGGTGAGAAAATGGGCTAATCGATTCCAGGCTTCGAATTTCATACTTTAAGTTATACACTCTCATACTCTCAAAACAGCCTTAGCAAATCACACCTTCCCATTTTACAGATGGACAGACTGAGGCTCAAAGTTAAATGACTTGCCCAAGGTTAGAAGGTTAATGGTGTTGAAGGCAGAATGCAAATGCAGATTTCAGAGTCCTAGCCCTGTTCCTTGTCACCGGCCATTTCAAATATCCTTCCCTAGAAGACTGGAAGCCACAGGTGAGAAAAATACCTTATAAACAGTGTGTGTTCTTTCCTTTTGCTCAGGCCAAAAAACGGTGGGAAGTACTGTACTGGGCGTAGGATGAAATTTAGGTCCTGCAACGCAGAGCCGTGTCTCAAGCAGAAGCGTGATTTCCGAGAGGAGCAGTGTGCTCAGTTTGACGGGAAGCACTTCAACATCAACGGGATCCTTCCCACCGTGCGCTGGGTACCCAAGTACAGTGGAAGTGAGTGTGTGGTGGTCCGGGTGCCCAGGGTGATCCCAGCACGAGGCGCACTGCACTCACTGTGTGTCTCCTTTAGTTTTGCTAAAGGATCGGTGCAAGCTGTTCTGCAGGGTGGCAACGAGCACAGCCTACTACCAGCTCAAAGACCGAGTGGTAGACGGGACCCCATGTGGCCAGGACACCAGCGATATTTGTGTCCAAGGTCTCTGCCGGGTAAGTCCCAGCTGGTGTTTCTGTCACTGCGTTGTCTTGCTGCCAAGCTGTGGTCTGTGGCTTTCTTGATAGAGTAAGCAGCCACTAATACCTGTGCACTCTCTATGGGCAGTGGTTCTCCATGTGGGGTCCCCAGAGCAGCAGTATCACCACTTGAACCTGCTGCCGTGGGTTTTTCTTGATATTCTCAGCCTCTTGGGCCTTCATAGAGCCTCCCTGTGAAGGTTCATTGCAAGTTTCCCCACACACGCCTTTCACCTCAGTGCTTAGGTGAAACCCAAATGCTCCTTGGCAGCAATTTCCAGATTGACTAACTCTGCGCCAGGATGGTCTGGTGAGAAAGGGCTGGCCTCACTCAGGTTCATCTTTCTGACTTTACGCAGGATAGCTGCTGCCTGAGGCACACTGTCATTTACTCTTTGAAGGGAAATCGAGAGGCTTCTGGCCAATGGTAAAGCATCAGAGCAGTGATTTCTCAGGGGCTGATTCCATCTCACTGTGCTCACCAATCACAGATCGTCCCTAGCACAGCAAGGCTAGGAGATGACCTGTGTGTTCTGTGCTCGTGGTCCACGGCAGATTGGATTCCTAATTGGAGGATCTGACTGCAAGAGCCCCTGAGGGCGCCACCCATCCCCCTGCTCCTGGCTGACAGTGCGGTCCTCCTGGTCAGTGTATTTTGCAGCAGCGCTGGAGTTTCTCCCTGAAGACTGGTTCCTGCAAAGGTACCAGATGGCAGGAATGCATTGAGACCTAAAGACACCCGGGAGGCCATTGGTGAAGCCATCGTGGCCTGCACGCATCGGCGATATTTAAACAGGCAGTTTTACATCCAGTGCACTTTGCAGCTTGGGAAATGTCAGCACTCGGCGCCTGTTCTGCGTGGTGTGGCGGTGGTGACCGCAGTGAGCCGTGCTGCCCCCTTAAGATAGGACAGGAGCTCTTTAATTGGATACAGCCCTCACTGCTCCTTTTCCCAGTCCCAAGTGGGTTTTTCATTTACTCAATTTATTTATGGGCTAATGCTCCTCAAACTCGAATCTGTAGATGTAACACCTAAGGAGCTTGTGAACATGCCAGGAAATCTCCCCAGGTCAGCAGATCTGAGGGTGCTTGAGAATCTCCACATCTCACAGGCTCAGGATGCCCTGGGCTGCTGGCCCTGACCACAATTTTCCATAGCAAGTTTGACTTAATGTTGAGTGTCCAGCATGCAAAGAAACACATTACACATTGTTTCATCATCTTTATAATAATTACCATTTATTTCAAATGTTTCTTTTTAAAAGCAAGCTGGATGCGATCATGTTTTAAACTCGAAAGCCCGTAGAGATAAGTGCGGGGTGTGCGGTGGCGATAATTCTTCATGCAAAACAGTGGAAGGAACATGTAAAGCAGTGCATTATGGTAAGACTCTGTTCCTAACTCCCATGAGAAGGAAAGTGGTCACTATTTTAAAATTGCTCACCATTTGTGATATGTAAAATATAATAGTGTCAGGCGTAAAATCAGTCTTGTGAAGGCACATTACCCACCTGGCTAGAAGGCACCTAATGAGTGAGAGTTACAGTGTATTCCTCTGTTGCCCACATTTTATTCCAGGCTTAGAGAAATGAGCCATGCTATGGAATATTAAACTTCTGCTCAATTCTTTTCAGGTTATAATCTTGTGGTCCGAATTCCAGCAGGTGCTACCAGCATCTATGTACAGCAGAGGAGTGATTCAGGAAAACTGGAGGACGATAACTACTTAGGTGAGATGGGTGCCCTTGGCATTGGCAGGAATTCTTGTTTTCTGGAGCAGTTGGTGGACACTTCCTTCCCTGTGTTGCACCTGGAGAGCTTTCAGGTGGCATGTATTTTACAAAAGAATTTGGCCTTGAAATGCACTTGTCTTATTTATTTCTCATATACTTTCAGAGTATTGATGTAAGAGTCATGCAATTATATCAGTCAATATTGAGGGATTTACTCTGTATCTTAGAAAATAGAAAGGCCCTAAATCAAAAATGTTAAAGCATTTTTTAATTGATTTGAGAGAGAGAGAGGGGAAGTGAGACAGAGAGACAGAGAAACATCGATCGATTGCCTCCTTCAAGTATCCCTACTGGGGATCAAAACCGAAACCTACGTATGTGCCCTAATGGAGAATCAAACCCGCCACCTTTTGTGTATGGGATGATGCTCCAACCAACTGACCCACACTGGCCTGAGCCCTCCATCAAATTTTGAAAGCACTTGTCTTGTAAGTTTAGTATAAAACCATTGTTCTTTGAGTCTTTTTCAAAAAAAAAAAAATCTGTCCTGTGGGTAACTGACTTGCAAATGTTTTATTAGAGGTATTACCTGACTTTATGTTTATGTTCCCAACTCTAACCAAGAGTGGACTTACTCAATATTTGCTTATAGCTGGTCATTCCAAGAGGTTCAACAGTGGCAATATTTCTCTCATGTCATGACTAGGCCTGTCTGGTTACTTTACCAATTCTTCATCCTTTTCTCCGCACACTCAGACACGTGATTAGTTCATATCTATTCTTTATATTGAAACCATAGCACCCCAACAACCCTGTGTTCATTTTCAACAGTCTGCTCAGCCAAGTCCCACTT
Organism: Lasiurus cinereus; assembly: GCA_011751065.1. Classification (NCBI taxonomy): domain Eukaryota; kingdom Metazoa; phylum Chordata; class Mammalia; order Chiroptera; family Vespertilionidae; genus Lasiurus; species Lasiurus cinereus. The sequence continues at coordinate 8,020,869 of JAAGEH010000020.1, forward strand.
TCATTTATCATTCCGAAAACTGCAGTAAGTGGTGATGAAATTTGCCAACCATTTTTAATTCAAGGAAGGACATGGGAAAAGGGGTCATGACTGAGAGGATCCGGCTGGTCATCTGGCACCACTATATTCCTGCCTGTGAGAAGCAGCATGCCAGCACTGCACTCAGATCTGGGGAGATTGGACAGTCCTGCTGGCAGTCAGGTTATAAGAAATGAGTGTGCAAATGGACTTTCTCCTATACTATCTGGATGGGAACCCTGTTTATCCATCTGAATACAGCCTCTATGGGAGGCTTCCTCCAAATACTCACTATATTGAGCTAGTGCATGAGTATTAGTTGAATCAGGTTAGTATCTATATCTATATTTTGCAATGTCTACATGGAATCCTTCCTAAGATAGACAGTGACCCTTTAGTCAAGCAGGCTGTGATGTTGAGAAGAGGTGGCAGGGGAGGGTACAGGGCAGAAGGAGGAAGACTGGTTGGAGAGTTACTACAATAATCCAGGAGGTGCTGGTGGCTTGGCCCCAAGTGGGACAGCAGAGGTGTGGCACGTGGTAGAACTCTGGGAATCTTGTGAAGCCAGAGGCATCATGGTGTGGTGATTGTGGCCTTTGAGAGAAGAGAGGGGGTGGCTTCAGGGTTTGGACCTGAGCAACTGGGGGGAGAAGTGCCATCAATTGAGATGAACCGCTTGTTTCTTCCTTTCTCCATGAGCATGAGGTTTTAAGGTCAGAGGCTGTGCCTTTTTATCTTTAGCTTCTGATAACAAGCCTACACATGAAATAGGTACATAATTGCTGAGCTGGGAACAAGCATTGCTCAAACTATCTTTACAGAGTGCCTACTGTGTGCTCCTGGGGGTTGGAGTTACCATGGAAATAGACAGAATGGTCCCTTCTTTTAAAAACCATCATGTCTTATTTGAAATCAGTCACTCAGCTTTCCACATCCGAGTATCTAAATGAGCAGTGACTTCACAAGACACTTAGCGAAATTCTTGGGGTTTTGTTACAAATTATTTTTTTGGAAATCCTATGCTCCTCATCCCACCACCATGCAGAATGGGTGAAGCATATTTCTGCACGCACTGGATTATTAATTTGAGCGTGTGTTCTTCATATTTCCTAATCACATCAGCAGGATCGCATACAACCTCCTATATAAATTAATTTCCTATGAGCTGATAGCCATGTTGACCTCCTCCTTTCTTTTCCTTGAAAGGGAGAACCATTCTCTCTTATTCTCATCCTCCTTAGAAAAGTAATCTCTTTCCACATAGGGGCCTCACTTCCATTCAGCTTCATCCAGCAAGTCAGGTGCCTGGATGGAGGGCCTCCTGATAGCCTTTTATTCCTCACGGGAGGTTTCTTAATCTTTTGTAAAGAACACAAGCAAAGTAAAAGATTTGCTATCTGCGACAGGAATATATGGTGAAGTTACCTGTGAGCAGAAGGATGTCTCTTTGGTCACACCTGAGAAGGGTGCAGGCCTGGAAGTCCCCGTTCATGGAGCGTGATTGCTGGCACCTCAGAGCCTTTGAACCCAGCAGTGGGTTCTTCTGTTAGGAAGGAAGGGGCACCATCAGTTCGGGCACTAAAGGCTCACTCTTGGCTTGCAGGAAGGTACAGTCAATGCTCAAAGAAGGTTTAAAAATCCACTGTTGAATCTTGCTTGAGTCCATTCATAGCTGTTTTGTTGCTAAGCCATCTTCATCCTTATCCCTCCTGATGTGTGAAGGCCAGCCCAGCCACAGTCATTCCGTGTGTTTTGGTGATGGAGCCGCTTCCAAGGAAGAGGGCCTTTGGAGAGCCCAGCTCTGATGGGAAAAAAAGGGGGGAAAGGAAGCCAGGAAATTAGCTCCCCTAATCGCATTAGTGGGAGGCTGGGCAGTCCACTGTTGTTTTCAGGAAACGATTCCTTCACAAGGTACCGAAGCAGAAAGTCTCCCTGTCAAAGGTCACCCTTTCACACACACCCTTCCGCTTGATGGGTTGAAGGCCTGCTGCCCCAGAACCACAAGGATGCTGTTTTCTGTTTTGTTTTTTGTTTTGAGAAAAAAGCTGTTGCTGGGATACTTACTTGCCTCCAGTGCACTTAGCGCCGGATCAGCTGTGGCAGTGGGAAGATGGGGATCCATTTGGCTCAGGTAAAGTGGGAGCGCTTCTCACCTGGTGATTCCCATTTCATTCCCTGCTCACTGTCTTTGGGACAGGGAGATGCAGGGAAGGGTGAAAGATCAAGTCAGCAAGAGCATGAGAGGAAGCCTGGGGACATGGCACAGGAGCCCAGAGTCCCCTAGAATAAACGGTTGCTCTTTGAATATGAGCAAAACTGGATTACAGCTTCATTTCCAGATGGCCTGATGACACCTTACTTCCCCCTTTTCGTGAAGCATCAGCTGGGTGGCTAGCAGGCAACTTCACTTGAAAAACTGGATCATGTTGTTGGCAGCATGCCCTGCCATCACCATGTAAGGGACCCACATAAGGAGTCTCCGGATGCCCTGGTGCCATGGAAACGACTTCATCTCCAATCAGTGACCCATTGAAACTCTTGCGTCTCACCGGGCTAGCGGGGCTCATGCTGCAGGAGCTGCAAGTGAGACGAGGCTGCCAGGGGCTCACCCTGATAAGGAAACAGGCATTTGGCTCAAAGCACACTGTCTCCTCTTGATGTCAGTGATTGAGCACCTACTGGTATCACTCCTCCTTTAGCGTCATTGATTGAGCACCTACTGGTATCTTTCTCGGCCTTAGAAATGTGCATTTTTAAATGGTCACTTTTCTAAAGGGGCTCCTGCAGTCTAGCAGCAAACAATTTAAATTTTTAAAAAATGTGTAGCTAAATATATTTGGGTTGTATTTGTACACAGGAGAAAGAATGCATAAATTTGTTTTTGTTTGTTGATGTCCTTCTTAGAAAACTCTAGTGGTTAGCAGGCTTTGGAGACAGGCTTCCTGGACAAGAGACCTGCCTTGAGAAAGTACTTACTAATATTTAAGTCTCCCTGTCAAAGGTCACCTTTTCACACAGGCATAATAGCAGTCTGATAGGGAGACGATGCATATAATAGTAAAGGCATTCTGATCAACCAGGAACAAAAGCCTATATGTCCTGTCATGTCTAACATTATTAACAATCCTATGAGAAACCCATTATACAGAGCAAGAAACTGAGGCTCAGAGATGTTAAGTACTCCCCTTTCCTCAAGATCACACAAACAGAAGAGGAGAATTGTATTGCTTTTTGGTCTGACTTCAAACCCTACACCCTTAACCACCTCATTGTGTTGCCTCCCTGTAGAAAAATGTATGGCTAACGGGACCTGGGCATACACATAACTGGAAATTGAGGTTTATCGGTGTGAGTGAATGGTAAGGCTGGAAAAATAGGTCAGGATAGGATTTGTGAAGGCACAGAAAGTTATCCTAGGGAATGTGAATTAAATTCTGTAGGCAGTAGGGATTGCCAAATAATTTTGAGCTAAGAAGCAGCAGCCATGGTTTTGGAAGGTTTTTGTTTGTTTGTTTTATCTTTTTTAAAGCTTTTTCCCCTGTCTCCACATTCTTCCCCACCATTTCAAATGACAGCATCATACGCTCCCCTCAGGGCCCAGATGGGGCTACCAAGGTGGGAATTCACGTTAGAGAAGTGCTGGATTAGGGACAGAATTCTATGCAGTTAATTCCTGACCCTGCAGAGTCTTTGCATGAGGATAGTGTCCAGCTGAGGGAGTTCTGGGAGGTTCCCTATGCAAGAAGCAAGAGCCTGCTGCTCCTGAGCTGCAAGTCTCAGGCCGCTTTCATCTCCATGGGGCACCCTGCCTTCTCCTAACGCTTCTACACATGTGCTGCTTTTGCCTGTGTGGGTAAATGCACTGCTTGCCTTGATGAAAGCCGGGCAAGGACCTTGCCAACACTTGGCCCCTCCTCATCTCACAACCAAGACAGATTGCCATTAATATGTTGCGGAGATAGGAAGCTGCCAGGAACCCTGTCCTGTGTAGACTCTTGGGCAGCTAATAGCAACCCATGGACATTGGTGCCGGGGTGAAACCTATTTGCTATCATGCATTAAATGTTCATGTTCCTTTTATTCACCTAAACTCATGGCCTGGGTATTTCAAGGGCTCCCTTTCTGCTGAGATTTGCTAATCAGGCACAGTTTACAAAAGGTGAGGGGCCTTTTCTCTAGTGTTTACTGCAGAGCCCACATGTTTGATATCTCTGATTTGCTGGGTGCCTGTTTCATGTCCAGCCCAGTCCTCAGAGGATGCACTGTTCAGGGAGCCAGGGGCACTGGGTAAACCAACTGATACGTCAAACCAAAACTTTAATAAAAAATACGAGGGGGAGAGAGATGATGAGGATTTTATCTTGAGAAATTAGTTAAATTTATTTATTTTTCTTATGTTTATGTTCACCAGGATTACATTTTAATTTTTATCGTGCCCAGTTTTGTAAATGGAGACTAACGCAGTGGGTAAATATTTCTGCCTATTTCCCACTCAAGTCATGATGTCAGAGTGGTACGTTCTTTCCTTACCATCTGAATTCAGCAGTCATCTCTGAGAGGGCATTCCTTCTTTAAAACCTTCTGGGGCTTTCTTCACTCTCCCCTGACACTTGATAAATAAACAATTCCTGGGAAAGCAGCTGCCATCTCATCTTCCTTGTCCATTTCCGGTCCTTTGTGTACTTTCCTCATGGGTCTGACTGTCACGTTCTGCATTGGCCAATGTTTCGGCACTTGACTCAGACAGTTCTCCAACAGTATTTTCCCAGCTTCACCGATTGTTTCCTCTTTTGTAAGATCTGCAATAGAATCATTTATTCTGCCAAAGAAAGTATTTATTAAGCACCTACCAAGAGCTCTTTGGAAGCTGGCATATATATAGTAGTGAACAAGATGGTCCCCAGGTCCTTGTCCTCAGGGGACTTACATGCCTGTCTGGAGAGGAAAGCATGAACAGTGCTATGGCGAGAAACGCGTGTGGGAAACAGTATAGGAAATGGGGATCTGTGATGGCGGTGGGAGGGATGGCAGATTCAAAAGTAATGGTTCTCTTGAACAGCTATTACTGTTAACAAATGATCTCAAAACGTGTGGCTTTGCAGAACAGACACAGACAGTCCCCAGATTTTGTGTGTCAGGAATTCCGGGGCATCACGGCTGCGTGTTTCTGGCGTGAGGTGTCTGCACACCTGAAAGCTGGACTGGGGCTGGCAGATCCACTTCTCAGGTGCCTCCCTCAGACCCACTGGGAGAGGTCTCAGGTCTCACTGCTGTTTGCAAGAAGGCCCTCCATGGTGCTGCTTAGGCTTCCTTGCAATATGGCAGCTGGCTTTTCTTCCTGAAACCAGAGATGCAATGAAGAGCAGGGAAGAGCCACATGTCTTTCACCTGCCTTGGAAGTCACACTGTCATTTCTGCAGTGTTCTAAAGACTACATGGTCAGTGCTATTCCATGGGGGAGGGGATGACCCACGAGGTGAATTCCAGGAGGCAGAGGTCACTGGGCCCAATTGGAGGCTGGCCACTGCTGCAGGCCTCATGGGAAATGTGGCATTTGAGCACACATGTGGCAGATTGGCCTTGAACTTTCAGGTCTTCACAACTGTCACACAAAAGACTGACCAAGACTTAATAAGCTCGACTAAAGCCAATGTAAAGTAGGGAGAGATATTTGTGTGGGAATCTGTTTTGTTCAATTCATTGTGCCTAGTTTTACATCATGACACTCTTGTTACCATGTTGAACGCTGTAACTGTGGGGCTTGTAATAAAAAATCTTAGGCTAATCAGGATGCTTGGACTTCTCTTAACCTTGAGAGGCACCTTGAAGGGTAGGTGTTGTTATCTCTGTCTGAGAGATAAAGAAATGGAGACTGAGGTGAGGACGTGATTTCCCAAGACCTCGGAGCTGGCAGGTGGCAGAGCTAGGACTGGAGTCTATGCCTGTTTGCCTGAAAAGTCCATGTCCTTTGCACTCTGAATCCTCATCCAAGCGTTATGTCATCGTTCATCAGGGAGCCATTGACGGCAAATCAGTGGAATGTTTTCTTACCTACAGCACTGTCAAACAGTGATGGCGAGTTCTTCTTAAATGGAAACTTTGTTATCACAATGGCCAAGAAGGAGATCCGCATTGGGAAGGCTCTGATCGAATACAGCGGTTCCGACACCCTCGTGGAGAAACTCAACTGCTCAGGCCGCATTGAACAAGAACTCCTGCTTCAGGTAAATGTGTGGCCATGAGCCCACAGCCCTTTGCTTCCACTGGAGCTGACCAGGCCTGCAAACACCATATCCATTTTGTCTGCTCATCCCAGGTGCTGTCGGTGGGGCAATTGTTCGATCCCAATTTGTACTACTCTTTCAATGTCCCCATTGAAGACAGGCCCCCGCAGTTCTACTGGAACAGTCATGGGCCCTGGCAGGCCTGCAGCAAACCCTGCCAAGGTATCAGATTTCCAGTTGAGTTTGGGGGGTGTAAGTTATCCTTTTAGTGTGTTCATTTTTCCAGTTTTATCGACATATAATTGATATCATAATATTGTGTGTACGGTGTAATGATTGGTGTAATGATATATTACAAAAGGATCACCACCATAAATTTAGTTCTCACCCATCATCACATGTAGTTACAATTTTCTTTCTTGCGATGGGGACTTTTAAGATCTACTCTCTGAGCAACTTTCAGATATACAGCACAGTGCTGTTAACTGCAGTCACCATGCTATCATTCCCAGGACTTACTTATCTTCCAAGGGGAAGTTTGTAGCTTTGACCACTTACAACCCATTTTGTCCATCCCTACCCCTGGCCCACATCTCTGGTAACCACTAATCTTATCTTTGTTTCTATGAGCTTGGTTTTCTTTTTAGATTCCATAGTTCTTCTTTCTCTATCTGACTTAGTTCATTTTGAGGTGTTTTTAGTTGTTTTTTTTTTAAGGAATTGCAGTGTTTTAGTTATTTTTAAGAATCAGGCAAATACATGCTGTTTATACAACTTTCTATCTGCCTGCATTCTCTACTGTGCATTCTCTGAGTCTCTCTCACACTTGGCTGCTGGGGAAGCTTTCTGAGGGCTCTGTTAGCTTTCCTTGTCTAAATGTTTCACACATGCTGGGAAGCCAAACCAATTGGCTCTGTCACTTTCCAGAAACATCTATTTAATAGTCGTATGACATATTATTTATTTTGTTTCCTTTAGTCTGAATTAGGTGTTGGCAAACCACAGACAGTGGGCCAATTTCAGCCTACCTTCTGCTTTTATAAATAAAGTTTTATTGGAACACAGACACATCACTTGTTTATATACTGTCTATGAGCAACTGCTTTTGTCTCATAATGGCTGAGCAGAGGTCACTGGGACCACAAAACCCAAGCTATTTACTATCTAACTCTTCATAGGAAATGTTTGCCAAGCCCTGGTCTGAACAGTTTATGGAATAGGTTCCTCTCTCTGACTAATTTTCCCCTGCTTAGGAGAGCGGAAACGAAAACTCGTTTGCACCAGGGAGTTCAATCAGCTCACAGTTTCTGATCAAAGGTGTGATCGGCTGCCCCAGCCAAGCCCCATCACTGAGCCCTGCGGCACAGACTGTGACTTGAGGTAAGGCCAGTGTTTCGTCATAGTCTTTACTCCTGAGCTGTGCGGGTCTCACCGGAGGTCTCTGGTTGAGGAACAGGAGTACGGGATGTTGGTCTTTTGTCCCCATCCTTGTGTTTCTGTGAAATGGAGATTATCTTGCACCCACATCTGCACATTTCTTATTCCTCTTTTTTAAGAATTAAAAATAGCTAGCAAAGTATGGCACTTGCCAAAAGCAGCTTTAATTTGACCCTCACAACTCACTGTGTAGGTATGGTATCACTATGATTGCATCACATCTTATGCAAAAGTTTAGTTTGAAACTCAACAGAAAAGGGGGTTACTTTATCCCTTAAAATACCTGGAATAGTCTGTAATCACCCAGAGTGTATCCACTTCAGGGGAACTCTTATACACGTGAAAGTTGCAATGTGCCAAGGTAGACTCATAGGAATTGGAAGGAGATGTGTATATAGCTCTCTAAGGATCCAAACAATTCTGTATTGAAATCTGAGGCAAGAAACGGTGGGTGGGTAGAGAATGCTATAGTTTTCCCATTTGCCTATAAGCTTAATTGTGTCATGTTTGTATAGTAAGTAGCTTGGGGGTTGCATTGTATAGTCTACATATTAGTTAAATGCAAATAAGATGAGTTGGTGCTTTAGTCTCCTTTGACAGAAAAGAAATGATTAATATAGAATGGTATGGGAACTTGTAAAGGTCTCACCACAAGCAAAATAGACACTTAAGCACTTTGCAGGTTCCGCATCACCATTCCAAATCCTGTCAAGTGGTGTTGGCAGACCTATTGGCTAGTGGGAAGATGACAAGACATTCTCAAGGTTATGAGAGATGAGCAGTGCTGCAATCAGTTAGTCAAGTCTGTCATAGGAAAAGGAAGGGCAACATGGCACACATGCCACATCTTTGCGAGTCCTGGTCTTAAGTCTCTGATTTCAGAGCCGTGGCTCTCTTCTCACTGCTCTATCTCTCCAGCTGGGTCACTGACCTGCTTGTTCGTCGGTTTGTCAAAAAAGCATTGATAAAGGTCATTGTAGAAAGAAAAACCTAAGGCCTTAAAAGGCAGACATTTACACAGGCAGCATTAATTCTTGTTATATGCAATATCCATACAAACCCATTGCTTCAACCAATTGAGTTAAACTAAAGTTCAAGGTCTTTTCAGAAAAATAATTATCTAATTAATGCTGAACTGAATTAATCACTAAAGTTTAGAGGGGAAGCATTGAATTGGTGGAGAGATTCCTTGAAGCATAGCCTCAATAAATTGGGAAAGGTGACATTTTATAATTAACCTTATATCAATTATAACTAATAATATTGTAACAATAATAGTAACTATATTATTCAGAGTGGTAACTACTGTGCAAGTAATGAAAGAGTCAACCATTTACTAAGGATTTTTTTTTTTTGTATGTCAAACATTTTTTTTTGCCAATTTTTTTAAAAATCTCTATTGTTCAGATTATTACAGATGTTCCTCTTTTTTGCCCGTATACCTCCCCTCTACCCAGTTCCCACCTCACTCCAAGCCTCTTCCCCTCACTGACCTTGTCCATAGGTATAAGCTCTTTGTCCAGTCTCTTCCTGCACCCTCAACAGCCCCTTCCTTCCGAGAATTGTCAGTCAGATCCCTTTCCATGCCCCTGATTCTATTACATTCACCAGTCTGTTCATCAGGTTTTTTATTCATTTCATTATTAGGTTCACTTGTTGACAGATATGTATTTGTTGTCACTTTGTTGTTCATAATTTTTTATCTTTACCTTTTTCTTTTTCTTCCTCTTCTTAGTGAATACCCTTCAGCATTTCATATAATACTGGGTTAGTGGTGATGAACTCCTTCAGCTTTTTCTTGTCTGTGAAGCTCTTTATCTGACCTTCAATTCTAAATGATAGCTTTGCTGAGTAGAGTAATCTTGGTTGTAGTTTCTTGCTATTCTTCACTTTGTATATTTCTTGCCACTCTCTTCTGGCTTGCATAGTTTCTGTTGAGAAATCAACTGACAGTTGTATGGGTAGTCCCTTGTAGGTAACTAACTGTTTTTCTCTAGCTGCTTTTGCTCTTGGCATTTTAATTATGATATGTCTTGGTGTGGTCCTCTTTGGATTCCTTTTGTTTGAGGTTCTCTGCACTTCCTGGACTTGTAAGTCTATTTCTTTAACCAGGTAGGGAAAGTTTTCTGTCATTATTTCTTCAAATAGGTTTTCAGTATCTTGCTCTCTCTCTTCTTCTGGCACCTCCACACTTGAAGTTGTGCCAGAGGGTCCTTACACTATCTTCACATTTTTGGATTCTTATTTTTTTTTCCTTTTCCAGTTGGGTGTTTTTTGCTTCTTTGTATTTCAAATCTTTGACTTGATTCTTCGGATCCACTAGTCTTCTGTTGAATCTTTGTATATTATTCTTCAGCCAGTGTATGCTTAATTGCTAGTTGGTCCTTTTTCATATCCTCGAGAGTCTCACTAAATTTCTCCAAGGTTTCTAGAAGATTCTTGAGTAACCTTATAACTATGGTTTTGAACTCTATGTACAGACTTTTGCTTTCATCCATTTCTTTCCTTTGTGACTTGTTTCTTTGTCTCTGCATTTTGGCTGCTTCTCTGTGTTTTTTTTTCTATATACTAGGTAGCTGCTAAGTCTCCTTGAGTTGATAGAGTGGTTTTGTGTGATAGGTGTCCTGTAGGGCCCAGTGGCTCAGCCTCCCCAGTCACCTGAGGTAGACACTCTTGGTGCACCCCTTTGTGGGCTGTGTGCACAGTCTTGTTGTAGTGAATCCTTGACTGCTGTTGGTATCATTTGGAAGAATTGACTTCCAGGCCAATTGACTGTGATGACCAGCTGTATCTACACTGGAAGATCTGTTGCACAGGAGACACCCTTATGGGGCAGGACTTGCTTCCATGGGGCTTTGGTGCTCAGTGAGTCTGCCCCTTGAGTGTGTCACTTATGGATATGAAGAATTGTAATCCTGTATGGTCTCACTCTGTCCACTGGGTACACTGGCTTTTGGATCTCCAATGAGGTGAAAGGTCAGCAACTGTCTGGGGCCACCCAGCAGGAGCTACAGGGACATCTGAATATTCCTCCTCTTTGTATGGGGTTATAAATTGGGTGGAGTGGGGTCCCTTGGAATCACCAGGAGGGAGCAAACAGCAATGGCTGCCAGTCAGCCTGCACTGGAGAGGTCCCTGGATTTCCATGTCCCATGCTCCTGTGCAGAAACAATGATTGCTGCAAGCACCTCTGAGAGTAAGCCACCCTCACATTCCTGTCCCAATACCAGATAGTCCAGTTTCACCCTGTATAAGTCTGGGTCTCCCAGAGTCTCATTGGGAACTGAAGTTCAGATTAAAAGAGCAGCACAACCAGGTGCCTCCACACTTTTACCAGTCTCAATGCACTTTCTTCACCTCTCTAATTGTGGAACTTTCCACTCAGCCATCTTTCTCAGGGTTCTGGATGGTAGTTGTTTTGCCATTTGGTTGTAATTTTGATGTGGTTGTGAGAGGCAGCAAGTATAGGTGTTTACCTATGCCACCTTCTTGATTCTTCTTCAAGGATTATTTTTAAGTTATATATGATCCTATTAACAGTCTTTTGTTAATAGGATAGTTCTTATATCATCACATATCTACACTAATAAAAGAGAAATATTCAAATTAACTGTACCCCTGCAACATCCATAAGCCAATCAGGAGTGAGTATGCAAATTGACCCAACAAATATGGTGGGTCAATTTGCATATGCAGGCATGGAGTGATTGGGCAGTGCTATTAGGGGGAGGGCATGGATGGAGGGAGTTACAGGAGTGGCGCTCCAGCCCGGAGTGAGAATTTGTAGGCTCCTGAGTGGCTGGGAGTGAAGCCAGGGGAAGGAAGGCCTATTCTTGCATGAGTCTTCATGCAATGGGCCTCTAGTATATAAAATATTATCCTATTTATTAGTTAATATATTATATCAATGTCCTATTTGTCTTATTAATAATCTAATAAGCAAACACAGTACCTAAGTATTAGTATTATTACTCTAAATTAACAAATAAGGAACACAAGGTGAGAGAAGTTAAGCAAATTGCCCCAGGTCACACAACTAGTTAATGAAGGGGCAGAATTTAAATATGCTCTGTCTGACCCTTGAGCCTTACTCTTTAAAGAGAGCCGTTTTCATTTTGAATTCAGGCAAAGTGAGTGATACTCCTTGATCTCATTTTATGTAGCTTTTCTTCCTTTGTGAAAAGAAACACCTCCCAGAACATTCCTGCCCCATCCTTGTTCTCTCTCTTCCTTGACCCCTTTGCTGTCATTTGTGCACTGGCTGGGTCAGGCCAAAAGACTAGGAGACTGTGATGATGGGGGAGTCTTGAGTGACAAGTGCAGATATTGTGGGACTCCTGCTGCAGCACTAAGCATGCTCCTCTCATTGTGGGAAAGACAAGTTTTTGCAAAGCATCTCCAGTACTAGGAAATGACCTTACCAGTGGGGGGGGGGGAATAAAAAATTAAAAAATATATATTTTTTTATATATGTATAAAATATATATTTTTATTTTTTATTTTTTTATTTTTTTTCTTTAAGAACCTGCTTAAGTGTACCCAAGGAGCAACAATTTGAGGTGGATCTTATGTTTGAACTGTTACTTCAAGGAATTAAAAATGCTCACTTCAAACAAATTCCAGTCAGCTACCAGGTAGTTGGTAGTGATGCCAGCTAATCTGATGGCCTCCCTGAGTTTCTCCTTCACTGGAAGCTCTCAGATATAAAATCACATTTAAAGCAAATTTTAGAAAGCAAATACATTGAGAGGGTGCCTCAAATCCATGAGATTTACAAAGAATTACACTGAGTGGCCAGATTATCCTGATCTCTGAACACATAATAATCTGGCCACTCAGTGTGTATGTGTGTGTGTGTGTGTGTGTGTGTGTGTGTGTTAAAGGCCTAGTGCATGAATTTGTGTGTGTGTGGGGTCTGGCCAGGGGGAGGGGACATGGGTAGTTGGCAGGTCTGTCTGCTGGTCGAACTCCTGGTCAAGGGGAAAATTTGCATATTAGCCTTTTATTAGATAGAATATACACTGAGTGGCCAAATTATTATGCATTCAGAGGTCATAATAATCTGGCCACTCATTGTATATGGCAGATCTCAACTGGATATCTCCTCAGACTGGTTGTGGTTTTTGAGGAGGTATGTGATACTTGAACTTGGCTAGAGAATAAAACACCAGGAACAGTAGTAGTAATTAATAGCTACTTTTCTTGGGTGGGTGTCATGTGTGTTCAATGCTACACATGCCTGGTCTTCTCATCTTCCCAGTAGTCCCATGAAAAGAATCCCATTTTCCCCATTTCACAGAGAAGGAAGCTGAAGCTTGGGGTTAAATTACTTACATGGGGTCTATAGCTAAAAACTGTTAGAGCACGCGTTCTCACCTGAGTCTGATTTCATAAATCATCCTCTCCCTTTCATTAAAAATCATTTCCTATGACCAAGGTGAAACCAGGATTTAAAATCTTTTCATTTCATCATATAATAGGGATGTCAAAGTTGCTATTCCAAATTTCCTGTTCAGAGAAAGGCATCATTTTTATACTTAGCTTAAAAAAAGAAAAGCTTTGACTCTACTGAAACCAAAGAAAGACAGCAACGCAGGGCACAGGCTTGGATAGCCACCATGGCTGATGAAAGAAAAGACAAAGGAGTGGTAGCCATGTCTTTTAGTGGGAACACCTGGTGGAAATTGTTCACTGAAAAACACACACAGACCCAAACCGAGCCCAAAGGAGGTGTTTTCTCTTTCTTCTGTCACCTGGACAGTTTCTATAATTGTGATTTATCCTGAGTATTGCCAATTGGCTGTGTGCAAAGTGAAGACTGAGGAGAGGATTGTTACTGATGGTCAAACTCTAAAATAGTTGTGCCCAAAGCATGTTTGCGGAATCCTAGTTCAACGAGATGATCACTGGCCGGCCAGGATGTTTGACTGTCTCCTCCCCTGTGTGGACGAGTGCCAATGAGCATTCTGAAGGCTTTGAGAAATTCTGCATGTAGAACTCTCCTTAAATCGTAGCTCCCAAAGTAATGCCACATATGCCCATAGAGACAGCATATTTTTTCTGTTTCCACTTATTAACGGACAATTCGCTTTTCTGAAATAGAGTAACAAAATACAGTTGTTACATGAAATGAACCGAATGAATTCAGAACACTGTAGTTGAGACCGACCATCTTTGAGGGAGAGGCTGTGAAGCAAAGGATCGAATTTTGAGAGAACTTTCCCAGGGCAGTGTATGACCTTTGACACTCTTCCAGGTTCTCTGCTCGGATTCCGGGCATTGTGTGACTATCAGTTAGTCTCCACTGTGCTTTTCAGCCTGCACTATGGGGGCGGGATTCCTGCCTCCCTCATCCAGGATGGAAAATAACCTTTCCACATGGAAACAGTGAAGAAGGCTAAGAGGCAGTAGCCAGGAACCGAAGAGCAGATGAAAGTTCCAGATGCCTCTGCTGAACTGGTCGGGGCTGGCCCCGAGGAAGTGAGGGTTCGCCCTGATTAAACTTTGGCAGGATGAGATAAAGCATTGTTTTACTGTCCCTCATGTAACATGTTCCGATTAGAGCAAAATCCCATTAGCCCACTTTACATGCCAAATATAAAAGTAGGTCAACTTTGACCTGCTTGTGAGCATTAGTGAGGAATTCCGAGATAAGCATGTGTCCAGTATTGTTTTCTTCCCACGTCCTCACCCTGCACAGGGAAGGATTCTTGGGGCCTCACCAAGCCACTGAATTTCTGAACAATACAAAATTAACAATAAAGAACAAATTCAAATGAAGATGATAAGGAAAGCTATCTTTTTCTATTATTAGATTTAATAAACACAATATATTTCAAGTTTATTTATTTAGACTATTCTAAATAAATTCGATTTAAGCATTTTTTTCTTTAAGTACTGACCATGTTCCTGAGCACTAAAAGAATTTATTATCCCATTCTGAGCACTTGCTGTGTGCCAAGAAAAGTTTCAAAGATCTGTAGATTCAAAACTAGTTTTTAAAATGTATAATTGTAGAGCAGTAAGGAAAAATAACAAGTAAAACACAGAGGAGTTTGAAGACAGTACAAATACTCTCTAGAGCAGTGATTCTCAACCTTCCTAATGCCTTGACCCTTTAATACAGTTTCTCATGTTGTAGTGACCCCCAACCATAAAATTATTTTTGTTGCTACTTCATAATTGTAATGTTGCTTCTGTTATGAATCGTAATGTAAATATCTGTGTTTTCCGATGGTCACCTAAGATTCATAACAGAAGCAACATTACAATTATGAAGTAGCAACAAAAATAATTTTATGGTTGAGGGTCACCACAACATGAGGAGCTGTATTAAAGAGTCATGGCATTAGGAAAGTTGAAAACCGCTGTTCTAGAGTATTATGTTATAACTAGAGACCCGGTGCATGAAATTTTGTGCACTGGGAGGGGGGAGGTCCCTCAGCCTGGCCTGCACACTTTTGCAGTTCAGGAGCCCTTGGGGGATGTCCGACTGACAGCATAGGCCCATGTCTTGTGGAGAGTGTGCCTAAGCCACAGTCAGACATCCTTAGTGCTGCTGCAGAGGTGGAAGAGGCTCCCACTATCTCCACTGCACTCACCAGCCATGAGCCTGGGTTCTGGCTGAGGGGCACTCCCCCTGCAGGAGCGCACTGACCAACAGAGGGCAGCTCCTGCATTGAGTGTCTGCCCCCTGGTGGTCAGCACACATCATAGCAATTGGTCGTTTTGCCATTTGGTCAATTTGTATATTATTCTTTTATTATATAGAATGATGAACACCAGTCATTACATATTTGTACAGACTCATAGAATGTACAACATCAAGAGTGAATCCTAGTGTAAACTAGGGGCTTTGGGTGATAAGGATGTATCAAGGTAGGTTCATTTATTAAACAAATGTACCACTCTGGTGGGGGAAGCTGATAATAGAGGATTCAGTGAGGGCAGAGAGAGGACAGGGAGTATGTGGGAAATCTCTGTCCCTTCCTCTCAATGTTAGCATGGACCTAAAACTGTTAAAAAAAAAATAAAGTCTCTTTTTTTAAAATTGAATAATTGAGTTGTATAGATTATGGTCCTTCTATTCAAATAACTTCAGGTCTTTACTTGAAGTAATGTACACAATTTAGCAAGCCTAACTCCACAATTACAGTCCAAATAATCTATTCCTTGCCCTAACTGGTTTAGCTCAGTGGTATTCCTTTATTACTCACAGAATGTTCACTGTGCACTTTCTAGCACAGGCCCGCATGAAAGAGGTTTCTGGAGGTTCCCAAAGTAGTTCTCTGTTTGAAACAGTCTGCTTGATATATGAAATGCTGGGTAGCATGAACCTTTTAAATATAAAATTGTTCTTTTGCTCTATTGATTTCTAGTGTTTTTTTTTCCCTTTTGGTTGCTTGAATTTTAGATTGACTGTATAAGGAGAGAAACTTTACAAAGACAGAACCTCTAGTTACCAGTCTGTGACTTCCATGTACACTGGCAGCCATGCAAAATACAGGGATATGTTGGTTTAAAATTGGATTTCAATAACTGACCATGGTTCCATGGTGATGGAGTTAAGGGGGAAGATGAAATCAACTCTTTCCACCAGCTGAATGTAGATGAGACATGTATTTAACAGAAGTCTCGATGTCTTTCTGGTGTGCACAGATGGCAGGTGGCCAGCAGGAGTGAGTGCAGTGCCCAGTGTGGCCTGGGCTACCGCACGTTAGACATCTACTGTGCCAGATACAGCCGACTGGATGGGAGGACCGAAAAGGTGGATGACAGTTTTTGCAGCAGTCATCCCAAACCAAGCAACCAGGAAAAATGCTCAGGAGAATGTAACACCGGGGGCTGGCACTATTCTGCTTGGACTGAAGTGAGTGGCTTCTCTCTGAAAGACAGTCTTCTCAAGTGCTGAGTCCAATTAGTGGATGAGGATGAGTCAGCTAATTCACTCCTTAGGACTGTGTTGAGAAACTCTATGTAGCTGTGTGGAAAGAGTACCATAATTGATATATAATGCCTGAACCCATTCGAAATATGCAAAGAAGGGTGCCATGGTTAATCTCTAATGTCTGACGCAGCCATGGCATGTGGGAAATTGGGAATGGTCCACCTACTCAACAGCTCACTTTCTCATATCCCATGGCCATTCCTAATTTTATTTTTCTGTGCCCATTGATTGACCAGACAGTTCCAAAATAACCTCCAGATTGGCCAGTCTTGGTTGGTTGGTTGTGTCTTAAGGGCTGGCAGAGACAAACGAGCTCAGGCAGGGTCTCAAGCATGCTTGGTAAGAAACTTGTTTTTATTTGATTTTTTGTCTTTTCAGTGTTCTGAAAGCTGTGATGGTGGAATCCAGAGGAGAAGGGCTATTTGTGTCAATGCCCAAAACGATGTCCTGGATGACAGCAAATGCACACATCAAGAGAAAGTCACTGTTCAGAGGTGTAATGAGTTTCCTTGTCCGAGGTGGAAATCGGGAGACTGGTCCGAGGTGAGAGGGCAAGGTTGTCATTTTCCCTGGGTCATCTCTGACATTCCAACTCCAAGCCCTTCCCCCACACCCTCTGGGTGGTTCAGGATTAAACCTGCTTCGCCTTTCCTGCACGTTCTATTGAGGAAACGACCTGAGTCCTCCACCCACCTCAGGACTGCCATACTGGACAGGAGGGTCCACTGGTGGCTTCGGAGGCACCGCCAGACTAGCTGCATCACCTGCCACGGCTGCTTTTGTTGGTGATTTTGAAGTTCCAATCTCTTGTCTCCTCTCCTTTCCTCTTTGAGCCCCAGTGAGGTCAGTTGCAAAGGGAATCCAGGCCTTAGGAATTATAAAGACACACTGGCTTAGGCCTACAATAAGTAATAAGGTGTCCTGCTTCCTCATCTGTAACATAGGAGAATCAGACCCCAGCAAGTGGCCTCTCTCGTGTATCCACCCAGGTACTAGTGGAAATGGGAAAGAGAAAGGTCCGCTGGGCACTCCGGGTTTATGCCTTTCAGTCCCTTACCTGGGGAAGCATAGGATGAAGCTCGGTGGAGCCTCTTTCTTGCTGTTAGTGCTCACCACTAGCATACCCCTGGGGCTCTCACCCAGTGGTGACTCTTTCCACCTTCCTTCTGGCCAGAAAGTGGAAGGAAAACCAAAGTTCCCTGATTTATGGGCCAAGTCAGGAATGTGGGGAAGAGGTGTTTCCTGTTAGCTCCCTCTGTGTGCACTTCCTTACCCCATCCACACAAGTGCTGGGGAGCTGTTCACCTTTAGTATCAAATACAATGTGAATCTTAAGAGGACACTGTTAATGCCCCTTTAATGCCAGGAGAGCAGTGGTGCATGTGCTTTAGCAGTGTCTTATTCTGGACAATGACCAACAAGCCCCATGCTTTCACTGTTAACAAGCTGCCTTCTCTTAAACCACTGTATTGTTTTCAGAAAGATGAAAGAAGGTACTGGGTTTATTTTTCTTAGATAGCTAGCATGAAAGTAAGTAGCATTTCAAAGTAAGTATCAAACTTGTGCAAGAATGCTTGATAAAGTGCAAGCCAGAGTTCTCAAATTATAGGATATATTTAGTATGATCCAGCATTCCATAGCTAATAAACATGTTAATGATTCTCCCTGGACAGTGAGATTTGGGGATCGCTGTAGATTTCTCTAATGTTTTTCTGTACTTTTCAAGTTTTTTACAATGAGCATAGACAATAGCAGTGATTATATTTAATATTTATTAGATGAACATGGAGTAAGCACTTTAGTTGGGTTTGTTTTCATTTAGTTTTCATAAGTCTTAGCAGTAGGCACTATTGTCCTCCTGGTACAGATGAGAAAACTGACCTCTGAATTAAAACCCAGATTGATCTTACTCTGAATTTCCCACACCTGACTCCCTCAAGAGAAAACTGTGAATGCTTCTCTTCAATACTTCAGAGCTGTGCTTGAAACTGGAATCTGTATAAATAGAGTGAGTGAATGAATGAATGAGGGAATGAGGGAATGAGCCTTGCTATTTTCCACCAGTGCTGGGAGAGAGGAATTGCTGTGGGAAAGAGCACTCCTGTTCCTGCTGGTCAGGAGTGGCCCAGGACCCCTCAGTTCTGAGAGGTGGGCCTGACTGGCTGTGCTTCCATTGCAGTGCTTGGTCACCTGTGGGGAAGGGCACAAGCACCGGCAGGTCTGGTGTCAGTTCGGTGAAGATCGATTAGACGACAGAATCTGTGACCCTCAGACCAAGCTGGCCTCCGTGCAGACCTGTCAGCAGCCAGAATGTGCGTCCTGGCAGGCGGGTCCCTGGGGACAGGTATTTCAAAGATAAAGTTCTTAACTGCATTCTTTTCTTTCACCTGGAGAGCGCTTACAGCGTGCATGCCAACAGCAGACCTCACCGCTGGGCCTCAATGTTCTGGGCCCAACAGGAGAAATTATGCTCCCATTTTGCCCCACTTCCCAGGGTTGCCCTGGCCCTCCTGCAGCCAACTGTCCCCTTTGCAGACCCACGTGCCTGTCTCCTTTCTGGGATTAGAACTAGATTGAGATACAAGCAATGGAATTTATCACAACAGATCTGGAGTTTGGCTGATGTTCTCTTCTTGTGTGTTCTGTGTATCTGTCACAGAAAAAGGGCCAGCCCCAGCATCTTTGTAGGAGGGTCTGGACTGGGATTAGGATAAGACGTTGTGGCTCCCATTGTCGTGTTTCCAATGCTCATCTCTCATAAATAAATCAGACTGTTCAAACAGATTAATTAGGTCCAAGGCTGCAGAATCATCTTGCTTTACAAGAGTCTTTTCTGAGTGGGTTTTAACTCTTGACGAGACCTGCTCTTAAAGAAAAGAGTGGACTTCTCCCTGGCGCTTGCAGTGGAGAAGCCACTGCTCTTGAGATTAAGTCCTTCCCAATATGGAAGCAAAAAGCATTCTGGTCCTATTTAAGTAGCTCTCTGGGTTCTCAAGGGAAGCAAAGCAGCTGTCTGCTGTCTCTTACATAATATCTTGAAGAATGACTCTCCTTCCACATGGTCCAGTCCCAGCTTCGGCCACTTCATTCCACCAGCTGACTTCTTCGTTTCTGTCATTAGCATCCGCACTCCCGAATTCTCCTCATTGCCCAACATCCCCAGTCAAAACATGGGCTGATCACTGCAAACACAGGGAGAGTCCACACCCACTTCTCATCTTGCCTCCTTTTTGTCTCCATCTGCATAATCTTAGGGAATGGGCAGAGGAGAGATGCACAGCTCAGGGTCGCTGGTAAGACTGGAATAGAGCATCAGTTAGAACTGCTGGGCCTGTTTTTTACCCCTGTCCACACCAGACCAATGCTAGCTAGAGATTGGTTCTTCCTTTGCCTGAATGTGCAATTCAGGGCAACAGAATATTGTTTTTTAAAATATTGTTTAAGAGTCATGCCTGTTCATAAGAAAAATTTTGTTAAATGTTATTTATCAAAGAGCTGAGACCAGTTTGGCTCAGTGGATAGAGCGTCAGCTTGCGGACTGAAAGGTCCCAGGTTCGATTCCGGTTGGGAGCATGTACCTTGCTTGCGGGCACATCTCCACTGTGGGGCATGCAGGAGGCGGCTGATCGATGTCTCTCTCTCATCGATGTTTCTGACTTTCTATCTCTCTCCCTTCCTCTCTGTAAAAAATCAATAAAATATATTTTTTTTAAATGTTATTTATCAACGAGAAGGAAACCAAACATACTTCTAACTCTACACTGCAGATATTACATTATTAATGTCTATATGATTTTCTTATAATATTTTATAAGTATTTTTATACTATTAAGATTAGACTTTGGTGTTTTCAATTGAAGTAAAATTCATGTACAAAATTAACCATTTCAAAGTGAATAAGTCAGTGTCATTGAGTGCATTCATAGTATGCAACCACCTCCTGTGGAAATGTCTACTTCCAGAACATTTCCATGGCCCCCAGAACACTCCCTTAGCAGTTACTCCCTGTTGACTCTTCCCTGGAGCCCACAATCTACTTTCTGCCTCCATGTATTTACTTATTCTAAGTATTTCTTATAAATGGGATCATGTAATATTGGACCTTTTGAATCTGGCTCTTTTATGTAGCATAATGTTTTTAGCACATTGTAGCACACCTCTTTACTCTGTTCCTTTTTATGGCTGTGTACTGCTCCATTTTGTGGATATACCACATTTGTTTATCCAGTCATCCCTCATTAGATATTTGGGTTATTCACACCTCTTGGATATTGTGAATAGTGCTGCTATGAATCAGTGTCCTTTTTAGTACCTGATTTCAATTCTTTGGGGAATATACCTAAGAGTGGTGTTGATGAGTTATGTGATCCTTGTGTGTTTAACATTTTAATTACCAGTTTTCCACAGAACCTGCACCCTTTTACATTTCTACCAGTAATGCACAAAGGTTTCAATTTATCTATATCCTTGCCAACACTTCTTATTTTCCCACTTTTTAATTATGACACCTAAGTTTTTTACTTGTATTTTTCTAAGGACTTGTTGGCTATCTTTTCATGAACTTTTTGGCCATTTGTATATCTTCTTTGGAAAAATGTCTATTCAAGTCTTTATCCCATTATTTAAAATTTTGTAATTGTGGTAAAATACAAGTAACATAAAATTTATCAGTCTTACCATTTGTAAGTTTATAGTTCAATAATCTTGAGTATATTTACATCACTGTGCAACCAATATCCAGAACTTTTCATCTTGCAAAATGAAAACTCTACCCGTTGCCCTGGCCACATTGCTCAGTTGGTTGAGCATCAGCCCATACACCAAAAGGTTGTAAGGCTCAATCTTCAGTTGGGGTGCATACATACAGATGGTAATCAATCAATATTTCTTTCTCACATCAATGTTTCTCTTTCTTGCCCTCTCTCCCTCAAATCAATAAAAAACAAACAAAAATATCCTCAGGTGAGAATTAAATTAAAAAAAAAAACCTACCATTAAATAACTGCACATTTGCTCTCCACCCAGCCCCTGGCAACCACTAGTCTACTTTCTCTATGCATTTGACTATTCTGGATACCTTTGGGAGTAGAATCATTATTATTTGTCCTATTGGGACTGGGTTATTTCATTGGCATAATATCATCATTTTCTTTCTAAAAGCTTTAGGGTTGAAACTTTGTACATATATATCACACTTTTTTATGCATTCATCTGTTGAAGGACACTTGGGTTGCTTTCATTTTTTGGCTATTGTCACTAACACTGCTATAAACATGTATGTATATTAATCTCTCTTTGAGACTCTGCTTTCATTTCTTTTGGTTATATGCCTAAAAGAGGAATTGCTGGTTTATATGGCTATTTTATGTTAAATTCTTTGAGGATCTACCATACTATTTTTCATGGTACTGGTAACTATAGTGTGAAAGGTATCAAAATTATTGAAATGTAGTCTTCTTCTTCCATAGGTTCACAGTTAAGGAACTGAACTCCTACAGGTATAATTTCAATGGAGATAGAAATAATTTCAAGTATTGTAGTGATAATTTTTACAAAGCAGGATTTCCTACTTTTACCTAATTTCTTTGGCCGCCTAACCCCTGGTCCACAGTGATGGAACTACTTTTTCTCTTGTAGAATGCTATGTGGAAAGTAAGGGAAAGAGAAATGTTGCTGAATTGTATATACTTGTTTCTTTCCCCCAGTGCAGTGTCACTTGTGGACGGGGATACCAGCGAAGAGTGGTGCAATGCTTCACTGGGACCTATGGCATGTCAGTGGTGGATGTTAATGTCTGTAACGCAGCAGCTAGACCAACTGAGGTCCAGGTGAGTCTCCTTCATTCAACTCCCTTATTGGCTTTGGGCACTGAGATGCCAAAACTTCCCAGAGGTTCCTTTCATAGGCATGTCTTTTCATAGGTAAGTGTGTAGGTAGAGAAAACGGTTGATTAAATGGTTCTGGATTTACTTATTTGTTATATTTTTAATCTAGTATCTTGATATACCAGTTTTGTTCTTCTCTGGTCATTTGAGATGTGTGTAGGTTTGATTCTTATTCTTATTGGATGGCAAATGTTGATTGATTGGTGTTATTTTCTTTGTTGTTTTAATGATTTCAACATAAGGTTCAGCAGATAGTGTTGTATGTTCAGGCAACAGGTCCTGGTGCTGGCTTGTTCCTACATCTTACTATTGACTGTGCTCTTGAGGTTCTTAGCTGTGTGCATGTCTGTGTGCTGGAAATACTGCAAACAGTGGCTGCTTTATATCTCTGCCCAACTTGACATCAAGTTGGTGGCTTGAACTAGCCATGGTGAGAGTATTTACAGCGCAGAAGTCAGCAAATATTATATATTCCAGAGCTTTATTCACTGGAATAAATTTTGATTCTTTGGATGTAAGAAGGTGATGGAGAAAATAGTAATTATGCAAATAAAACTTAAAAGAGTCTAGTGTCTGTAGCTGTTACGTTATGAATAGCAAAAAATTAAAGAAATATTTTTTCCGATATTTGAAAATTACTATCTGGCTCAGCAAAGAAATTGTTCATGTTATTGGTGAATGAGCCAAGTTTTTACAGGCATCTTTATTTTTTCACTTTCACCTTATGCTTAAAAGTAAACAAAACATCAACTAACATTTATGTCACTTGTCTGGCAATTGCAACCATAGTTTGTGAACTGATTGTAGAGTTCAGCAAAAATCATCAAAACTATTCTGTGAGAATCAATTGGCTGTATGGAATTTTAAATGAAGAATTCTATACTTTATTGTTATTTGTAAATTGTATGCTGCATATTTTTTATATCAGTAAAACTTATAATAAGCATATATGTATATGTATAAACATATATCTATCTACACAAAAACGTGCATACCTTTTTCCTTAAGAGCTAGTTGGCGATCACTCACCAGCACACCACTCTGTGTGGGCCTTGATTTGTGCATCCTTTTTTGTAAAGAGAAGACTTGGGTTTGTACATCAGCTTTGCTAATTGCTGAAAACCAGATTTGAATACAGACTCTGCCCAGAACTAGTGCTCCCAGGCTCCATCCAGCAGGGCAAGGACTCTGTGTAGACATCCTTAGTCTATGCATGTTGCCATGGTTGTCTATGGATGAGGCGTGTCAGAAAAATAAAGGATATAGCAGGGCCACTTGTGCTGATCGATTGGCCAAAGACAACTTGTGAGTTGTGTCTTCTTTATTTTTGTTACTTTACTGGAATACTTCAACCCACCATATTATATAGGCCTGTGAAATGTTAGCTATTACATCTGAGCAGTCATGAAGGAAGGACTTAGCAGGTCCCTTAGAGATTCAAAACATACATTTCTCTCTCAACTATTCCATAATATCCCCTGGTCGAGAGGGCAATCGTATAGTTGCAGCATGTGATTCATTTCTTCTTGGTAAGAAAATATCCCTGGGGCTTTCTCTGGACCATGGACAGAGGAATAGGTGAGGTCAGAATGTCCCATTCAGATCATAAACTCCCTGAAGTCAAGGATGTATCCTTCTCCCAGCACTTCACACCATGCATAACATCAGAGGCATTTTACGGACAGGTATTTAACCAAAGAATTTTTGCTAACCACTGAGGCTGGGAGTGATTGTGAGCAGGTGTACTCCTATTTTCCCGTTTGTAAGTCTGGGAATATTATCTACACACAGATGGCCTCATTCATTATAGGGATTCTTCTCTGGAGTGATTGAGAAGTGTCATCAAAACCTAGTCATCGGAATATGGAATGTACCTTTTCTATCTAGATTTGACCTTCAGGATCTCAGGAGTTATTTTTAAGTAAACTCAAAAAGCAAGTTCATGATCAGTGAATTCTGATTAAGAAACTAATTGAAATTTGGGAACAAAGATTGGCCTTCCGAATTTTGAAAAATTAACTATTGATAATTTTAAAAGTATATTCTGCTCTTTCCCAACTAGACTGCCATTTTACAATATTTTTTTCTCTTTCCACTTGAAAGGTTAGTAAATATAGTTTTAGAAATCATTAAATAGACCTCTCTAAAAGGTGCCCACAAATTGACTCTAATTATATTCCATTTACAGTTAACAAAATTGGGGGTTGGCCAGTGTGGCTCGGTTGATGGGAATGTCATCCAGTACACCGAAAGGTCACGGGTTCATTCCCCAGTCAGGATGTATATGGGAGGCAGCCAATCAATATTTCCCTGTTAAATTGATATTTCTCTCTTTTTTTCTCTCTCTTCCCCCGTTTTCACTCTTTCTATAAATCTACGATTTTTTTTAAGTTTTTAAAAAAAGAAATTGGGTCTGAGATAGCATGTTACTTGATATCTCTCAAAATCACACACAAATCTGAAGTCTTGGAATTTTCAGTTTTTCTCTGCCATGACCATGAAAGAGTGCATTGACGTTAAGGTAACTGGTGTCCCCCCTTCTCACATCTAGGACTGCGAATTTCCATCCTGTCATCCTCTGCCAGCTGTCCCTGAAGCAAGGAGGAGTACGCATAGCGCACCAAGAACCCAGTGGCGATTTGGGTCTTGGACTCCGGTAAGAAATCGAATGGTAGAAGCTGGGGCAGTGGCAGGGGGAAGGTACTCTCTGACATGACTGTAGAAAGTGGATCACTGTCCAGGTAGTGGTTGCCTCCAGTAACATTTCTGCATGATTTTGCTCCAACACCCAGTGCTCAGCCACCTGTGGAAAAGGGACCCGGATGAGGTATGTCAGCTGCCGGGAAGAGGACGGCTCCGCGGCTGATGAGAGTGCCTGCACAGCCCTGCCTCGACCACTGGCAGAGGAGGAATGTGTGGGGACCCCCTGTGGCCGGTGGAAGGCTTTGGACTGGAGTCCTGTAAGCAAGGGAATTTGGGGACTGGGGAGGATTGGGGAGCAGTAAGGGGGAGGACTAATAGGAGATCTCAGATGTCGATGGGTAAAATTTAAGAATCGGACTTACATTGTGATTTCAATCATTGTGCTTCATATATGTGCAGCTGGTATAAATCTTAGCCAGGTGTACAAGAAATGCACATTTAAAAAAACACACATGTAAATCAATTTACAATGGACACAGGCCCCTATCCTGTGGGGCTGAATGGAAACCAGTCACATCAGAATGTCCTAGGTGTATACGGTACCCAAAGTGGCAAAGTCTGGGTGTCTTCTGCATCCTGTGGTCCCTTGAGGTCCAGTGGTTCTGGACTTCCCTGCCAAGAGTAGGCAGTGAGAACTCTTCTCCGGCGCTGCAACCCAGCCTCTGTGCATATCAGGCACCATCTATGGGATTTTCTAAAAGTAGGAAAACCTTTGTCTTCAGGTAGCTACTGCTTTCTGCTTTGTCAAAACCAGAGTCTAGAAAATACAAACTGAAGATAGGCGAGTTCAGGAAATACAAAACGAGGATAGGCGAGGAGACATCATGAGGAAAATGGAAGCTAATATGTCAAAGATATCATTACATGTATATAAAATGTGAGAGGTAGATTCACACAGCTGTGTAAGCATCCAGACCTGGTCATTTACTACATGACCTTGAGCCTTAGTTTCTTCTGCTCTTTAAAGAAAACCAAAAAATACCTACCTTCAAGGTCGTTGTGAGAATTATTTGAGATTATATATATTCAATATTTAGCACAAAGTAGGTGTTCAATAAATTATAGATAATCTCATCCTCATGCGTGAGTCTCCAAATACACATAGTAGTACATACATACCAGGTATAACTGTTTACTCACTGGTGTTTGTTAAAGCTCACTGTCCAAAGAACAGTGAACAACAAAGTCCTTGCCTTCAAGATTATTCCAATGGTTATTGCCTTCGAGATTATTCCAATGGAGATGCCAATCGCTGAGAAAATGAGAAATAGGTATGTGATCTAGAACAGGGGATGATTCTGTTAAGTACAGGGCTACTGTAGCAGAGGAATGTTACAGAGAAAGCTGGGACGTGCTCTCAGATAAGGTGGCCGGAAAAGGACTGGTGTTGATTGAGCAGGACTGAGTGAATGAGGGAGTAAGCCACGTCGGTACTCATGCGGTACAGCAGGTGCACCTGCCTGAGATGTGAGTGTTGTTGGCAGGTTAATGAAGCATCCAAAAGGCCACTGGGCTGGTGTGCAGGGAGTGGAGAGTGAGAGGAGGAGTGTCAAGGTGATAGCTGGTGGCCATATCACTGAGGGTCTTTAATTCAAGTAAGGACTTTGGACCTTGAATTATGTCCAAAGGGGAAGAAGATGTTCTCTGACATGACCATAGAAAGTGGATTACTGAACAGCAAGAGACTGATTCTAACAACATTTCTACACTGTTTTGCTCAAACACCCAGTACTCAGCCACGGGTTAGAAAGGGACCTGGAAGAGGCATGTCAGCTGCAAGGATGAGGAATTGGAGAGTCACTGGAGGGAATGACGTGATGTGACTTTTGTTTGCAAGGGTCACTCTTTGTGACATATAGATAGCAGACTTGGGGAGAGGATCAAGGTTATAAGCAGGAACCCACATGGAAAGCTACTACAATAGTCCCATCAAGGGAAGATGGTGGCTTGGACAAGAGAGGTGATGGAGGAGGTGGTGAGAAGTGACTGGGCTGGGGTTATGTTTTAACCACTGAGCTAAATCATTTCTCAATGAAATGGCTATAGGATGGGAAGAAAAGGGAGGAGTCAAGGATAGCACCAAGGTTTTGACCTGATCAACTGGGTGAATAGAGGGCAGTTTACAAAAGATGCACATTCAAGAATTCATGACTGCCGAATGGCTGACCCTTTCTCTTCCTGAACATTCCCCGCAGTGTTCCGTAACATGTGGTCAAGGTAGGACGACCCGGCAAGTGTTGTGTGTGGACTACAGTGACCATGTGATTGATCAGAGCCAGTGTGACACAGATTATATCCCAGAAACTGCACAGGACTGCTCCCTGCCAGCGTGCTCACGCCAGACCCCAGATAGGGGCTTTGCTCAGCACCCTTTCCAAAATGCAGGCTATCACCCCAGGAGCCTCGGCCCCAGCCAGACCCACGTGCTTGGGGGGAACCAGTGGAGGACCGGCCCTTGGGGAGCAGTGAGTATGACTGAATCTTTTCCTAATTTGCCTTCTTCTCTCACTGGAGGCAGTGTTGGGGTGCAGTGGGGAATGGACTAGAAACCCCTATGGAGCATTTTTTTCTCACAAGGGTTGACATGCATTTTTGCTTGTTTGGGGGTGAGTGCAGTGGGTTCATTGCAGTCCCTGAGAAGGTGTTGCAAGCTCCCTTGACTGGTGGGAAGAGAGGGTGTCCCTATCTGGTGCAGTGGCCTCCAGAAGGCCCTGTGAAGGCCACAATGTGGGAGCCTGGGGCATTAAAGAAGCAGAGGCACTTTTCTGAAAGGGAGCACTTCATGAGCCTCATTTTCCTTCTCGCTGTTTCCCAGACTGGAGAAGTTTTAGAGTGGGTGGCAGTATATCATTGTCCTGGGTGAGGAAAGGGTGACACAGGAGGCTAGGTGAAATCGGAGCTGAAAGGGGAAGTAGCATGCTTCATGCACTTCGAGCCTCAGTTTCTTTATCTGCAAAACAAAGTGAACCATCATTCTGGCTTTGCTGGGCTGTAAGAATTAAATACAATCATGCAATTAAAATGCTTGGCACTCTGCATGCCACAGAGTGAGACCTTAATAGATGTCAGCAATGATCTTTATCGTCATCATTGTCCTTCAAGTTGAGGAGACCTGGAAAAATATCTAATATTCAAAGGAAAGATATGCTTTTGAATTGTATTTTTTTAACTAAATAATTTTTTTTTAATGATTACATTGTGATTACTGGCCATGTCTAATGAAACCGCAGGGAGTGAGGAAGCACGGCCTGCAGAATAAGGGCTTACCCATCACTTGGGGTCTTCTTTCTAATGTTTTACTGCGTTTCCTTCTAGTCCTGCTAATTGTGTATAATTATGTGTGGACTAAAAAGGATTAGAAGGAGGCTGTCTGTTTCTCACGTGGTTGTTCAGGGAGTCACACTGACGCTCCGGGGCTTCTGATTAGCCACGGCACATTTGCAAGTGTGGGTTGTCTCTGGGCCAAGTGGCTGGGACCTTTGCCATCCATCTCCTGCTCCTGGCTTGCTTCCTGCTTCTCTCCCTTCGCCTGGGCTCAGAAAGGATGTCAAAGGGTGATTCAGGGAGGTAACCACAGGGTGTCCCACAATTTTTGTGATTGAAGAGTACGGAACGCTTGTAAGTGTGTCCTAAGGATAGCACTAGAAAGTTTTTAAAAACCATTTGAAAGCTGTTCTTATTTGAGACTGCATTTGGGAAAGTGCATTCCTTTAAGACTGAATGCTTCTGCCCTGGGTGGAGTTCCCAATTAGGGAGGATTAGGTAACCTTTCCTCAGCAGGGGAAGTACCATTCTTCCCCTCCCAGTGTGCCTGGATTTTGTTTGAGGATTTTTTTCTAAGTTAAGGACCATGATTTTTAGGCCTGACCTACTCTCAAGAGCGTGCGGGAATCTTCCTGCCTCCCTGGCAGAAAAGGCAGCAAAGAATCATGAACACGAAAGAATGCGAATTGCGAATGTCAAGTTTGTACTGGATTCTAGAGTAAGGACCTCATTTTACACCAGATTTTGCATAAACGTGAACTCTGTGTGCAGTTTTCTATGTGTTCTTAATTAGAGGTCTCTGGTTGCAAGAAAAAGAAATTAAAACTGACTCTTTCAAGTAAAAGCATTCACTTAGCCCTGGCACAAGCAGAGACCCGAGCACCTTCAGGGTTCTAGCTCTGGGTTTGCAGTTTCCTTCTGCAAAGGGCCAGATAGTAAACATTTTTATCTCTATGGGCCTCACAGTCTCTGACACAACTAACCAGCGCAAAAGCAGGCATAGACCATACATGCACAGGCATGGCTGTATTTCAATAAAACTTTATTTATAAAAACAGATGGCAGGCCAGATTTGGCCCTCGATTTGGCTCTCGGGCCAGGGTTTGTCAAATCCTGATCTAGATGGACCAGTAACTAAAGAATAACTTTATTAAGGAGTTTCTGTCTTAATGAATCCCTTTCTCCTCTGAACCACCCTTGAGTTATTCTACTCGGTATTCAAATTTCCAGGTGAGTCTGATTGGTCTGGCTTGTTCCACTTACTCACACCTTGACCAGGGATGGACAGAGTATTTTAATAGACAAGGTCCTAACAAGGTTCCTTACCAGAGAATTGTGCTACCAGATGTAGGGAAATATATGAGGCAGGTAAGATGTTCCTTACCTCTTGCTTTTCTAAAGACCATTTTCCTTGTTTCGTGCAGTGGGGATAATAGGAGCAGGGCTTTGTTCAATGTCTACCTAGAAAAATATATCATCTAAAGAGATTAGGAAACTTGTTAACAAAAGAGGGGCCACAAGAAATTCTGCAACCTAGGCACAGTGGAAGTGCAACACTCCATCTGGGGGGCGGCAGGTGGGGAGGGGGAGGATATGGACTCAAGCCTGCCCTGGGTTTGGAAATGTGCCATGTGATTTCAGAGCTGAGCGGTTCAATTGCTTGGCCCCCATGGAGCACTCTCTTCACTTTCTATCAGATCCTCAGGAGGAAGCATCTGATTGGCGAATGAGCAGCTGTAAATGAGCTTGCCTTGGATCAGGGATCCATTCTTGCTCCACTGTATTGAATAGGGTAGCCTGTGGCTTACAGAGGTACCAATTCTAGAAACATGAATGGAACCAGCAATAAAACCTGAGACCAGTGTTGTGGGAATCACAGGGACATGTGTGATACCATTGAGCCCTCTCTCGAGGAGTTTACCATTTTGTTGGGCCACAACACTCACAGGAGACTTAATAAAGGAATAATACAAGATTTTATTATGAAGGGAAAAATTCAAGGGACAGACGATATATTCCAAATCTATATATGGAAGATCCTTCCAAATATTTTAAATTCTGGTCCCAAACAAAGCTAATTAAAATAATAGTTCTCTGTGGTTTTTTGTTATGTATTAAGCTGTTTCAAAAGTAGAAAACTAATATTTTCAAGTTTAGAGTATGTACACTAGACCATCTGAGAATAGAGGTAGAATATTTTAAAACATTCAAAAATTACCTAAATTTAAAATTACCTAAATATTTTCTCAGACAGAATTCATAATCTATTTTCTTGCTTTATACATGTTTTAAAATTAAACCCAATATATTTTTAAGCCACTCATATTTTAACAAGCCTAGGTAGGGAAATTGAACTGAGGTCCAATGTAATAAGCAAACTACATTCACATCGTTTTAAGGAAAAAGCTGACCAGCAAGAAGCAGTATTGGCAGGTATTTTGAAATAATGCAGGTGTGGGCTGAGGTTTGATAGAAAGCACAAGTTAGTCACCAGAACCCGGAACTCAAAACATTGATGCAAATGCATTTGAGATGATAACTTGTGGGAATTGCTTTGCTTTGAGGACTAGATGGTTATCACACAGGCAAACTGTTAGGGTCAGAGTGAAGAATACTAGCAAACACATTGGGTTTCAAAAGATAACACAGTTATGGGAAGACAAACACACTGAAGATGTAGATAAATAAGAGAGCTATGAGAAGCCCGTGTGGGAAACAAGCTGCAATGCAAACATAATTCTAGGAACAACCATGAGAGGGAGTGCCAGACTGAACCTCCATCTGGAGAGAGGTTTGTCCATATGGCATTCAAGGAAGCTCATTTGGAAATAGAAATAAGGAAGAAAAATCTTGCTGCCACCAGCCCTTCAAGGAGACCCTATTATGAAGGGAGAGATGGGAACATTGCCGTGAGAAACTGATGTCTAAGGGGTGCTCCACGCAAGTGAATGAGTTCATATGAAAGCTTCAACAAATGGCTTTTCGTTAAGCATGTCATTTGACTCCCCTGTTGTAAGGGAAGTCCCAGGTTGGTTCTAAATAAGCACTTGGGATTTTGAAAAGAAAATGCTTTCTCAGTAGACTGTGGCATCAGTCCATTCCTGTGTACCTGTCAGAGGCCTAGAGAAGATAAAGGAGGACCATAAATAAGGCTGCTTCAGAAATCACAGCACATTATCACTCATAGACATGTATGGAACACCGACATGTGCTGGACACCTCCATTAGACATTTATCACGGACACCTACTCAAGGCCTAACGCGTTCCAAGGAGAAGCATGTCTCTGCCCTTGGGGTATTTATTTGAAGATTTGCACATTAAACAGCCTCACAGAAGGGAAGTTCTTACAATTGCTTTCTATCCATTGTGAACGATTTCTGCTACATTTGCCTCTGACCTTCTCATCAGCTGTTTTTTATGATACTAAAATGGAAATCAAGGTGAGGACTGACCTGTTGACTGGTGTCTGATGTGTTCAGTGTTCTAGTACCTGTGCTGGCGGGTTCCAACGGCGTGTCGTTGTATGTCAGGATGAGAACGGATACACCGCAAGTGACTGTGTGGAGAGAATCAAACCAGATGAGCAAAGAGCCTGCGAGTCTGGCCCATGTCCGCAGTGGGCTTATGGCAGCTGGGGAGAGGTGAGAGTCAAGGCCCTTTGTTCGTGCTTTGGAAAAAACAGTAATTTTGCTGACCAAACTGTGTTATTGTTCATAGTTTATTCGAAGGAAGAAGAACTAGCTCCAGTTAAAGCTTCTTTATTTCTGGAATTAACTAGGAGATCTGTCTTAATGCTAGACTACTTTAAAAGTACATTTTTGATCAATTATGGATAGCTTGATTACACAGGTTAGAAAAATGAGGAAAGAATGCAGATAAATGCTAATTTAAATTGTTACCCTCTGCTAGTTAAAAATGGAGGAAACTTTTAAAGTGATTGAAAATACATGTACAATTCGTCAATGGAAATGTTGCCACCTTCTCCATAACTTTGGGGTGTTTTTGATACACTCTTCTTCTCATGGTGTAATCTGTCATTATTCCAAACTCCGGATAAAACCACAATTAATAGGTTCTGTTCTTCTTATTAAACATGGAAGTGAATAACTAGCTGTATTCTCAAATAAAGATTCTTCAGCTGTTACCTTTTAGACCTTTCTAAAGAGTTATCTGCTATGACTGATGAAAGACAATAGAGTATTTGGGCCAGAGAAAACTGGGTACCATCCCCAGCCTTGTAACATTGCCAGACATCTGTATCCTCTTCTATAAATGGGAAAGATAATGGTATCAACTTCATAATATTCATGACTATTATTTGAAATAGTGCATGTCAAATGCCTAGGCCTTCAATCAAAGTCAACAGCTATGATACAAATTATTATTAGTATTAATAATTATTATGATTAGCATCACTAGCATTATTAAGTGGGCTTTCGACCTCTATTACATGTAGGGCTTATATACTTACTGTTTTGTATTTAATTAACCAAGAAACTATGTCTCTACTTTTGAATTTACAGGGAAATCACATATTTAAAGCTTCTGGAGTTTTTCTATCTTGACTGTACAATCTATATTAATAAAAGCGTAATATGCTTATTAGACAGGATGTCCTTCTGGACGACCTTCTGGATGAAGCCGAGGCTGCGAGGGAAGCCCAGGTCCTGGGTGCCAGGGGGAAGCTGGTGCCAGCAGCTGGGAGGAAGGAAGGCCTACTATTACATGAATTTCGTGCATCGGGCCTCTAGTTTATAAAATAAAACATGAGGATTAATATCTTGGAGACCCTGATGCCAAGGCGGGGGAGGCAAATGAAGTGGTTGGGCCTACTAGTGCCCCTGGCTAACGGGAATCTTGTCCACATGTTATGGTTTCCCACTTACAGCCCAGTAGTCTTGGGCAGTCACATGAAGGTTTCTGTTGACTTTAATTGACAGTGCGTCATTCTGGAGGGCTTGGTTGAAAGGCAGGAAGGGGGAGTCAGACTTTGAGAGTGATGTATCATGGTTTTCCCAAAACTCCTTAAAAAGCTGTGTCCTGTGGGGCCCATGATTAAGCTTCTGTCATTGGACTGGAGCCAGGAGAGAGCAACACTGGCGGGAATGCTTGCTGTCAGCAAGGACCAGATCATCCAGATTCTGCGGGAGATCTGGCCCTGGCAAAGCAGGGAAGCCGCCTGTCGGTGTTCCTGGAAGTGAGCAGAGCGGTTTCATCCAAGAAACACATCCGTCCCTGCCTTAGAAATTTGCATCCAGCCAGGAGTTAGAACCTGATCCAGCAACCCATCACGCTGGGTGTTCATCCCTGGGGAGGGTCAGAGTTGTGCTAAGATTTGGAGATAATGTAAAATAGCTTCTCATAAAGATTGGCATCCCAGAACAGCTAGAGGTTAGTGCAGCTTCTTAGAGGTTGCCAGGAAGTAAAACTGGCTAAGTCATTATAGTATTTCTTTTAGGTGGTACTGTGTGTTGTTTTGCATATTTGATGTTTGGTTTTATACTGTAATCTTATTCTAAACTCTTGCTATTAAATGTACCTTATCAGATTAATTAACCTCTCTTAGACTTAGTTGCCCCATATGTGAAATAGGGCAGATAATTATTCTCTCCTCTGGGTGAGATCATGTCTCTAAGAGCTTCCGTGCAGGGTGAGAGGAAGCCTTGAATAAACAGTACCCACATTGAGCCAGAGTGCACCAGTCTGTTGTAAGTCGGCTGTGGATAAGTCAGAGTTTTGTCCAATTTGCTTGCCTTGTGTCATGGTAAGCTTTGGCTGAGAAATATTTCTTATGGGAAAAGAAAGTTTGCCATTGGCTGTTCAGGCAGCTAACTGTAGTCTTCCTTTGTCTCTGTGCAGTGTTCTAAGCTCTGTGGCGGAGGCCTGCGAACCAGGCTGGTGGTCTGTCAGCGGCCCAACGGGGAGCGCTTTCCAGATTTGAGCTGTGAAATTCTGGACAAGCCTCCAGACCGGGAGCAGTGTAACCCGCACGCTTGTCCCCAAGACGCTGCATGGAGCACCGGCCCTTGGAGTTCGGTACGGCCCTAACTCTTAATGTTTGTTGGCCAGACTGTCTAGCTGACACACCCAATTCCAAGGCATTCTGAGGCCCTCCTCTGGGACAGACAGTTGTCTGCTCACAAGGGCATTCCCTGGCGATCCATAGTCTGTTGTTTTCTTCATATTGATACACAACAGAGTCGACTTTTTGTGAGATTGCCAAAGCTACTCTGCAGAATGCATGCGCCTCCTACCAGGGAGTAGCTTCCTTCCCTAGAAGAACTAGGTAAGGTATGTTTGGTTTTTTAAAAGAAACTAAGTACCTTACAGTAGTTGGTCAGCTCCAAAGTGATTTAAACAGACAGCTCAATAGCAGCTGACCTTCCTTTCCTTAGCTATGGTTGTTTTGACTTTGGGGAAAATACCCACTTATTGAGGCCAAAGCAGTGTTTTCTGCAGTGACTCAGGTACAACTTTCACTACAATCACCTCAAAGGTTGTGCCCATAAAATAGAGGGAAATCATTTGAAAAATGCAAAAGATTAACAGTGGACTCCGTGACCTGGTGCTTTTCACTGTATCTGAAATGTCCTCTTTCTTCCATGAAGACACGAAGCCCATTTGAGACCATTTTTTTTGCTTTGGACCTAGGCTTCCTTTGCTCTGTGCTTAGCTGGCACTGTGAGCTGGTTTGCCGCTCCGCACGGGGCAAAGTCTGGAGCAGCTCTTGGCACACAGAAGGATCAGCTTTGTCAAAACAATTCTTCGGCGAAGTTGTGCCATAACTTGTGGAGCCATTAGGGCCATTTCAAGTAAATGCACTAAACTTTCCTGTAAATACATTAATTGCACTGAAGCTTAAATCACATTATATTAAGTCATATCCAGATTTTTTTTATATGGTTCTAGGTGTAGTCATAACTCTTCCTGGAACCAGCTTCTAATAGTCAAGGTTGCCGTATCCCAGGTTGACCACAGTGATATAGCCACTGCACCTTGGAGTCAGTAGGACTCCAGAGGCATTCAGCATGCCATCTAACAGGCACTATTTTCCTGGACTACGGGGGTTTTACTAAAGAGCTTAGACGTGCCAGAATCAGATGTACATTTCACTTGGAGCATCTTGCCTGCGGTGCTGACACCCCCAAAGTGAGCAGTTTGCAAAAAAATAGAAATTCCAGGCCTATCCTCTGGCATTCTTAACTTCCCTAAGTCACCATCACATATTATTCCTCATAAAATTCTCCCTCTTGGTCCCCGTATATTTTCACCCTGTTCACTCAAGCCCACAACAACACAGCCAACCAAGTGCGTTTCAAAAAATCTGCTAGCTCTCTAACAAATTGTTTCTTTAATTTGACCAAAAAAACATCTAAACCTCAAAGGGTGTGTGTCTGTGTGTATACCCAATATAATACAATACAATAATGTAATATATATTGTATATTGTATAGTATAGATACAGGGTTAGGCAAAATTAAGTTTACCCTGTGATATACTATATAACATATATTGATTTCCCATAGTGTTCTCTTCTTAGAATCCATTCTAAATTCAGCTCAAATTTTTTTTACACAGGATCACCACCCTCTCCCACAGTTATAAGAGCTCAAGTGCTTAAATTTTAAAATTATGATCTGCTATTTAATTTAACTGAATACTTTACATTATTTTTACTCTAGATGTTCTTCTTGGGCCTACAAAAGTTTTCTGAAACACATAGAGTGAAAAAGATAGAGACTTTAACCCTCTATTACATACATTTTGCTGCCTCTGATTTTAGTGCTTCCTTTGTAAAGCGATCATTATTCAAATATATATTTAAATACCTCTGCGATCTAGTAGCAAGGCCATTCTTCCAAGGCTTTTAACTATGATTTTTATCAAAAGCATTTTATTTAAATATATTCATTTGTAATATATTACTTTAAATATATGTAAGTCTTTTAGATTCTTACAGTAGGATTTTTGTTTTACTTTTTTTGATTTTTTGGGGTAAAATTTCATAGTAATTCTAAATTTAAGCATACCTCAGTGAATTGTGTTATTAGCCATAAAGCCACTCCTATGATGGAGACCATCATTGTAACTGACAGTGAAATTAACAACAACAAAAAGTACATTTGAGGTGCTAATATGTTGCTTTCAAAGGAAAGCACACTAGGTTTATGAGAGACCAAGGGTAACAGTCCTTTGGCCACTTGCTTTCTCTTCTGTACCCACACACTCCATGCTGGAGGTAGTGTCAGAAGCAATGGCCTTTGAGCAAGTAGGCCTTTTCAAGGTCAAAATGGAGATAGCCTGTTCAACAGTTCCAACTAAGGAGCACTATTTAGGAAAGAAACTCCAAATCATTGTTAGGTTCCCAGTGTCTAAAAGGAAGCTCCTGTAAACATAGGGTTCAAGCCTGTTCTAGACTTTATTTCTACCTCAGGTCACTGTGGATTAAGTCATGATTATAAGAAACATCCTCAAAAATTTAGGCTTCTCTGTTTGCCTTTTCATGTATGCTTGCACTCTTAGTTGGTACTGTTTTTATTGAAATCACGTTCTTCCACTGATAGGCCTTTGGGTGGCTCCTTCAGCTGCCCCAGCAGTGGACTGTAGTGAGTGTACATGCCCCCTGACTAGAGGGGTGCATTGGAAAGAGAGCTCCGTACTGTCAAATGCAACTCAAAATAGGTTAAACACCCACAGCCTTCTAGAGTAAGCTGATTCATCGAGATAATTCAAGTGAAAACAGTAGCTAGGTGAGTGATGTCACCCCTGCAAGCTAGTCCCATTGCATCCCTCTTTGGCCACGCTCCATGTATCTGCTAGCTGACTATCTTGCTGACTGTTCTTGCCTCTGAGAAATTGCTCATTTATATTTTCCATGACAAACCTCCAAGCAGTCTCTGAGCCTTGCATTAGGTGATTTGGAATAATGCTTGTCAACCCAAACAATGAGAATTTATGAAGGAACTGTGCTTTTATTTCTGCATAGCCAACTTATGAATTTTGTCTACCTCATTTTCATAGTAAAGTTTGCAGCTCTTGTAGGTAGAAGGAGGAAATGTTTGACATCGGCTATTTTATCACCTCACTGAATCTCTCTCTAGAAAAATAATAAAGATTGTAAACATTTCTACTATATTTTCTGAATATGGCTTTAAGCAGCCAAGCCTGGTATTATTTGAATATTTTGAGCAGTACAGATTTCAATGTGTTTATATAATGAAGTATAATTTATTTTTCCACATTATTTAATTTTATATACAAATGTTTTAATTGGTGTTTACCAGTAGATTGTAAAGTCATATAGGCTATGTGAACTAGAAAGGCATTTGTGTTTCTTTTGGTTTTAAAAGGATACATTTTAATTTTGTACTGGTATATCCCCTGCAACCTATCCCATTCCTCTCCAAATCTGAGTAGCCAAATGACAACCTTTATGTAATTGGACATTTTAAAATGTATATTCTAAAGGCATACATTTAAAAAAATTTTGTATTGGAGATGATGCTTAGTGATATAAACAAAAATATCTGGAGCTTAACATTTGTTTTCTTTTCCTTTTACTAATACCGCTGTTAGATTCACGGAGTATGAACAATGAAATATGAATGCTCCATTTAGTGAATTTATGGATAATGATAAAGCATAGCCAGAAGACAAGCGTGTGATTAGAACAAATGGTTCTGCACATGTAAGAGAAGATAGGTATAGGAAAAAGCTCCCCGAAATTCATCAGACCTTATTCTTGTGTTCAGGTAACTGTAAAATACTTCCACATTTGTCAGTTCTGTTCTTTGTTTGCCTGCAATACATTTCAGAAATCATTTCTTATTAAAGAAAAATAAAGAAAACACTAACAATACACTTGGAAGTTTTAAGAGATCCTGCACTTTTCAAAAAATTATAAATCATAAATATGAGCCCAGACACCTTCTGGTGCCACATTCTCTACTGAGCCTCCAGTTTTGATTGTAATTTATTATGGTAATTGAGGATGCAAGGATCCAAATAAGGGAGTCCCTATATGAGTTTGACGTTTTTATAAGGTGCTGACTAGGTGAATATAATAACTTTATAATGTTATAAGGTGAAGCTAATACTTCTTGAAAGCATATGATCAGAGCTGACATTTATTGAGTATTAACTATGTATCAAGCCAAGTTAAGCAAGTACACATCACATTTAACCCAGGTTACCCTATGAGGGAAGTGTTTTTAATGATCTATGTGATAATCTAGTGATAAGACTTCAGTGTCAGTATACTCACTGTATTAGTCCTGCTTATTTTGATTGAAACAAAGCCTATGTTCATAATGAGATTTTTGAACTCCTATTCATATTTGATAAAGGATATGCCTAACATTCAAACTCCATCTCACCTCAAACTTATTGAGCGAGTATTGACTATCCCTGTCACTCCAATGACAGAAAATCCCAATTTGGTCCTGTTAGCAGCCAATTCCCATAACCAGCAGTTATGACCACTTCAAACAACCAGTTATGTTTAGGGAATGGCAAAACACATTTCTCTTTCATTTTAAAGAAATCATGTTAGCTAGATTAGGATGAGGATGGAAAGATTAGACCATAAGAAACATCACATTAAATGCCATATGCATTGTTTATAAATCTGAGATTTTTTTTTAACTAACAAAGACACATCTTAAACATACTGCTTAGTGCCTTTTAAGAAAAAAAAGAAAGAAAGAAACATTATCTGGCTTATCACTATGATGTATAAAAATAAGATAGATTTTGAAATCAAAACATTACATGTGAAATTACTAAATTTACCTGAATGTAGTATAGATTACGTCTCTAAACACTCATCTAAAAATGTATTCAAAACAAGCCCAGTGCTTGCCTGCATCTAGTTCATTGGAAATAACACTTAGCTGACCTTTTTTTTCTAGTGTTTTAGTGATTGTTTGCATGTCTCAGACTCTGTTCCTACCTCTGATAGCTGATATTTCATGAGAGCTTGACAGGTTTCCACTTTTACAGTTTTAAAAAGTCCAAAGGCAGGGCAGGCGGCAGGGGCGGAGGGGTCCTAGGCCTGAGGAGGAGTGGGCCTCTGCTGACTCATGTCAGAGGCGCCCTCAGGAATGAAGAGGATTGGAAACTGGAATGTGGAGTGGGAGGTGAGGTTGAGTCCAAGTCTAATTGGCTGGTGGGGAATCCTGACCAGTAAAGGCAGTCAGGGAAGATTTATTTTATGAGGGAAAAGTAAAAAATTCTGGGTCATTTCTTAAAAAAATAAAAGTCATTCATTTCTCAGCAAATACTTTTTGTGTGCCTCCTGTGAGCCAGCACTGTTCTAGGTGCTGAGACATAGCACAAACAAGGCAGAGCTATTCATTCCCGTGGAGAGAGAAAAACTGGTATTAAAGGAATAAAATTACATATGTAATTAAAGAACTGACCTTTTTTTCCCCTAGAAGCCTCACTAAACCATAGAAATAAAAATAAAAAAATACATATTGCTATTAGGATACACACACATGCACACACACACATACATACACACATGGTGGGCAAAAGAAGGTTAATTATAATAATAAATAATAATACAAGAATAAACTTTCATACTTTCATGTAGTCACAACTATAAATCTACTTTTGCCCATCCCTTGGGGAGGGGGAAGCAATATATATATATATATATATATATATATATATATATACACACACACACACACACAAACACACACACACACACACACACATATATATATATATATGTGTGTATATATATGTATATATATTGCTGCTAATGAACTTTGTTTCATAAATACAAATTATTGATCCCATCTTTCCTTTTAAATATATACTTGCCCAATCATTTTCAGGGATAAATGTTCCCTAGCTAATGGCATGAAACCTTAAAAAACCGCCCAGCAGGGAATATGCTTCTATTGGCTTTTACACTAGAACCCAGAAGTGAGTTCAGTGGCTTGGAAGCCAGGATAATTGAAGGGTTTGGCTTCCTGCCGCTCCCTGCTGAGGTTCCCAGCGCCCAACACGTGTGGGGAGCTGTGGCCAAGAGCAACTCTCCCCACTTTGGTTACTCAGTGGGTACCAATGTCTGGAACGTGTGCATTGCC
This sequence comes from Lasiurus cinereus, assembly GCA_011751065.1. Taxonomy (NCBI): domain Eukaryota; kingdom Metazoa; phylum Chordata; class Mammalia; order Chiroptera; family Vespertilionidae; genus Lasiurus; species Lasiurus cinereus. Next base: position 8,061,449 of record JAAGEH010000020.1, read on the forward strand.
ACCTATCACCTTTGCTTCTTAATGTTTCCTCTAAACTGGGATCATTTCCATAGATGGTTTTAATGACCACAACTTCCCTTTCTAGAAATTTCCTAGGGCAGCCTAGGAAAGAGTGCACAGGAAGATGTTTGGAAGATAATCAATATATACAATAACAATTAAAACAACCCTACAAAGCCATCATTCTTAGCCAGATCTGCACCCCCTTTCTCCTCAGGAAGAGGTTATGCCTTGGCCAGCACAGCCCAACAACTCTCTGCAGAAATGTTGTTGAGGGAAATGTTGTCTGGCTTTGCTCTTCAATATCAAGCCGCTAGCCACATATGGCTAATATTGAGCACTTGAAATGTGGCCAAGTTCAACTGAGAAGTGCATTTTGAATTTTATTTCATTTTAATTACTCTAAGTTTAAGCAGCCACCTGTGGCCAGTGACTACCATTCTGGACAGGGCAACCTAGCAAACAGTGCATCTTGAGCAATTAATAACAAACTGGCAAAGAAGCCAATAAACATATAAAAATAAGTGGGAAGAAAAACCCTGGCTCAGCATAGAGGAGACACTATTAGAATGCCCGTCCCTGCAGTGAGTGGCATTCTCTTGTCTTTCTGTTTTGTGCTTTGTTCTGGAACACTTCCGTGGGTGTTCCCTGACAGCTGGGTGTTAGAAAGCAGAAGACAATAAAAAAAGAGAAGCTATCAGAACCAGCTGTCTTGGGTATAGTTACTCCGAGGCTTCGATGTCAAAACAGCTGTTAAAACAAATGCTGCTCTTGTGCAGCTTAGAGTTCAAGTTCATCCTGGCAGTAAGTTCGGTCCAGGAGAAAGAATGTTTATGTGTGCAGTGGGCTGGAAGGGTAAGGCTTGATTGATGCTCATCAGGAGAAGGCCAAAATGGAAAACACTGGGTAGCTACCTGGTGGAAACCCAACTCCCACGAGGGCCGAGGGCCATCCTTTGAAGGAGAGTTTCTGGAAGGAAGCTCTGCACAGGTGCTGAGCCTAGTCCGTGGAGGCTGAGCCGTCAGTTTTGCAGGGCTCTCTGTCACAAACTTCAAAAGAAGCACAGTCGAGGAAGAGCTGCCTCCATCGCTGTCATTACCATCAAGTAACATCCACAGCGTTAAGAAGACCCTTGGGCTCATTCACATTCATGCTCCATACTGATTGTCTCCCAGAAAGTAAAATGTATGCAACAACATTGGCTGCAGATTGGCTAATGATGTCATCAACTCCCTTTTCCAGTGGCCAAATACAATTTGTTTGGTTCTTTCCTTTACAGCAGGGGTGGGGAACCTTTTCTCTGCCAAGGGCCATTTGGATATTTATAACCTCATTCATGGGCCTTATAAGATTATCAATTTAAAAGTCAGCCTGCTCTGTTTGGTCAAACATTTAACTAACTCACCCTTAAAGCCATGGCAGGGCCAGACCAAATGATTTTGCAGGCTTTATACAGCTCACACGCAGGATGTTCCCCACCCCTGCTTTAGAGCAATGTCCTGAATTAAACTATAAACCATTCAGAAGGGTTTGTTTGTTTGTTTGTTTGCTTGCTTTACACTTTCATGAATTTATTATTCTTACTCTTAGGATATCTGTGCACTAAAATTGGAAATGATTCAAAAGTTCTCCCTGAGTTCACAGTCCTCTGCGCTATCTCAGAAAGGGGATGAATGGGCAGCTTTATCCACAAAGAACTGCTTTTCCCTCTTTTAGTTTTGTACAATGTGTTTCCCTCCATCATCATAGGGAGGACTTGTGTTTTTTTATTGCACCAATCACATTTTGAAGCATTTGCTTTTTGCTGGGAATTATGTAACTAACTTAACCCTCTCTATCTAAGTGGAGTTAGCACCATCAGAGAAGTTAGCCAGTTGGCTTTCAGTCACACTGCTGGGAAATGGCTGATGCAGAATTTGAGCCAGGGCCTTCCAGATTTTCAAAGCCCTGGTTTTACTAAGATACAGTCTCCTCGTATTACTGTTCAGTCGGTAAGGTGGTGAAATGCAACTTCTATGGAAAGAATGTCTACAACCTAAGATTTTCTGTCCCAGTTTGTAACTTAAAGCATTCTGGAATTATTGAGCCATTTATGAATTTTGCTCAGAGGTATAAGGGGATGAATATGAGAAAATTGTTTCTCTTAAAATTAAAACAAGCCATAAAGAGCAAAATTTGGGCCTACTAGAAGATTCTGAGGAAGGGGAAAAAGCATCCAGTTTTGAGTAACAACACATTAGTTGATGTTTCTGACATTTTAATATGTAAAGAGAACTTCAGTAATGGGAGGTTATAAATTGAAGTGATTTCTTTACTCAGAGATGTACAGATCCTGGTGATGATAGATTAGGTTTTGTTAAAGCCAGTTGGGGACAGAAGGAGGGTGGTCTGCAGATGTTTGTGGAGATAAGAGTTGTTGTAGAATGTGTATGCTGTGGTATACAAGTGAACTCTGAAAAATGATGAAATTAAAACGTATTAAAAAGTTATCTCACATTAATAAATCTGGTTGAAATAAAGCAGATGAACTGCAGTGAGATATCTCCACACTATTTCTTGAGCAGAAGCTAAGCTATAGGAGTTGCATTCTTCCTTTGCTGAGTCTTGCTCATCCCCATTGGTAAGACAGGCAGCCCCTCTGAGCTCTGTCCTGTAGCCTTCCTGGCTCCATTCTCATTCCCCCACTTCCGCTGTCCCCTTCAGTCTGTGTGCCTGTGAATGATCAGGCATAGTTGTGGTGGGGAATTGTGAATGATAAAGGGAAGGAAAATATAATGGGAAAAAGGGTGGGTTTGATTCCTTTTTCTTAGCTAGACGGAGGAAGAAATGTATGTATAGCCACCATGTTTCAAGTGAAAAACCTGTTTCTCAAATCATTTAATTTCCCTATACCTAAATATGTTTTGGGCTGAAAAGGCTCAGTGTTCAAACCTGCTGCCTTATTCAATGCAGGCAAACCAGAGACAATAGAGAAATGAAAGAATGAGCCCAGCTACTCTGGAACTGAGCTCCATATTGCACTGGCCTAGCAATGTGGAAATAAAGGACTAACTTGTAGAAAGGAATCATTAAAAAAAATACATAGGATTGTGTGGTAGTGTTGTGTCAATAGTGATTTTCTGACTTGGGGATTTGTGTGGTATTTTTGTAGGAGAGTGTCCTTGATTTGGGGAAATGAGTGTTTTGGAGATGACAAGATATGATGTTTGCAAATTGCTCTCAAATTGTCCAGAAAAAGACAAAATAATATTGGCATATATATTCGTATATATAGTGTCCCAAAAATGTATACACACCTTTGAATAATTACAAAGGCAGTGTTTATTAAAATATTTTTCATTTTCAAAATTGAGTTATCAGCTGTTATTAAAGTGGCCATACAGAAAGTGGCCAACTTTTCTGCCACCACAGCACATCTCCTTTCCCTTTTTCCAAGGACTAAATGTGATAAAATGTTGAAGTTGAGGAATCTGGATAAGGGGGTTTAAAGTTCTTTGTGATGCTCTTATAATTTCTGTTTAAATTTGAAATTTTTCAAAATAGGTTATTTTTAAATTTTTCTTGAATATAAATATGTTGAGAGTGTGTATTTTATTTCACAAGGAAGTGAAGAGTAGGTCTGGATTTATTGCAGGACTTTAACATTTTTGACACATTTTATGAAGCTGTTTTTAATCTCAGATTTGTGCTGTAACATCAATAAAAGTGGGTACTGCAGCCAGAGGTCTGCATAAACAGAATCCTTCCTAGTTTTTTATTGGCCTTTTCCCCGTGTCTTTCTCTTCCCTTGTCTCTGTTTCCCTCCCTCCAAACCTCTTTTCCTTTACTATCTCCCACCCAAGCAGCTAAAATGAAAGGCCTCTGGGAATGCTGTGTTTTCTCCTCTCCCTTTTCCAGGGAAATGCACTTTTATTGCAAGTCTTATCAGTAAATACTTGGACATACACAGACTCCTTTATTTTCTATCTACGGCTCTCAGTCCCAGCCAAGATTCCTTTAAAAAATAAAATGTGTACTGTTAGTTTTCCTTGCACTTAATAAAAGCTCTCTTGCAATCAGCTCACCTATTCCCACATTGCATTGGCCTTTTCTTAGTCAAATATTTTTTTTTTCTCTTTGGTTGTCTCTTAATCAGACTGGGAAAGCCCAGAATCCCCTCAGTAACAGCTAGTCATGGACACAATGCTTATTCATGGCAGTTGGGATCTCCATTGCTGTGCATGGGAATTGATTTCACATTGTACATGTCATGTTCTCTATAGATCAGGGCTTTCCTACCCTTTTAGCCTAGATCTTGACCTTGTTGGGTGGATGTTCAGCAGGCCCTTTACCACTCCATCCAAAAGAAGCTATGTCCCCTGCCCCCATCAGGTCAATTAAAATCAATTCCATTTTGAGAGTTCATTGAAGGACTTTCTCAAAACCTGGAAATAATTCAATGGTTCTCAGTTGGGAGTGATTTTTACTGCGATTCCCACCAGAAATGGACACTGGGCAGTGTTGGGAGATATCGTTCTGTGTCACAAATGGGTTGGGGGTGCTACTGGCCTCTAGTGAACAGAAGCCAGGGCTGTTGCTGAGTATTTTACAGTGCAGAACATAGCCCCCACCAATGATGAATTCCCTCACCCAAAATGCTGAAATGATGCAAGGTTGAAAAACCCTGCAGAGATATCTGGTGAAGAGACAGAGGACTCCTAGTCAAAAATCAGAGTTGAAGGCACAGTCGCAGGCCCCATGGAATGACACTGGTTAGCTATCAGAAAGCAATTCTCTCTGGAGAGTTAAATTTTCCATAAAATATTATGTGGGATCCCAGGAAGCTATCAAGGTCAGTCAAAGGATGAGCTGAAAATTCAAGATCTCCAAGTTCTCACCACACTGTGAATCTGCAAACCAGCAAGCATTGTCTCACATTCTTTCCTTAAAGGAGGAAAGATTTGCCTATGGGAACCCACAGGCTCTCTGCATGGCCACTTTGGCAGGAGCAACCAGCTTTGGAAAGAATGGCATAAATGAGAATGGGCATCTCTGAAAAAGCCAGGGTTAGCAACAAAATAAAATAAAATCTTTTTTAAAAAGAAAGAAAGGCTGAAACGGGTTTGGCTCAGTGGAGAGAGCATCTGCCTGAGGACTGAAAGGTCCTAGGTTCGATTCTGCTCAAGGGCATGTATCTTGGTTGCAGGCACATCCCCAGTAGGGGGCGTGCAGGATGCAGCTTATTGATGTCTCTCTCTCATCAATGTTTCTGGCTCTCTATTCCTTCTTCTTCCTTCCTCTCTCTCTCTAAAAAAAAAAAAAAAAAAAAAAAAAAAAAAAGGCAAGCAAGCAAGCCTGGGTTACTCCAACATGTTCATACAGTTGGATCCTTCTGATGGTGCTGATAGCTCATATGTACATGTTCCTTTTAATTTTACATTTCAAACAATAGTACCTTCCTCATCCATGACAGAATCTGCAAGTATGTCATGGTCCAGTGACAAGTTGCATATTTAGGTTTTTTTGAGGGGTTGTATTCTTTTAAAATTAGTCCTAGTTCACATTTTATCTAGGGAATAACAGACTACCTTTCTAATTCGGAACTAAGACAATGAATGGTCCAGAAAATATTCCGTGGGTTGTAAATAGGTATGAAGCAGGGTTTCCCTATCTCAGTGCTGCTGATATTTGGGACCAGATAATTCTGTTTAGCAGGACCCATGGCCTCTGCCCATTTGGTGTCAATGGCATATCCTCTTTGATGTGACAATCAGCAGTGTCCTCAGACATGGCCAAGTACCCTCTAGGCAGTACTGCCACCCCCACCCACAGTTGTATGGATTTCTTACAGAACTTTTCTTCCATGTCCTCCTGGTAGAGCCTGCAGCATTTCCCCAACATGTCTGATGACAATCCCTTCTTTCCTTCTCTCAGAAAGATGAATCTTTACATTGCAGAGATCATCGGGTTTCCCCACCAGTTTTTTAACTCAACACAGAAGCTGTAGGCAGGTGCCCAGCTTTCCCAGATGTGTGCCACTAATTAGCTCTTCAGGCCATGAATTTCCGTAGAAGAAAGTTTCTAAAGTTCTGCCACCACAGCACACCTCCTTTCCCCTTTTCCAATAGCCCCTGCTCTCGCAGGCAGTGAGTGATGTTCACTCAACTCCATCCCCCATGCCACAGACACACATGCAGACTCAGAACAGCAGCTCAGCACTGAGACTGTGCGTCAGGGAACATTTCAGGTGATGCATCTCCTGGCCTTAGAATGACAATCTCTCAACTCTTCTCCAAAAAGTTCACTAACAATGGCCACACACCTGGTAGTGACTCAAAGGCCCTGAGATGGAGGAGACATCTACCAGTAGAGGAAAGGCAAGCCAAATGGACCCAAGTCACTGTCATCAACCTCAGAAGTTTTATGACAGGACCTAGCACTAAGGAAATACTGGATTTTCCCCATAAGAAGTAGACTTGATTTGACAGGAGACTGCAGAAATTTTTATTAAAAGAAGACATGCACATTGGTGCCCAATGTAGAAGTCTTGGTTTTCTAGCCAGCATGTAAGGGCCACCTTCTAGAACCTTAGAGCTAACTAGAACCTTAAATTAACAATGGACTCTGTAAAAAGCCTTTTAAATTAGAAATTGAGTTTTGACCTTTACCTAATTATAAACTTACCAGTGATTCTAGGCTATAAATTGGGCACAAGCAAATGTTCAAGAAATTAAAAGTGAGAAGATAACAGCCACCCCTGAAGAGCTTACTTCCCTGAATGAGTGAGTCTCTCCACATCTCAGTCACCAAAGGATGACCAGTCATATACATCTTGATGTGGCACACTTGACCGGAAGTATAGAAATAAAACCCAAGGCCCCATTTGCTGAGCCCCTGCTGTGAGCCAAGTCCTGGGATGGTCCTTTGTATGCATAATCGCTAAGCCTCATGTAATCCTTGCAAAATGGACCTTGTTATGTAGGCAGGAAAACTGAACTGCGGGGAGGCTAAGCAAGTTTCCCAATATCTTATAATCAGTAAATCTGGGATCCAGACATGACTGACCTCCAAGCCCCAATGCTTTCCCACTTCCAAAACCTCCAGAAATACTGACTTTGAAATATGAAACATAAAATAGGCAATCTTTTGCCCAGAACCCATTTAGCTCTTGTCTGCATTTTAAAAGTCGTAGAGCTTAATCTTTAGCATCTGAATATGTCCAAGGCTTTTCAGCCAGGTTCCTGATTTTATTTATTTTCCTTATCAAAAGTGGGAGGTAGCTGAATATTTGCATTTTTGAATAAACCATTTTGACACTGCACTTGGTTTTGAGTGATTTTTAAAGGAGCTCAGAAGCTGGAATTGGTCACCTGGCATTCCCAGACCAGAGCTCTGAAAAGGGTGGGCTCCCCCAGGAACATTGACAGCCCCCAGCATAGTGAGGCATGGCACATCTAGGGAGAAGTCTGCTAGACTAAAACTAGATCTTCCTGGACATAGCCTGCCCCTAATATTTGGGTAACAATGACCCCGTATTAGAGAGGCTTGTGGTGGTCACTTTGTGAAGAGTGTGCAAGCAGGTGGCCGTGATTCATATCTATCCAATTTACTCTACATTATAGTCTCAGGACCTGTGCTGGTTTTGTAGTCCTGGATATCCTGCACTGTTAGGGCCTTTTTCTAAATGAAAACAGTGTGAGCTTTCAGGTCTTGCTTTCAGATGTCTCCAGCTAGAATGGATATAGATATTACCTGGCCTAGATAGGACCTGTTCACGTCCATTACATTTCTTTGTAGGTTATTTTAAATCTATACCAGGTATATCTACATATTCCCATACCTGGTATAGATTTAAAATAACCTACAAAGGCAAAGGTATCGTTCTAAGGTGACATTTTGGGGGAGGAAAAACATTTGACATCCATGGTGTGGGGAGTGTTTGTCCTGGCTCTGCAGGTCCAGGTGGCATCCTGAGTCCCTTGCTGCTGCCACTGCTATCTGTTATCACATATCCCGTTCTCAGATAACCTTCCTCTGAGGTGTCCCAGTGCAGCATTTGGTGCTGTCACTATACATTAAATATTAAACCACAGAGTACTTAGCTGGTTTGGGGCTCAATAGACACGGGAGATAGGTGAGAGCAGTAGTTGTGTATTTGGTCTGTACAGTGGGCTAGGCATTGAGCAGAATGTTTACTTAATCCTTAAGAATGCGTGTGATGTAATTGGTTCCAGATTCTAGTAGAGACTCTTCATTCACTGTTTCTTGCACTCATTTGTGTATCCCATAAAATGATGTGGGCATGTGTTCCATAAACCAGGCCCTGCTTTAGCCTCTGGGGATACAGCAGTGAACAAGACATACACAAGTTATTGAACTGACTGAGCTTATGTTCTAGTGGGGCTGAGGAAATAACTTATAAATAACAAAGTAAGAAAAGGCAAGTGATATTATGAAAGTGATTGCTGACAGAGGTAAAACTAAATTAGGGAAGAGTGATATAATAAATAGCAAGGAAGAATTGTAATTTGAAGGAGGTCAGGAAAATATCTATTAAGAAGGTGACATTTGAGCAGAGATTTGGGAAAATTCAAAAGCAAGTGAGGTGGATATCCAGGAAAAGAGTATTCCAGGGCAAGACCCAGAGGCAGGAGCACACGAGGCACATCTTAGTGATAGCAAGGAGGCCTTTGTGGTTGGGAGGTGGGCATTGAGGGGAGAGGGGGATTAAATAGGAGCATAAACTTTTTATGATATTTATTTACTTATTCATTTATTTATTTATTATACATTTTTATTGATTTGGGAGAGAGAGAGAGAGAGAGAGAGAGAGAGAGACATCAATGACGAGAGAGAATCATCGATCAGCTGCCCCTGAATGCCCCACATTGAGGACCAAGCCCACATACCAGACATGTGCCCTGACCAAAAATCGAACCATGATTTATTAGTCCATGCTCAACTACTGAGCCACACCAGCCAGGCCGTGAATTACTTTTTAAAGAATGATTCTGGCTCATGGAGTTAGAAGAAGCTGCAGGAGGAACAATATGGAAGCAGGGAGACTATGAGGAAGCCATTACAGTAGCTCAGATGAGTGTTCACAATGGGAGCGGTGAAAGTGGGGGAATCTGATGTACTTAAGGGAGAAACGAAGGATCAGCTGAGTGCTTGGATATGCGGTACAAGAGAATGACTCCCAGCGCTGCGCTCTGAGCAAGTGGGAGGTGGAGCTCCCATTGGTTGCCATGAGGAGGCTCTAGGAAGAGGACAGCTGCAGAGGAAGATCAGGACAACTATTTGGGGTATACTGCATTTGAGGTTCTTATTAACCATCACTTCATGCCTCTCTGAACAAAATTGGAAAGAATACTTGTTGTGGTTAGGCATCTTCCTTTGCATAAGATCACAAAGGAATAGTGAGTACTGGTTAAACTAAGTTCTGATTGATTCCAAAACCAAGTTCATAACTATCACCCTGTCCTGCCTTAACACTTCTATTTCCATCTGAATAAATCTCAGAATAGTATAGGAGTCATTTAAATTCACAGAAAACCTCTAAGTCTAGCCACTTTGAATGCTAAGTCTTCCATGTTGGGAGCCATTAACATTTTAGCTGGTTTTTATTTCTTCTAGTCATTATTTCTTAGTAGTACTTTTGAGCCATTCCTTTCCCAAAAGATAAGCAGGAGGAAGAGATAAGAAAAGCCCCAAAGAACTAGAACAGTGCATATTGACAGTGACTTGATCTTATCTGAACCCCCAATACAGCAATGCAAAGTCGGAGGTCGGGCATCTAATTTAATAATAGTTAAAATGACTCTTTTCCTCCTGCTGTAATATAGTTCTCTGGGTACAAACCCAGATAGGTATGCACTTCTCAGCTCTGGGGTGGCATTAATATCTACCCCAAAGCAAATTGATTACATGAACTGCTTTCCCAAAAATGTTGTAAATTTTTCAGCAGTAAGATGTTTGATGTATTGGCATGTGAAGATGTTCTTTCACACCAGGTTGATAGAGAAAGGGCCAGGCAAGCATAAAAAGCAAGATTGGAAAATGCAATTAAATGAACTCTGTCCCAATATCTGTTAAGAACTGAACAACACATGGACTAGTTCTTTGGTAGGAGGAAGTGATTCGAGGTCTGGGCATTGGTTAGGTATGGGAAAGTCCAATTACCACCTGCAGGGTTTACTTCTCTATGGAAACATTTTCAACGGTGACTTAAGCTTCTGAGTGTGTTCCTGACTGCCTATGACATAGCACAAGTCATAAGTAGGTGTTCCTGGCACTGTCATCTTCTAGCAGAATGACATCTCTGGGTAGCCTTGAGCCCTCCTGCCTGGGCCTTTGGTCGTGGTCCACCTTCAGAATGCCAAGAAACTTGGGTCACCATTCTCATCAGCCATAGCTTTTCCATCAATTACTTCTCAGAAACTTCTTCACTTACCTTTGCAATGATTGAGAGTAAGGATCCTCACCCACCACCTCCCTGACTTCCTAACTGCCCAATATCTCATCCTCCGTCCTCCCCGAGTTCCTAACTACCCACATAGATAATACTGTGCAAGCATGAATGTGGTCTTTGCACCATCTTCACCTCTTTCCTGAAAATGCTGGTATCATTATTCTGCTGAAGTCGGTTACCATAACCATTATGCATGACACTGAGGGAGAAGAAGTTGTGTAAAAAGAGTACATGTGCTTGGGAATGAGGAAGGCAAGGACACGCAGTGAACAGGGCTGGTGGTGTGAGATGCTGCTCATTCCCAAGGTACCACTGGATATGGCCATAGTAGATGCTGCTCGACCAGATTTTCTTGGCTTTTGTTTTCTGTCTTTGTAACTAGAAATGCTATAAATATTTATACTCTTGCAGAACAAAAGAACCCCGATTTGGACTTCACAACTTACATAGCTAATCGCTTATGTTGCTATATTTAATGTTAACATTTACAGCCCCCCCCCATATGAAGTTGTTTCATTATGAGGTGGTAAGGGGCAGCTGGAGAGCCCTGTGCCTCCTCATTCTTGGGGGTGATGAGAGGTAATGGCAGGAGCACCTCTACTCGGCTCCCCTTACTTGCCTGGCCCTACCCATCCCTTCAGAGCCCCATGCAGACCCACCTACTCGGCTGCAGTATTGATGGTAGCCTTCAAGGGAGTGCCAAGAGTGACGTATGCATCTCCTTTCCTTTTCTCTCACAGTCTGAGGCCTTTGTAGCATTGCAAAAACCAGGGGCTTGGGGGGCAGTGGAGATGGAATGATGGCCTAATGCTGCATCCAACTGGATGACCGTGACTCCCACATCTGAGCTTCCAGGGTGTTCCCTGCCAATCTCATGCTTTCTCAGTGGCCTTTTCATGGTAATAAGTGCCACGGTGGTCCTGGGCACACACAGCCATCAGGCTGGCTGTCAGCACTGGCTTTACGCCCTGAAGTCATGGCTCTTGTTTCCTGGCAAAGCTTTCTCTCCTTCCTCCTAATGCCCTGTGGCTCCCTGATGCCCCTGCAGAGCTATTTTTGTGCTGTGGGAGCCTCAGTGAAAAACCCCTAAAAGTGTCACTCCCCTGGATAAGAAGTGTTTTTGACAAAGACCTGCTATGTTCCCACAGCTGAGCGGAGCAGGGAAGTGAGGGTTCTGTTCTCAGTGATGGTGATTACTATGCAGAGTCTGTGTGTGAGGACATTTAAGAAAGAACACAATGAACACATGGGATACACAAGTAGCTCTTAGACAATAGGTATGACAGGAAATGATGGAGCAGGAACTCGTAGTCTTTCTTTCTCTTACTTGTTTCCTGTCTTCCGTGGCTGGAAGATGTGGTGTTAGGAGTGGTTGTCTGTGTGTGGGAGTAAAAGGGCACTGCAGCAGAGGGAGTCCTGCATGGCGGCTCTGTGCCAGGCCAGTGTTGTGGGGAAAGGAGACCTTCTCCCATTCATGTGGCAAAATCTTGCCAGCATATTCCCAGTTAGAATGTTAATATTAGGTTCCATCAGTTAATACATATTTTAAAATACCTTTTTAGCTGCATCTTAGGAGACAATAAAAGACTCTGCTGAACAGAAGTAGACATGGTAATAGTGAAGTGTGTTGATTTTTATACTGTTCCACCAAAACATGAAGAGCTCTGTCTGCATCCACCATCTCACTTAACTATACAACTGCACCATCTCATTTAGCTGCACAACTGCCCCGTCTCACTTAACTGTGCACAACTACACCATCTCACTTAACTGTGTACACCTGCACCGTTTCACTTAACTGCACAACTGCACTGTCTCCCTTAACTGTTCACAACTACACAATCTCACTTAACTGCACAACTGCCCTGTCTCACTTAACTGTGCACAACTGCACCATCTCACTTAACTGCACACACCTCTTTTGAGTAAAGATAGTGCCGTTGTCTCCATTACATAGAGATCAGATCTCAGCTGAGAAATGTTAAGTCACTTGCCTAATGGCACCAGAGAAAAGTGGCAGGTGGCACTGCATCCCAGGTCTGTCAAAACCTGGGTCTTGAGATGCTGCCTCTCTGCACACGTAGACAGGAGCCACCGTGTCCTTCTGGCGTGTGCACACCCTCCCTTAGAATCGGTTTCTAACTAGAACCTGGGAATGAGAGCTTGTCGTCCTCTCGTGTTCCTGCCAGTGTTCACTACCTGTCAAAGCCAGAGGTGCCAAGCCTCACCTGCCTCTCCAGTCCCTTCCATCCTGTTAACTGCTGGTGAGCAGTGCTGACTGGAATAAGAACAGTTAGTCATCTGGTAACTGTGGTGCCGAGCAGCCTGTGCAAGACACGGGAACCGGTCACAGATCCCAGGGCAATGGGCAGAGAACAATGTGTGCGAGGGGCAGGGGCTCAGAGTCCTGTGCCTGCATGGACTTCTCCCTCCCTGTGTGACCATATCTCCTTCCTTCTAGTGTTGAATTTATAAAATAATTAGAGGGACTGAAAATATTTGAGATGCTCCACAACTCAGCCATTTTAGAGAGCCATCCTTGGAGAAACAGCAGGTGAAACTTTACAACCTGCAGCCTTCCATCCTGATCAGACAGAGTCCTTCCCCAGTGAACACCCACCACGTGGTATTAGCAGGTCCCAGGGCAATCAGTGCCTGAAAACTGGCCCAAGAGAAATCGGGATGTGGCTTTGGCGAAAGGAAAATGTGACCCTTTCCTGATGTGACTGCCCATTTGCTTTCCATGATACCTTTCTTCCCATGGTGCCTTTCTTCCCAGGGTTTTAACAATGTTGTGAATAGAGTACTAAGTCGCAGTCCTGACATTGCTTAGCGACTCTCCTCTTGGGAGACCAAGGAAGCAGGGGTCTCTAAAACAATCTTCAGAAACATTCCTCTGAATTCCTTGCTTTCTGTGGTTGCCTGGGTAAGCAAAGGTGAGCAGCTTGTTTCCTGGCCAGGCCCTCTCTTCAGGCTAGTGTGAGGAAGATGGTGGTCAGTGGGGGACATGCTGGACTGGAAGCCTGACTCCCTCACTTTCTATCTGGGAGCCTGGGCAAGTGGTGGCCTCTTTTTAATCTTCAGCCTCCTGACCTGAAAAAGGGATCCTAAAGTTCTGAGCCACAGGCTGCTGCTGGGGTTAATTGCAGCTGGGGTCCTGCAGCCATTTTCCGCTCCAGGTGGGAGTTCGGTAAAAGGTGGCCAGTGTGGGTTCTGATGGTTCCACTGCAGTGGAGGCATGCTCGTGGGGAGGCCGCCGTATCGAGAGCCATTGCACCAGATCAACGGGGCACCAGCACTGCGGGTTGGAGCCCAAGTGGCTTTCTCTGTGGCCTTTAGGAAAGCAAGGCATTTCATCTGCAGTGCACCCCTCTGATAGCTGCAGGTTTCAGAGGTTCGCTCGTTTCCATACATACTGGCTGCCTGCCTGCAGCGCTGACGAGAGGAAATGGGGCTGTGCCAGTCATAGCTAACTTTTTGCAATGTGACAAGCCCATGTGGTTTTCCAGGCCTTGCAATGAGTAATATCTGAAACTTTGATCCCTAAAGCTATGTCCTTGTTCAGTGTCTTTGTTCGGGTAGCAGGAGGGCCAGGCTGGCATCCCTTTGCCGCTCCCGATGGCGCAGTGCTCATGCAGCTCACTTCATCCTTCACCATCGTCAGCAAAGCAGCCTGAACCTAGAGGGCAAGCATTGCATCAGTTCTGATAAAATACTTTCCAGATGAGGTGTGACGTTATGTTTCTTTAAACAAGGTCAAAGTGAGAGTAGAATCAAAAAGAGCTGGTTGTTATTACGAACAGACACAACTGAACATTTTCAAATGAAATGACTGAGATATTATTTTCATCTTTTGGAGAATCACAGAAAAAGGCCTGGAATAATAGTTAGCAAGTATCCTGTCTCAAAAGTGAACTTTGCCTACCCATCTTGGAGTGGTGCTGAACTACCCAGCTGTCAGAAATCCTAAGCCAGGGAGGGTCTTGACTTACTCACTGTTGGTGGGTAGCCCTCTGAGGCCTGTCTGTGTCTCCTGGTGTCTCTCTTACTGTCAGCCAGCCCTGTGCTCGAAATATGGACTAGCTAGTCAGCATCCTCTGAGACACAGCTTGTGTTTACAGACTCTCCTGTATCTAGATCACTTGGTGATGAGAACCCCCTGGAACTATAGAGCCGCACCAGCCACTCCAGGGCCCTTCTCCTGGACCATCTGTTGACCCACATTAGGTGCCTGATGTAACCCAGCCAGTCCTGTCCACTCCACCCATGCGTCAGCCTCACCACCCTCCAGCCCCAGTTCTGTGTAAACCCCTGACCTCCACCGTCCCCTTCGGATTCCTCCTGTGGCGTCCTTAATGGCTCTGACGTAATTCTCTGTCTTCATTTGGTGGACACCCCATCTCAGCAGCCTCAGCTGTTCCAGGGTCTCAGTCTCTTTCTGTCTCACCCCTTCCCTTCTAGGCAGACACACTGTGGTGTTTGCTGGCTTCTCAGTGACTGGGAGACCATGCCCCTCAATACGAGTGGAAGGACCGATATCCATGAGGCCAGCACAGCACAGCAGATCCAGGTCCCCAGCAGGGCTGCCACTTGAGAGAGAGCAAGCCCTCGGTACAAACCACGAGCAAACTGCCCACACCTGGAATTTCATTCTCCCCAGAGGAGCTGAAATGCAAGGATTTCAAACTCTGAGACCTTAGTGTGTGGCAAGTGTTGAGGCTACATCTGAACAATGCTCCATGTTAAGCATGGCCTTAAAAAGGCTTCACAGAAACAAAAGCCCGGAGCTGGGCGCTGCTTGTGGGCCCTGATGTTCTGAGTGAGAGGCAGAGGTTGCATGGTTTGGGAGTCTTGCTCTGCGTTGGGAGAGGGGGAATCATTCTAAACAATTTGGGCTGTTTCCTCAGAGGAAAAAGGTCACATTTCTATTGGGAAACGAGGAGGCTATTTTAGCTGCACATTTAAGGGATGAGATATTTCCCAGAGCAAGAACCCTCAGATATGTAGCCAGTGAGTAACATGTACTGGCTGATGTTCTAAATTTAACTGTTCTCTCAGTGACGCTTGTGGATGCAAAAGGCAGGGCCTGGGAAAGGACTGGAAAGAGTCGGATGGAAATTTCTCTCTGAATATGAGCTGAAACCTGTGTTAATTTGATTATTAGAATCACAGCTCCTGTATGAAGTCATAATAGGCCCGTTAATACACTGTGGATATGAAAATATCCACTAGCAGCTGCTTTTCTTCATTGGGAAGTTAGAAAGCATAAAATGAAAGGTGTGTTTTCTATCAGATTACATACCTGGCAAATTTTCTAATTGCTTTAGGATCTTAACAATGTTAGGCGAGTACCATGTGCTATGAGTCATGCTGAGGTATTTCATCCTTTTTTTTCAAGTCAGTTCCATTTTGATCTCCAGATAAGGAAAGGCACGAAGGCTTGTGGGACCTGGCTAATCCAGATGGTAAACAACCTTCTGGCAATGCACTTAGAGACTGCTCAGTCATCTCCGTTTCATGGGCAGTCAGGTGCCAGGTACCCTCGGACGCGTTGTCAGTGATGTGCTAATGTCGTATTCTCATTGTGCTCTGACTTTCTGTGGACACCTGTCCCCTGGTGTTGGAGTTGGGTCAGCAGAGGTATACATAAAGCACTGTGCTTACCCTAGTCTGAAGACAAGGGTTGTCTCCAGTTATAGTACCGATCTCTATGGTTATTGGGATGGTTAAATGAGATAATGCATTTCAAGCCATAGAGAAGTGTGGGGCACATAAGTAATGTGAGAAAGCTGTGCCTTTTCTAATTTGGCCTCTGAAGATCTCTGCTTATTGGTAGGCTCTCTCTTCCAATAACTACTGCAGATTTTTTAAAGTGGCATTTCTATCAACTCCCTGCTGCATCTCAATATTAAGGGGTAGTTTGTACTGTTTGTACATTAAAATGATTATCTCTAAGCATAGACTTGCTTTAAGTTCACCCAGATTCATCTGATTAATCAACCAAAGTTACTATCCATGAGTCTGTATCTTTTAAGCCTACTCAATTTCCTACAACTAAATATATCTGTGACCCCCCAGTGTTGTTTTCCCCATCCATAAATGTCACTTCTCCATCCTGTTGCCCATACCAAAAACTTGGGAGTCATCATTCACTGGAACTTCTCCTCTCCATCCCACAGCTGGTCCCTCAGGTACTATCATTTCCACCTCAGATAGATGGCTTCAATCCACCAGCCTCCCACCCCACACACTCTGCACCTAATGTAAGCTGCCATCACCTCTCATCTATGCAACAGTTTCCCAAGCAGTTTTCGTATTCCCACTCACACTTAGGTTCTTCCCTTGGTTCACGCAGTAGTCAAGGTAGAATTTTTTAAATAAAAGTGAGACCATGTCTTATCCTGACTTAAAACTCTTCTGTGATTTCCTATTGCATGCAGAAAAAATTCTAAATGCAGTATTGTGACCTGGGAGCTCTCCAGGCCTCAGGGGATGCCTCAGGGAGCCCTCTTCTAACTATTCTGGACTTTCTTTCCTGAAGCTCTTCTCAATGAATAAGCATATATTTATTTTTGTCATCCCTTGATAACTGTTATAGACTTTATGAGGAGAGGTATTATATCCCCAACACATTGCATAATTCTTGGGACTTAGTACGTACTCAATAAATGTGTGTTGCATAAACAAATAAACTCACCCCAAACTCTAATTGTACCCTTGTGTTACTTTCTTGTCACAGTAACATTTTAAAATATTAAAATTAGTTATTGATAACAGGGTGTACCTGATTTCAAGTCACTGGATCACTGGTTTGTAGGGAGATGCCTAGAAACTTTATCCTGAAAGCCTTCTAGAATTATACCCCAAAGTCTTAATACACATCACAGCACTGTCTGTTGAATGATGGCTACTTCAGTTTTGGTATTGATATTCAAAGTGAGCTCCTTCCTTCCACATCTGTCTCCTTAAAGATTTCCAGAATGATTGCTCAAAATCATGCATCCATCCCCTAAAGCCAAGTCATAGCCACACCTGTTAAGATACATTTTTACATCCACCAGCTACTATTGAAATTTTTATAATGGCTTATGTATACTAGCAAAACATGTCTGGCAAGTTTATGAATGGTATATCTTTGAGCATGCTTGGCTGAGAATAGTGGTTGAATTGATATTAGGCTACATGTTTTACATGGAACTATTTATCTATTAGGCATAAAAGGGCCATTTAGTAATTTAAATTAACAAAACCACAGAGTTATTGGAGGAGATAAGAAATATTGAATAGAAGGAAATGACACTTGAAATCTATTCTCATTGCATTTTTACATTTTCCCCTTGATTCTTGAACTCAACTACCTCTGAAAAGCAGGAACGCTATATTGGGAAATAATGTGTCTTAAGAACCTGAGCCAGCAAGCTTATGATCCCGTGGTAATGACTTCTATAATCACTAATGAGCAAGGGACGCTGACTCTCCCAGCACACTCAGTGGGGCAGCCTCTTGTCTCTATGGCAAGAAGCTGTCACATCACATTGTTGTCCAGACTCATGGGCACTTTGATTCCTAGACCTTCCTGAGAAACCTAATCTGAAATTAAAGTCCAGTTTCCTAGATGTGGTCAGACAAGGTCAAACTTAAACCAGTTCATTGAACCTGCCGACCAAAGGTGAAAGGTAATGCCTCCCTCCTGAACTTCGCAGACATACCTGCAAGCTTACCTTCCAGCTCCCAATGTGCCTTTTCCTCTTCTCCCCAGTGGACGGGGCAAATGAGAGTTTATCCTCTGAAAAATGGTGAGAAATTTCCTTCAATCATTTAATTGGGAAATGGGACACAGTTATATTTTCGAAATGCAATGCTATCCAAATCAGTGACTCAGAAGGCATGCAGTTGAAGGAATGTTTTGGTCAGAGATTGCAAGAAGTGAGATCTGAAAAGAAGTCCTTATTCAGATTAGGAGCTTTTTAATCAGAATTGCATGGTAATTTCAGGTTCGTGGGCTTCATTCTTGGCCTAAATCATCAAGATGTACACATTCTCTTGAGTGACCCCAAAACACCCACAGGCTTGGGGCCATTCTGCTGTGGACATTCTTCCCCCGCTGCTGCCTTCCTCCCATGTTGTACTTGATATGTTACCAAAATGCGCTGGAGAAGGGAATGGTGACTCTGGTTAGGCATGATCTTAACATCTCACAACACAGGTTTTTATCAAACTCCATGTGATTAAAAAAAAACACACACACAACAACAACCTTGCCATTGCTTTATATTTCAGTGTTCTGTCTCTTGTGGTCGAGGGCATAAACAACGAAGTGTTTACTGCATGGCAAGAGATGGAAGCCTTTTAGAAAGTGAGTACTGTAAACATCTTGCTAAGCCAGATGGGCACAGAGAGTGCCGAGGAGGAAGATGCCCCAAGTGGAAGGCTGGCGCCTGGAGTCAGGTGAGCAATGTTTCTCCCCTATGACTGTTTCGGGCCCTGGGATGCCAGCGTGCTGGCTTGTGCTCCTGGGCCCGGCTCTGCTTTTTCAGAAGGGAGTGCTAGACTGGGAGGGAAGACTGCGTCAGGACACGTACCAGCTGTGGGACCTGGGCAAGTGGCTTCAAGCCTCGGCACTTTGATTAATCCCTGCAGTAGGCTGGTGTAAGGATTAATTCTAAGTGGTAGCAGATGTGGATGTCAGATGTCTAGCACAGAGCAGCTCCTCTTGACTTCACGTGTGTTACTTGTACCACTTAGAATACACGCATTCAGACTGCAGCGAGGTGGCCTGAGGACCCCTGGCAGGAACTGCGTGTGAATTTTTTTTGGAGGATCTTAAAAAAAGGACTGTCAATATGAAGTATTGGAAAATAATTATCTGCCCATTTCCTTGTATACGAGAGAGCTGGGGGTATTATTCGACTTTGGGTGCTCTCTTTAACCTTCCTGAGCCTACTTCACATAGTTCTTCTTAGGGTTCAATGCCATGATGAATGCCACATACTTGCATCTCATAGGCTCTCGAGGATAATAGTTTGTTTGGATGAGTGTGAGATGTTTTTTGGAAGGCGCGAGGGGTTAGTACCCAATAAACTACTAATTCTAAACATTAAGTATTTAGTCAGAAATTGAGAATGAGAGTTTCGCAGTTGAGTTCAAGAAGGAACTCTCAAAATGGCTCTTTACTTTTAAACAAGTAAACCAGTCACTGGCATCTAGTCCTTAAAGTAAACCTCACCTCCCCACACTTGTACCTTTCTCTGCGTGGTCGAAGGCACTCACTGAAACAACAGCTGCCTTTCTTCCTGCATGTTCTGTCCCTAATGTTGCTGCTGTTCTCCAGGGCTTTGCTTCAGGGAGGTCTGAGGGAATTTGTGGCTTTCCTATGCACAGGAGAACCACGCAGATGATCCTGAGAATCAATAAAAACTAGGTTCAAGGTTGGCAGCCATTAGATTGGTTCTGTCAGGGCCTGGGTCTTGATCCCTAAGGCCCCAAAGAAGCACTGGGCATCTAGATTAACATGGGAGGAGATGAGAATCCCCCATTTCTACATGACCCATAGAAAATTCTAGAAATGTGGATTTTATTACATGCTTTGAACTGGCATCGCTATCCCTGATATCTTCTGCCACACTCCACTTCCCTGCATGTTCTCCAGCACATGAGTCTGATTCCTCTCAAGGTCTTTACCATAATGAACATGTTTGCTTTTGTTTCGATTTAAGCCTCAAAGCAGATTCCATCCAGAGCTAGGTCCTCCTTTGGTGTCCTCAGGGGGATGTGATTTCAAGGATGTTTCCTACAAGTCACCGTAAGGGTTGTCTAAGTGACTGCTGTCATCTCCACCTTCTAGGGTTTATTCTGGGAGGTCTTCAGTTCACATGAATGCTTGCTGCTGATGTGCATTAGGGTTAATCACTAAAGAACCTGTCCTTTTGTAGATTTCCATGCTCTTACTTTTCTTATGTTCCTTATCTCTACTTACCTCTTTGCATATTGCCCTAAATATTAAGTTGAGAGCATGTAAAATGATGTTCATTTTAAAGTTAAATTTGTTCAATAAAAGGCAAGGGATAGAGCCTTTCGCTCTTTATTGGTAAACACAGAATGAGTTTTACTTAAGTATCCTATGATCTTGACGGGAAATCTAAAATTGCTCACAAAGCTGCAATGATTAGGTTTGAACCCGGGGTGTTTTTAAACGTAAGCTAATAGGATTCTTAGAGCTCCTCCTCAGAAAACAGCGCACCTGTTCAAAATGATTGCTTAGAAAAGTCTAGCTGAAGATGCAAGTAAACACAGCCGGTAATAGTCTGTGGTCAGTTTTCAAATGCCCTTATTTGATTTGTAGAAAAGAATTACGAAAGCAGGTAAGAAAAGGTGCTGCACAGGTGAAACCCAATATGTGCAGTTTAGAAGTGTGCCGGAAAATAACCAGACCCAGTGGCTGATGCAGAAAGGCAGTCTGCATGATTAAGGATTATTGGCTCACTAATGATACGGTGGTAGACAGGAATATCCCCAAGGCAGCGAAATTACAGCAAGAGTAATGATGATCCATTTGCAACAAATTTAGAAGATTTCATATCTGGTCCCTGTGTCTTCTGCTGGTAGCTATTTTCTGGTCATCTCTTCTTCAAGGTAGGAAGAATAATTAGTGCAATTTCTCATCGTGTCAAAATGTCTGATAATAACACATGGAATATTGGGATAGGAGACTGGGGTAGTTGTACTAATTAATCTTCATAGTCTCTCCCTCAAAATTGGTGTTTGAGGTCTAAAGTGGAATGTTTCATTCAACCTATACCTTTTGAAAATCTTGAAATTGTAAAGGAAATTTCTCCAAGGAAAGCAATGCTTTTCTTGGGAAACATCCTCACTGTAGTTTTAAAGCATTTTTTTCAAAATTTCATGTTCAGGTTGTTTAGATGATTTTGATCAAGAGCTAAGGTTAGATGCCTATGAAATTTAAGACAAAAATCAACATTAGATTCCTCTGGATAAAAATGAGAAACCTCTTTTGTCACAATATGAAAGCATTCCAGAGTGATCTTTTTTTTTTTTTTTACTTTACCTTGTTCCTATTGATAGGATTTTTTAAAAATGAAGAAGTGAAAAGAATAAATAATTGAATTAGAATTTATCAGTCATGAACTCATTCACTGGGTGCATTCACCAATCCTGAGATACTCATCTTTTTTATGATTTACCATCACAAGGGTCAGGATGGGCCTAACAGTCAATGGAATGCCATGATATAATTAAGTCCCCATTTTCTTTCTTACTGATAAAAACATAATGCTGTGCTTGCAATTACTGGTATCTTAGATTCAGGGAAATAATTCATTTTTTTCAAACTCTTAAGAGCAATTGCCAAAATAGAAGCTGGCGCTTGTAAGGTGAATCCAGCGGCCATTTGGGTTAGGATTTTTGTCATGACGACAGTGAGAACAGCTTGGCTGTGGTGTCAGGCTCTGTGCGCTCTGCACGTGTGTAAGGGAGCAGCATGGTAAATAGGTCACTGTGTCTTTTGAGAAATCAAGGAGACCATACGTGCATGGTCAGCTTCAGAGGCAGATGTGTGTGCTCTTATATCTGTGCTTATTTTGGGGGCGAAAGCAGAGGTTGAATTGTTTGAATACAGGCCTCTCACCACACTCCTGCTGACAGAGTACAGAAGACTGCCTCCTATCAGCACCACTTTAAAGCTGGGAGCCACATTCTCACCCACAGTAGCTACAGTCAGTACATTGCCAGAGTCAGAATTTACTTTGTTGTTTGTTTTTTCCTTGCTTCTGCTTGAGTTAGAGCGATTATGTGTGCTCTTTGATTAATTTATTTGTGGAGTATCTGCCTAAAAGGGTTACTAAGAAAATACAAAAGGTATTTCATGTAACGTGCTTAGCATAAGCTAAGCTCCCAACCACGGTGGGTTGTTTTTACCTCTCAAGACATTTAGCAGCATCTGGAGACAGCTTTGTTGCCACAACCTGGTAGAGAAAGGGAAATGCAACTGACATCCAGTGGGTAGAGTCCAGAGACGCCTGCTAGACTTCCTATAAGGCACCAGGCAATCCCCAACAAAGAAGAATATAGGGTGAGAAGCTCTAGTTTAGAGACTGGTCATAGTCAGTGCTTAGAAAAATGTTGCTGTTACTGTTTTTACTGTTATTACATGGTTATATTATTACTAGAGGCCCAATGCACGAAATTTGTGCAAGGCTAGGCCTTTGCAGCCCCGGCTTCATCCAGAAGGTTGTCCAGATGGTTGTTCTGCTGTTTGGTCTAATTAGCATATTAGCTCTTTATTATATAGGATTAGAGGCCTAGTACATGAAATTCGTGCATGAGGGGGGCCTCAGACCAGCCTGCACCCTCTCCATTCCAGGACCCCTTGTGGGATGTCCGACTGCCGGTTTAGGCCCTCTCACAATCCAGGACTTCTGGCTCCTAACCGCTCATGTGCCTGCCTGCCTGCCTGCCTGATCACCCCTAATGGCTTCTGCCTGCCTGATCACCCTTAACTGCCACCCCCCTGCCAGCCAGATAACCCCTAACCACCTCTGCCTGCCAGCCTGATTGCCCCTAACTGCCCACCACTGCCAGCCCGGTCATTGCTTACTGACCCCCCTGCTGTCCTGGTCACCCCACACAGCCTGCTGTTCAGTCATTTGGTCACCCCTCACTGTTCCCCCTGCTGGCCTACTCAACCCAAGCAGCCTGCTGTTTGGTCTTTGCGTGAGGGCATCTCAGCCAACTTGCACATAACTCTATTATTAGTATAGGTAGTTGGTTCATATAGTTACTTTTCAAGCTAGTCCCTCCTTTAAGTAATGTCACCACAGTAATACTGGGAGAAAGTACCTAAAATTCTCTCCAGGTTTTCAAGTGTATATTATGATTCTTCAAACAGAACTTCCACAGAAATTATTTTATCTATGGAAGCACATAAGCATCAAGTTCCCTCTTTAGGGTGGCGAGTTCTGCAAACTAGCTCCACACAGCAGGGAGCACAGAGATGAAACCCAGCTCCATCTCATTCGTTCGGAACTGAAAACATCCCCTTTCAATCCCGCACAGATAGACTGCCGTGAGAAATGAGGGCAGTGGGGGACATGTTCACACAGACTGCTTAACTTTTCCCCTTGACAAACAAGAAGAATTAAACATGCACAGTGCACATGCCACCACCGCCCCCACCTCTAGGGCCGTGCGGAGGTCTTTTTGATGCTCTTTTATTCATGGGGTTTCTTCACAAACCTCTCAGGATTCACCAAGCAACCCTGGCTGGCTATGTATGCAAATCCTTACATCCCCAAGATAGCACAGGAAAAAGCCTGAAATGCAGAGAGGACCTGAGGCAGAGCACTCCCTTCTAACACAGATTCTCATGGAGCCAAGAATGCGTACCTACCTTTCTATGTATTTCAGCCATGGGGAAACTTGGTTGTCATCTCATAGCTGGCTTTGACATTATAAAAATCAGAAGCCACAGAGATATATGATGTAATTGAACTTTCCTGTGTCTTTACTTGCCTCTGAAAAGTTATCACACATTGTAGGAAGTGATTTTTTTTAAATGTTGCATACTTAGGGTTCTTGATGCCCTGCCTTCCTTGAGCCATGAGTGATTTACTCAATAAGGACAGCATTAAAAAGAGGTTCGGTTGACTGTGAGCCTGAATAATTTCCTTTAGGCTATTAAGGAACTGTGAGCTTTTGAATATATATCAGCCCCCCGTGTCTGACTCAGATTTGTTTGTGTAACTGTTCTTTTTCTCTCTTTGTATTTCCATTTGGACACATTGTTCTGGAAATGTACTCATTTATATTTTAGACCCCAAATTTAAATCTCCAAAGGGCTTTTTAAAGTTGGTTGTTGTCTGTTGGTGATGACAGTGTTTGATGTTTCTGTCATTCATGTATAACTCTCCCGTGGTGCCATCCATGCGTTGCCAGGGTAATCAGTGGGAAATACTGTCCATGTGGCTCCCGTGGCATTCTACAGCCATTTCCTGGACACAAGGCCATCACTCCTGTTCATGTGCTCCCCATTCCACCAGCATATAATGGCTCTAAAGTCTGTCTTTTGTGGGTCACAAACTCAGGCAATTCAATGAATACAAATAAATCCAAACAATAGCACCTATGTTTCTCCGGAATAGTTCCTCTCCAACCGGCTTTCAGCATTGGAGCTCTGGCCTGGCACAGACTCATCTGAAACAATATGATTTCCTGAGCAGCCTTCTACATAGTATCACCTATTTTCTTACCAGAAAAATCTGAAATGGCAATAAAGTTCAGATTTAGCAAGTCCCATGAGTGTACATGAGAGTCAATATCCATGAGCTCTAAGTGAGATGAGTCTTACTGCAGGTTAATTGGATAAGAATTTCTTTCCAATTTAAGAGCATAATTCTTTCTTTATAAAGACTTCCTTTGAGGAATATGGCTTTAATGTATATTAAACTTGTTTTCTCCATGCGAGGCAAATTAATGGAGGCTGAACTATCACAAAAATTTGGTAAACATTTTAAGTAGCTAAATGTAATAATACGTGGTGCCTTTAGTTTCTACCTGTCAAAGCCTTAATAAAGACTATCATTCTTGGCCTACCCATCAGTGAGATTACAAAATCCAGCAATGAGGAAGCCATTAAAAAATTAAGTTAGAGGAAAGTTAATTGCAGATTTAATGTAGTGTTTTGCAACTTGGTCAACCAAATGGTTCAGCCTGATTAGCAGTATTTTTCAGGAGTTGAAACATTATGCCTGCGAAAGGGTTTTATCTCATCAGCTTTTATTCCTATGTATTCATCTTAGGCTGTAGAAAGACAGAAATACTTTAGTGAATGCTATAGTTTTAAAAAAAAAAAAAAAAAAGTCATCCATCTCCAGGAATAGAAAGAGGAAGAAGCTGGAGAAATATTTCTTCTACTTCCTCTCCTTGGGTTATTCTTTTAACCTGCCAAGAAGTTATTCCTGTAGAGCAGCGGTTCTCAACCTGTGGGTCGCGACCCCTTTGGAGGTCGAACGACCCTTTCACAGGGGTCGCCTAAGACCACCGGAAAATGCAGATATTTACATCACGATGCAAAACAGTAGCAAAATTTCATGGTTGGGGGTCACCACCACATGAGGAACTGTATGCAAGGGTCGCGGCCTTAGGAAGGTTGAGAACCACTGCTGTAGAGTGATGGAGTGCCCATTTTCAAGAGCCTCAAATCCTCCAGGATAGCCGTCATTTGGGATTCCCATTTCACATGCAGCTCTAATTTCTAGGTTGTACTAAATGATTCCTAATGATCTCTCCCACCCCTTTCAATCATCACTTTAGAGATTCCCCAAACTTCAACATCTTCCTCTTCTCTGACATGCACTGGACATTAGAAACCCTTGTGGTAACTGTGAAAGGCATCAGATGAGGGTGCCTCCCCAGGTCTGTGACTCTCCCCGCCCCCTTCCACCCAGTGACCCACAGCTCCTACTTACACACTCTGTCTTCTTAGTGCTCTGTGTCCTGCGGCCAAGGTATGCAGCGGAGAAATGTGGGCTGTCAGCTGGGACCTCGCAAGGTAGCCGGAGAGACTGAGTGCAACCCGTACACCAGGCCAGAGTCGGAGCGCACCTGCAGAGCCCCGCTGTGTCCACTTTACGCCTGGAGGGCAGAGGAATGGCAAGAAGTAAGTAGAGCCATGAAGTGGGCACCTGCCAGGCATTTTGCTCAACCCTCTTGCCGTCATTACATCCGTCCCCTGTGAAGCCTTCGAGCATGGTGACAGGGCTGGCTCTGATCCAGAGGTCTGCCGTCAAAGGCAGACAGCTCACTCCCACCTGGGTGGGGCGGCTCCTCCTTTTGCACCATTTCTATCTGCATCCTTGAAGGTTTCTAGTCTGGCTGCCTTAGGCAAAATGCTTGCAGATAACTGTCCTGAGAGGAGGGGGAATGAAGGAAATATTTTAAATATATGTATCTGGAGTTGGATGTTCTATGTTAGTGCAGACAGCCACAGACTTGAGCTGGGAGCCCCCTGTGCTCCTCCTGCACCCAGGTGTTGGCTGTGAGGTAGAAGACAGGCCCTCACTGAAATCCCGGTTAATTAGTGAAATATTTCAACATTGAAAAATGATGGAATCTGAAGAACTGCTCCTTTGATGCTGAAACAGACAGACTTGTTTTTCTCTCTCTTAATAATTGGTTTAAGAAAATGTTAATGTTTAACGTTAGCGCTCAGTTAAATAATATACCAAATGTCCCTGGGGAAACATCTTGATGGCAAAGAAAGACATTAGTGGGAGTAACTAACCTCTGTATCAGAAGATTAGGCTGTAGAAAAGGGGGAAAGACTTTAGGAAGCAAAACCACATCCACTGACATTGAAATGAAGTAGAAAATTCATGCTGTTATTCAAAGTAGCCAAGATATGGCAACAACCCAAGTATCCTTTCACAAATGATTAGCTAAAGGAGATGTACATACACAAGGGTGGGCAAATGTAGGTTTATAGTGGTATTACAAATAAGTGATACCGTAGTTTCTAAATTATAATAATACAAGAATAAACTGTGTTTCACATACAACTGTAAACCTACTTTTGCTCACTCTGTGTGTATATAATGGAATATTACTTAGCCATAAAAAAGATGCAACATTGCCATTTGTGAATACATGGTTGGATCTTGAGAGTATTATGCTAAGCTAAATAAGTCAGGTGGAAAAGTACAAGAGACATATGATTTCACTGATATGTGGAATATAAAGCTAAAGCAACAAATAATAAAACAAACAAAAAGCAAACACATAGATACAGACAACAGATGGTGGTTACAAGGAGAAGGAGGTGGGGGATAAAAAAGGTAAAGGGGATCAAATATATGGTGACATAAGGAGACTATACTTCTGGTGGTGAGTACATAATACAGTATACAGAGGCCAGATTATAAGGTGTCTACCTGAAATTTATATAATGTTATCAACCAATGTATTCCAATAAATTCAATTTTAAAAAAGAAAGTGCATGCTGTAAAAGGTTCAGAGATATGGATAGTAAGACAGAAATTTCTCACCAGGAATGGTTTTCAGAACAGGGAGAAATCATGCTCCACATTGGGCTAAGTGTTTCATGTTCATCACTTCACTTAATCTTTGCAACCACTAGACAAAGTGGGTATTATTATAACTATCCCATTTTGAAGTCAAGAAAACTGAGATTCAGAGAGCCAGTGTCATTTGTCCAAGTGCCACACACCTAGCAAGTGGAAGAAGCAAGACAATCCCAAGTTTTTTCCTCTTAAACCATTATGAGATACTATACTGCATTCTTTTTTATTATCATTTTGTAATACTGTGACAATGCCACTTTTTTCCAGTTTTATTGAGATATTTTTGCATATAATATTATATTTATTTTCAGTGAAAACATGATTTAATATATGTTTATATTATAGTATAATTACCATAGTAATTTTAGTTATTATTAAATATAGCTATGTTATAGTTAATATCACCTCACATACTTATAAATTATTTTTCTTGTGATAAGTTTTAAGACTCTTAATAAATTTGAAATATATAATATGATATTTTAACTATAGTTATCAATTTGTACTTGGTAACTATAGTTAAAATATCATATTACATATTTAAAATTTACATATCCAGGATTTATTTAACTTTTTTGTAATTGATTTTTAAAGAGAGAGAGAGAGAAGCATTGATTTGTTGTTATACCTATTTATGCATCCATTGGTTGACCAGGGATCAAACCCATAGCCTTAGCATTTCATGATGACACTCTAACCAGCTGAGCTACCCAGGCAGGGCCCAAGTTTGTACCTTTCAACCACCTTCACTCATTCACCCACTCTCCCCAGCCCCCCACCCCACCACCTCTGCCAATCACCAATCTATTCGCTATATTTATGTTTGTGATTTTTTTTTAAAGATTCCACATATAAGTGAGGTAATACAATATTGGTCTTTCTCTGTCTGATTTATATCACTATAATGCCCTCAAGGTTCATTCATGTCACAGATGGTAGGGTTTCCTTCCTTTTCATAGCTTAATTATATTCCACTCTGTGTATATGTATATATACTAGAGGCCTGGTGCACAAAATTTATGCACAGGGTGGGTGGGATCCCCTCAGCCCAGCCTGCACCTTCTCTAATCCGGCACCCCTCGGGGGATGTCCAACAGGCAGTCAGACATCCCTCTCATAATCTGGAGCCACTGGCTCCTAATTGCTTACCTGCCTGCCTGCCTAATTGCCCCTAACTGTTCCCCTGTCAACCTGGTCACCCCTTCCTGACCCCTTGCTCGCCTGGTTGCCCCCAACTTTCCCCCCGCTGTCCTGATCACCCCCAACTGCCCTTCCTGCCAGCCTGGTCACCCCTCACTGCCCCCACTGCTGGCCTGGTTGCCCCATGCAGTCTGCTGCTCAGTCATTTGGTCACCCCTCACTAACATCCCTGCCAGCCTGGTCGCCCCATGCAGCCTGTTCAGTTGTATATTCGGTTGTGATGGTCGCTTAGGCTTTTATGTATATAGATAATATTTTCTTTATCCATTAATCTGTTAATGGACACTGAGGTGACTTCTTGGCTAATATAAATAATGCAGTGAACATGAGGGTGCATATATTTTTTTGAGTTAGTGATTTTATTTCCTTAGAATAAATACCCAAAAGTGGAATTGCTGGGCCATATGATGGTTTTGTTTTTAATTTGTTGGGGAACCTTCATACTGTTTTCCATAGTGGCTACACCAGTTCACACATGAGGGTTCCCTTTTCTTTACATCCCTGCCAATACTTATTATTTCTTTTCTTGTTGATGATAGCCAACAGGTATGAGGTGGTATCTCACTGTGGTTTTGATTTACATGTCCCTGATGATTAGTGATGTCGACCACCTTTTCATATGTCTGTTGTCCATTTGTTTGTCTTCTTTTAAGAAATGTCTATTCAGTTTCTTTGCTCATTTTCAGTTTAATATGTCCTACTTATTTAGTTTTGCTTTTGTTGCCTTTGGTTTTGGTGTCAATCCAAAAAATTATTGCCAAGACTAATGCCAAGAAACTGACCCATTATATTTTCTCCTGAGAGTTTTATGATTGCAGGTGTTATATTTAAGTCTTTAATTCATCTTAATTGATTTTTGTATACAGTATAAGATAGGCATACAGTTTTATTCTTTTGCATGTAGCTATCCAGTTTTCACAGCACATTATTGCACAGACTGTCCTTTCCCTTTTGTATAGTCTAGGCTCCTTTGTCTAAATTAATTGATTGTGTCTGGGTTCTCTATTCTATTCCATTGATCTGTCCTTTTTTTATGCCAGAACTATACTGTTTTGATTACTATAGGCTTATAATATGGTTGAAATCAGGAAGTATGATGCCTTCATCTTTGTTCTTCTTTCTCAAGATTGTTTTGGCAATCAGGGAGGTTCAATTTCCATACAAATTTTAGGATTTCTTTTTATTTCTGTGAAACATACCTTTGTAATTTTGATAATATTACATGGAATCTGTAGATTGCTTTGGGTAGTGTGAACATTTTAATAGTGTTAATTCTTCCGGTGCATGAGCATAGAATACCTTTTCATTTATTTGTATTTTCTTCAGAGTCTTACAGTTTTCAGCGTACTGATCTTCCACCTCCTTGAATAAATTTATTACTAGTTGTTTTATTTTTTGATGCAGTTTTAAATGGGATTGTTTTTTCAGAACTGTGGTGTTAACATGGGTGAGGATTGAGCCTTCCAGCCCCATTTTCTCTTTTCTCACCCTCCTGAGAGTTCCACTGTTTGCAGTTGTCTCTTTTCTGGGGACTTCTCTCACTTCCTCGCTCAACCACTCACTGTTACATTTTACCTGGTACCTCCTTGGGGCAGGCATGTGCATTAGGGATGCAGTAGAGATTATGGAAATGCCGTAGTGGAGTTGACAGAGAGAAAACAAGCAAACATGTTACATGAAATTGCCAACTGTTACAAGTGCAGTGGCCAGAAAGAAACCAGGCACCATGAGAGAGACAGAGAATGACAGGCCGGGTCTATGTCTCTGGGGTGGTCAGGGGGCAAAAAGCAAGCGAAGGTGATTCCAGGACAAAAAAAGAGGGAGGACAGAATGCAGCATCGCAGGAGACAGGGTGGGGACCAGACACTATGAGGATGGGCATAGGAGGGGTGGCGTTATGAGATGCCCTGTAGTTCAAGCAAGGCTTCAGGTTTTCTTCAGAGCCTTGTAGGAGGTTGATGAGCCTCCTCACGACTGACCTCTGCCCACCTTGGGAGTCCCTATCCCAGATCGAAGGTTCTTCAACCCCAAGCTGCTATAGTCTCCCAATTCCCCTTCCCCTTAATGTCATTCATCTCCAGCCTCGGAAACACGGAGCCCCCCTGAGCCAGGGCTAGCTTCCCCTGGCCGCTGCTCACCACCTCCTGCTCCTGGCCTGCCATCCCCCAGCACTCCTCCGCTGTGGTCAGTCTGTTGTAAGCCTACATCTGCTCACACAGCCACTTAAGGTGCTTGAAACATGAATCCCAAGACCACGTTGTCCTGACAGAGACCCCGGCTAGGAGCAGCCATCTATCTTGTAACCACGATAGAGAGGGGTGGGATGTCAGGGATGCACCTCCACACCCAGCACGGATTTGGGCCCATTGACAATATTGCCTGAGAGGGCAAATGACTTAAAAGTTATGAAATGTCTCCACAGCCTTGTCTCTGCTTTTTTCCTTGCAAATATACTATATTGGGATAAACATGTCTAAAGTGCACATTCCTGGCTTTGAGAGTAGAACCTCTTGGTCATTTAAAGACCACTTTTTCTCCTTTTACTTTAAAAGAATATTAGATAAACTGATGGTCAGCACTGCTCCTTAGCACCCAGGCTTCCAGCAGCACACAGAGCGCCTGCTGCTAAGCTGTCGGTTTGTCCTGGCCCACGCCGTCTGAGGGGGAAGGAGGGGTGCCCGTGCTATCTGGTGGGGTCTGAGCCCACACTGTCTGACAGAGGAGTGTGCTCATGCCATCTGACCTTCTGCCAGGGGTCTGAGCCACACTGTCAGGTAGGGGTTCGTGCTCACACTATCTGACAAGGATAGCTGGGCCCTGGAAATGGGAAACCAAATCTGTCCTCCATAGAGAAATCAAGTGGAAAGCAGCTTGATTGCAATCTTTAAAGAAAGACAGTTTCTACCCAAAGTGTCAACCCTTTTTAGACCTTCTCCCTGTGGCCAACGTCCCTGGCTAAATAAAATCGTACTTGAAACATTTATTTTAGGTCTTGCCCTCAGATTTGGAAAATTGTTCTCCATTTATTTGGGCACATTGTGAGGCAGTGACAGGCTCCCGGGGCAGCCCGGCTGCTGTTGTCTCTGTCTGCATCAGTGAGGCTGGGAGTCCAGGAGGCTGGCACTATGACTTAGGCACTCAGCGTAAGTTATCCTAAAAGCTGTAATGAAATTTGAGAAAAGCTTTTGGAATTAAAATGAGGATAGTGGATCTTTCTAGCTGTTTTTCAGGACATTCTAGATCGCTCTCCAGGAGAAAGAAAAGCGTTCATAAATCAGAGGGGGTATGTTGTTACCCAAGCTGATCATCCAAAAGCATGGGGCTGGGGGTCCTCTGACCACCCGCCTCAGCTCTGGTTCGGGTCCAGGCACCAGCAGACAAGCTGCTGTGACTCCAAAGCATCTGCAGACTCCTTCCAGAGCACGCACATCTCACTTACTTACTCACCTTCATTTTTCTGAAAGCTATACTGAATTGTGGGCAAAAAGGGGGCCACACCCTAAACCTGACAGCTTAGGGGAGGCCCACATGGTGGCCTCACAAACTCAGAGACCTACAGTAAGCACACGGGGTGGCCTGACATAAAACGCCCAAACCAAAAGCGAGGCATGGCCGGTAGTCACGTCCCAGGCCTGTAGCCTCCCTGACAAAGGTCACTCTTTAGTTAACTAAGCTGCTAAATCCAAGATAACAGGCCTTGGAATGTCAGCTAATCTCCCCTGGGCCCCGCAGGCTCACCCTCGTTCCTGCAAGAGCAGAGACCACGGAGCCCTCACCATCTCTGTGTGCTGGGAAATGAATTATGATCTATCCTGTATGCATCCACATAAAAGAAGCATGTGCTTCTCCATTTTTCCTTTTCTCCATCCCAGAGACTTTCTGCCTTGCTTGCTGCCACCCCCTAATCTACCATAGTGGGTTCATGTAACCCTCCTTATGCCTCCCCCTTTGATTCTAATGTATGAAATAAGCTGCAAACTGCCCTTCTCCAGAGCATTTTCTCCATCCATTGAGATTTTGCTTTTTGGCAATTGCCAGTTTGGCTCAAAGAAACTCATTAATATTCTTTACAGGTTTAGACATTTCTTACCTCGACACAAGGTAAGGTTTCCAACTCCCTTTCCACCATCGGCAAAAGAACTTTGATGGTAGTTACACATTCTTCAAAACCAAGAGAGAAGCACTGAACTAGCAGGAAGGATTTAGTAATCTCTGCACTGCTGCTCTAAGCTGTTACTCATTGACACAAGGGAAGTCCTGCAGGTTAGGGAAGGCATGGGGCCTGGGAGGCCCGGGAGGCCCGGGAGGCCCGGGGCAGGCCGCTGCTTAGCCTCATCCTCTGAGCCACCAAGTCCTGGTTTCTAGGAACTGCTTTTCTGAGGGGAGTTAAGTATTTCTCCTGCCTTTACCTACACATCACAGATTAACCATGTTTTTGTTGTTTTATAACAGTCACTGGCTCCCTAACTTATTTATCATTTCTCAAATGAAGAAACAAAAACATTATTCCTTCACAGTCCTTCCCAGGACCCTCCAGGGACACAGAAAACCCCAAAACCACCAAACCAGGACAGAGCCAGACCCCGAGCCCACCAGCCCCCACACTGATTGTGAGCAATTTGCTCCTCCATGCTCATCTCATAGTGATTTTAATTCATATTTGTGCCCCAGAAAAATTACAAATAACTTCACATTCTAGACATTGCAGTTTTCTTCCAAGCAGCAGGAATAAATTTCGAGTTTAAGTTTGCAAATGATATGGGGCTATGCATCCCTTCTGCATCTCAAAGAGCAGCTCACAGAAGTCATGTGGCCCACCACTTCCGCTCCCGGAAATGCAGCCAAAAGAATTGAAATCAGGTGTACATGCATGTCCACAGCATTTAGTTACCCACAACGTTGTATAATAATTACCCCTATGTATCCATCAACATTTGAACCAAACATGGCATATCCATGCATTGGACTATTATTCAGCCATAAACAGGATACATGCTTAACATGGAATAGCCTTGAAAACATTATGTTAAATGAAAGAAGCCAGTCACCAAAGGACACATACTGGATAATTAGATTTACATATGAAATATCCAGAATAGGCAAACTCATAGAGCCAGAAAGCAGATCGATGGTTGCCATAGGGGAGGAGAATGGGGAAGGAAGAGTGACTGCTTAATAGTCTCAGGGTTTCCTTTTGAGGCAATAAAAATGTCTTGGATAGATAGAGTAATTATTACACAACATTATGGGTAACTTAATGACATTGAATTGTACACTTTAAAATGGCTATATTATGCTTATTTTACCAGGGAGAGAAGGAGGGAGAGAGAGAGACAGAGAGAGAGACAGCATATCAGGAAAGAATTTTTTTGTTTTAAATTGTATTTTTTAATTACAGTTTACATTTAATATTGTATTAGTTTCAGGTGTATAGCATAGTTGTTAGACAATCATATACTTCATAAAGTGTTCCCTCAATATTTTAGTACCCACCTGGCACCGCACATTGTTATTATAATGTTATTGACTATATTCTCTCTGCTGAACTTTCTACCTCCGTGACTGTGTCGTACCAATTTGTACTTAACAATCGCTTCATCTTATTTGCCAGTCCCCCACCTCTTCTCCCATCTGGCAACCATCAGTCTGTTCTCTGCATCTATGAACCTGTTTCTATTTTGTTTGTTTATTTTGTTCTTTAGACCCCACATATAAGTAAAGTCATATGGTATTTGTCTTTTTCTACTAACATTTCACTGGGCTGATACCCTCTAGATCTATTCATGCTGTCTCAAGTGATAAGGTTTCATTCTTTTTATGGCGAAGGAACATTCCATTGAATACATGTACCACCATGTTTTTATCCACTCATCTGCTGATGGGCAGTTGGGTTTCTTCCGTATCTTGGCTATTGTAAATAACACTGCAATGAACGTGGGGGTATGTATATCCTTATTGGTGTTTGAGGATTCTTAGAATATATTTCCAGAAATGGGATCACTGGGTCAAAAAGCAATTCTATTTTTAATTTTTTAGGAGACTCCACACTGTTATCTACAGTGGCTGCACCATTTTAAATTCCTACCAACAGTACACTAGGGTTCTCTCTTCTCCACATCCTTGCCAGCTATTGTTGTTTGTGGATTTATTGATGGTAGCCATTCTGACAGGAGTGAGGTGATATCTCATTGTGGTTTTAATTTGCATTTCTGTGATGATTAGTGACTGAGCATCTTTTCATATGTCTATTAACCATCTACATGTCCTCTTTGAAGAAGTGTCTGTTCAAGTCCCTTGCCAGTTTTTTAATTAGATTGCTTTTTTGCTTGGTGTTGAGTTATATATAAGTTCTTTATAAATTTTGAAGATTAGTCCCTTATCAATTATGTTATTAGCAAATATCTCCTCCCAATCAGTAATTGGTCTTTTTGTTTTGTTGGTAGTTTCCTTTGCTGGGAAAAAAAAAAACTTTTTAGTTTGTTATAATCCCATTTGTGTACTTCTTTTGTTTCTCTTGCCCAAGGAGATATATCAGAAAACATATTGGCTAAAAGAAATGTCAGAGATTTTAGTGCCTATGTTTTGTGCTAGAATTTTTATGCTTTAGGGGTCTTAGGTTTAAGTTTTTAATCCACTGGGAGTTTATTCTTTTACCTGGTGTAAGAAAGTGGTCTAGTTTCTTCCTTTCTTGCTTGCTTGCTTTTCTTTTTTCTTTTTCTTTCTTTCTTTCTTTTTTCTTTTTTTTGCCTGTATCTGTCCATTTTTCTCAGGAAAGAATTTTGAGTGAAATTCTCCTGAACTCAAAGGGACAACATAGAGATAGGTCATCCCAGGACAACACATACCAGCTGCTGTTTCCTTGCTTGGTTCCTGGGAATACAATGACCGGTCCCTCCTACCTCACAGAGAGATATGTGACCTAGAGCAAGTCATATGGGTTTTCTATGTCCCAGTTTCTTCATCTGAAAATGGAGATGATAGCTCCCGCTCACTCACTCCCTGGCTCCCTCAGCCGGTCCTGTCTGGCTTTGCTACTGAAATATACGCTCCTCTGGGAGAGCAGGGGCGCACCACCCTGTCCACTCTCAGCCTGGCCCTGATTAGGAACCTGGTGAATAGTTGCTGAATGACCAGATGAGCATGTCACCTGGAGAAGAAAGGGCTGTAGAGCCACAAGAGAGCTCTCCTCGAGGCCTGGAGGAGTCATTGGTAAGAAATGAAACTTGTCCTCCCTGCTGCCTACAATCAGCCACCAGGACAAGAGGCTGGGACCCAGAGAGGCATTTAGTCCTGGTTTAAAATTAAATGGGCCATGTGGACTGGTAATGACTTCCCTGACTTAACAAGTATTCAGCACCTCTTGAGTCAAGGAAGTGACTAAATAATAGTTTGAAAACCATTTGGCCATTGTTTGAAAAGAATTCCATATCTGATCAGGGTAAGTGTTCTAAGTAAACAGACAGTTAGGTCTTCACAGACTTGAAATTAATCATCTTGTTTCCATTCCTGCTGCACACAGCTGCACACCAGTTGCTGCGGGCTGTGCCGGGGCAGTGCTGCGGGTAACCCCTGCTCATCCCAGCATCTCAGTCTTAACGGGGTGTTAGCCAGGAAAACAAGCAATTATAGCAAGATCTTTTTCTATACATAATAGGTGGCATATCAGATATATGAAAACAGGATATCACAGTTCCATACCCTTGCATATCAGCCCTCTTTGCTTGTTTTCGGCAGTGCACCAGGACCTGCGGCGAAGGCACCAGGTACCGCAGGGTGCTATGTGTGGATGAGGACAAGGGCGGCGAGGTGCATGGCGGGCATTGTGACTCCAGCAAGCGGCCTGCTGACCGTGAGAGCTGCAGTGTGCAGCCCTGCGAGTACATCTGGATCACAGGAGAGTGGTCGGAGGTACGTCCTAGGGACTCGGTGGTCAGCAATGGCCTGAGGGAAGCAGGGTGGGAGGGCAGGTATGCCCCTGAGCACAGGTCTAAGACAAGGCTCTCTGCCATCCCTGGCCAGGGCCCCCATGGGCGCACTGGGAAAGGTGCATGAGAGGGTGAGCTCCCCTCAACTCTTGGTTCTTTGATTCACTTTGATGCCCTGCTGGTATGATTAGAGAGACACCATAACCGAAGCTTCACATTCAGAAGATGCCTCTCTTTGCGGAAGAGAGTTACCTATAAGAAAATGCCTTCATGCACAGGAGGCGGCAGGGAGAGGCAGAGATTGCGGCACACTAGCATATGTGTGTCATGAGACAGCTCTCTCCAACTGCGGAGGCCATGCAAAAATATGGGTCTGAACCTGATCTTTCAGGAGGACACAGCCTGAGGTTTTATCTGAGGTCTTCTAATTTTAAAATGTAGACTCAAATTATTTGTTTGAAACATTGTAGGGCAAACCAAACACATTCATGGGCCAAATGTGGGTTGCCCATTTAACAACTCTGCTCACAGGAACAAAATAATTTCCCATAATATCCAAGGAATCTCAAGGGTCCATTTTTCACTATCTCACTGGCAGAGAGTGCCTATCTGGACACTATTTATCATTAACCAAACAACAGCAATAATAGCATGATTCTATTATTTTCTGACCTCATGATATTTCCAAACACTGCAAGATCTGTTACATCAAAACTAGTTGTGATTAGCCCAGAACAATGTAGAGATGCGAAAGGGAAGGACCTGGACTCCTGGCAGAGGCGCTCACTGCTGCCCAAGGCTTTTCAGGTCTGCGTGTGTTGAATTGTTTCTATGAAATTTGGTCCTAAAGTCCTTTCTAGCTCCACCTCTCCATCCTCCTTTCTACTCAAGCGACTCTGCCTCCCTCCCAGGGGACATTGGGCAACGTCTGGAGACATTGTTGCTTGTCTCACTGGGGAAGTGGGATGCCTTGGCATCTGGTGGCAGCCAGGGGTGCTGCCAAACCTCCTGTTGTGCAGGGGACACTCCCCGTCACCTCAGCCAGTCTGTGGTGTGTTGTTACTCTGCTAGGAGAATTTGGTCTCTAAGCCTGGAGTCATTATTCCTATAGCTTTAAAACCTAATCTTAACCCCTAAAGGATATCATAGGGAGAAGATTTTTTTTAAAAAAATTCTCAGATGTGTCATAGATTGAAAAATCTGCAAATGTACAAGCAAAGTTGAGAGGGCTGGAGACAGGACTTCACACAGGACCACAGGGGCCCTGTGAGGGGAAGGGTGCCAAAGGATGGAGCCAGAATTTCCTCCACGGCTCTTGGGCTCCTCCCTGTGCTCAGCCTCCTGAATTTGAGGCGCTGGGCCAGATCTGAAAAGCGGATTCCCAGGGCAGTATGTTTCCTTGTCTGGCAGAAGATATCACTGAGGCCAGGAGCCCACATTCTTCTTATTTCACTTTACTATTATTTTCAAATTAGAAAAGCAACCCACATTCATGACAAGCAGGCGACCCCAAAGCAGGGAGAATCGAGAACAGGATCTTTCCCACCTCTGCACTCCTCCTACCCCCCCATCCCCATCCCCCACAGGGGTGAGCCTCCACTCCGAGCTCTGCTCTGAAATACATTGGGGAGCCAGAGGCAGGGTGCGTGCTTCCAGATCCTCTTCAGAGAAGTGGAGCCTCTGAGAAAAACCTGACCATATTTGGGTTCAGTTCCATCAGCAGATGCCTGTCAGCCTCTGTGTCCCCCATCCATAGCCATGGTCTGCTCTGTGGGTGGGTGATTCTTAGGACTTGCCTTGGCAGACACACAGCCTTCTTCAGCTTTGCACGAACTGAGGTCACCGCACAAAGCGCTGGCTTACATGGTAAACCCGCAGCTTGGACAGGGCAGCCCTCAGCCATCTGCCCACACGTGGAACACCCCAGACTGGCCTCAGACTCCCCAGGCCTGGCGTCAGCTGGGTCTTCGGCATTTGAACAGCAGCTGCCAAAGAAGGAAGAAACATAGGCAGCATGACAAGCCCTGAGCCCTGGGAGGGTGCCGTGCGTGCCTGCGGCTGGGCCTGTTCCCTCCTGCCTCTGGCAGGCCTTCAAGGACAGCTTTCTCCCTGGAGGAGTTTCAGGGAGGAAAGCCACGTGGCGTAAAGCACAGCTTAGGGAGTTAGGAAAGAGCAGGCTGTGGCTCTCAGAGTGCATAAGAGCTAAGGGAAGCTTTGGTCACTCGGCCTAGAGAAGCAGCACACACCAGCCACTGCTGGACTATCCCGGGCTTCCGTGGTCTCCCTTGGAGAGCTGTGATCTCACACCTCAGGCTCCACCTGAACTCAGGTGACACTGTCACAAGGGACAGCCAGTTATTTGATGACTTTGACTAAAAATATAAAAATGAAATTTATTGTCATTCAGATTTAAACTAGAGACCCATTGCACAAATTCGTGCATGGATGGGGTCCCTTAGACTGGCCAGTAATCATGGTGAATCGGGCCCTTCTCAGCCAGACCCAATCAGGGCTAGCCAGCTGGGGGAGGGACCACAGGAGGTTGGCTGTGGGAGCGCACTGACCATCAGGGGCAGCTCCAGTGTTGAGCGTCTACCCAATGGTGGTCAGTACATGTCGTAGTGACTGGTCAACTGGTAGTTCGGTCATAATGGTTGCTTAGACTTTTATATATAGATAGATAGTACATGAAATACTTCGCTGGGGAAGTTGAACTGTGTATAAAATAAATAACCAATTAGGTGTCCCATCACGGAGTGGGACAGTAGTAAGATACTTGTTTATCCTCCTTTTCTGTGCCTCTGGGTATCTTTAATGCATACTGATCATGGCAGACAAGCTCAATGACTGCATGATTGAGGGACAGACAGACAGAGAAGCAGAAAGGCACTATTTTAGTCAATATATGTAGCCAGAGAGAGAGAAGAGAGAAGGGAATTGGTGGCGGTCAAATGGAAAAGCAAACCCTATTGAGCATAAAAGGAGTCCTCTGTTGGCTAAGCGCTCAGATTGACACTCAGCCCAGATGGGCTTGGGCTCTCTCTGCATCCCACTTGGTCAGTTCTTTGATGTGGTAATTGTTGGTTTGGGAAAGCCAGGGTGTGGGCTGTGGAGGCTGTAAATGGAACAATGACAACTGGAGCTCCCTCCACAACCCCCACACCTTTCTTTCCTTGAAATCCACAGAAGGTGCTTGAGGCACCCAGCCAGCCAGTGGGGCTGTAGGAGCACAGATGCAGGAAGTCCGGGTCTCCTGCATGCTGACGCTACTGTGTGGAGAGCCTTCGCAGCACTGTTTGCAGGCTCCGCATGCCCACCTCGGAGGGCAGGGGTCTGTGGCGGCTGCCCTGGGCCCTGCCCCAGCCTCTCCCTCAACCCCTCTCTCCTCAGTGCTCGGTGACCTGTGGAAAGGGCTACAAGCAAAGGCTGGTCTCCTGTAGTGAGATTTACACCGGGAAGGAGAACTATGAGTACGGCCACCAAACTGCTACCAACTGCCCAGGCACGCAGCCCCCCAGCGTGCACCCCTGCTATCTGAGGGAGTGCCCAGCCTCTGCCACCTGGAGAGTGGGCAACTGGGGCAGCGTAAGTAGATGGTTGAGTTATCCAATCACAGAGCTGTGGGATGGGAAACCCTGATGTCACATGGCCTGCCTGACCTACCCTGTCATTCTGTCGCTAGAAGAGACCTGGTGAGGAACAGCCAGGAGCACCTTGCAATGGGCTTGGTGGGCACGTAGGCCACTTCCCAGTTGAATGACCTTGGGCAAGGGCAGAACTCCAGGGCCTCAGTTGCCTCACCTGCCATACGGGTGGTTGTGAAGAAGAAAGGATTAATACAGAAAAAGCACTTATGTCAGAGTGTCACGTTTTAAGTTGCATACCGTTTCCATAGTTAAAAATGAAAAATCACCTAGAACTTTGTCACATCGCTCTGTGGCTGAGTGGTTGATGTGGTCTAGTCTTTCTGCATCGGGAAGTAATCCTGTTGTATAAGGGGTACAAGGGAGAATTTTTATTTATTTTTAAATATATATTTTATTGACTTCAGAGAGGGAGAGAGAAACATCAGTGATAAGAGAGAATCATTGATGAATCATTGATCGGCCATGCCCCCCACTGGGGATTAAGCCTGCAGCCCGAGCATGTGCCCTGACTAGTTGAACTGTGAGATCCTGGCTCATAGGTTGACATTCAACCACTGACCAACACTGGCCAGACCGAGGGAGAAGATTTTTAAACTGGAGCTGCCCTAAGAAATCACTGCAGCCCCCAACTCCTTGCAGTTCTGGGTAACTCGCCTGGCTAACATATCCTAACATAATTATTGCAGTGATTGGGCAAAAGTATAGGCTTCGCTGTGTTAGCGTGTGAACCCTGGCTACACCAGGATCTGGAACAAATTTAACATTGGAGCCCTAATCTCTGCTTTGCAGAGTAATGACATTACTATCAGAGGATCACTGTAAGACTGAAGTGAGAATATAACACTATATCACATCATATGTACACATGCATATGGAACAGTGGTTAGTAGGCATGCATAAATTGTAGAAGAAAAACTCAGTGCAGGGACAAGTCCATAGTAAGTGCTCGATAGTCAGCTGTTTGTTTCAGCACAGCGGGTCTGCCATGAGGCCTGTGCATGGTGCTGGCCTGCCGCTGACCCTGCTCTCCTTGCAGTGCTCAGTGTCCTGTGGCCTGGGGGTGCGGCACCGATCCGTGCAGTGCTTGACCAATGAGGACCAACCCAGCCACCTCTGCCCTGCAGAGCTGAAGCCAGAAGAGAGAAAAACCTGCCATAATATCTACAATTGTAAGTCGGCCGAGTGAAGCTGCCTCTTTGGAGCCTAAAGAACAGTGTGTGTGTGTGTGTGTGTGTGTGTGTTTTAATATATTTTTATTGATTTCAGAGAGATAGAAACATCAATGATGAGAATCATTGATCGGCTGCCTCCTGCATGTCCCCTATTAGGGATCAAGCCACAACCCGGGTATATGCCCTTGACCAGAATTGAACCTGAGATCCTTTAGTCTGCAGGCCAGCACTCTATCCACTGAGCTAAACCAGCTAGGGCTGAAGAACAGGGTTTGCTGTTCATTTGTTTGCCTGCCCACTTCAGATATATGCAATTTATTTTAAAGAAACTGTCCCCTTTGCTGAAGGGCCTGAGGAGACACACCCACCCCGGGCATCTCAGGCCATGTGGCATCTCATGTTTTCCAGGTGAGTTACCCCAGAACTGCAGGGAGGTGAAGCATCTGAATGGTGCCACGGAAGATGGAGAGTATTTCCTGACCATCAAGGGGAAGCTCCTGAAGGTGAGACAGCAGTCCTCTTCCTAAAGGGTGGGGAGTGAGCGGCCTGGCCCCGGCACCCGTCCTGGAGCTGCCCCCTGGGGAATTTCTGGTCTGCCTTTCAGATCTTCTGTGCAGGGATGCAGTCCGACCACCCCAAAGAGTACCTGACCTTGGTGCGTGGGGACGCAGAGAACTTCTCCGAGGTGTACGGGCACAGGTATGCAAGCTCGGCTCAGGGAGCCCAGCCCTGCAGGTTCTTGGACACCATCTGTCCTCACCAGAACGTTTTATCTGGCGTGCAGGCTACACAACCCAACCGAATGTCCCTACAATGGGAGCCGGCGTGACGACTGCCAGTGTCGGAAGGACTACACGGCAGCTGGCTTCTCCAGCTTCCAGAAAATCAGGATAGACCTGGGCACCATGCAGATAATAAGTAAGCTCGGGTGTCATGTAAGGGTGCTCATCTGTCCTCCCCCCAGTCAGCCTGGCAGCTGGGCTGGTGCCCAGGAGGCCAGGAGGGACAAGATCCACTGTCCTAACCCTGAGGGTGGGGCTGCTCCCCTCTGTCCCTGCTGTGCCCCACTGGGAAGGTGCCTGCACATCGGGACCCTCAGACCTCTGATGACGAATGGATGGAGGAGATGGAGGCATATTAAAGGGGCCCCTTGCAGTGGAGGAGTCAGAGCAGCACCCCCAAAAGTGACATCAGAATTGAGGCCTTGAGGTCAAGCAGGGGTGAGCAGGCACTGGGGACCCATGTGGGCATGGCTCCCACACACAGTGTACACACACACAGGCATACAGCTAATTTCTTCTGATGGTTGATTCACACAAGATAAATGGAGCACACAATTACCTTTTAAAATCAGCCTGCGAGTGGGCTGATTTTATACTCTGGTGAACACTGCAGTTTTGTTAAGGACATTAATCATAGGGGTGGTTAATGCAGCTCAAACAGCCAAACATGGTCCCCTGAAAAGAGGAAAAACAAGTGATGAATAATTTTTCCTCATTAACAATGTACCCATAATATTGCACTTCTTTCCTCTTGAGGTGGATTGCACTTGATTTGTACCAAGGTATTTCTAATTGCTTTTAGCTGGACCATTAGGGCTAATGGCAGGGGTCTGCAATTTCTTACTCAGACCCCCGCCC
Organism: Lasiurus cinereus; assembly: GCA_011751065.1. Lineage (NCBI taxonomy): Eukaryota > Metazoa > Chordata > Mammalia > Chiroptera > Vespertilionidae > Lasiurus > Lasiurus cinereus. The sequence continues at coordinate 8,104,576 of JAAGEH010000020.1, forward strand.
CCAAGCTAAGGCCCAGGGCTCCTGCCAGGGCTCCTTTCCTGCAGAACTGGGTGAGGGGTCCCTCAGATGTCCCCCCCACCACAATGTGGTAAACTGCAGGAAGATTCTAGAAAGACATGGCAGAAAGGTCCTCCAGCAGCAGCTTTTGCAGAATCCCATCTGCCTCCTGACTGACCTTCCCCACACAGAGCTGGTCTCAAGAGCTACAAGACAGTTAAAACATGAGCCCATTGTTTTATGGGCTTTAAAAAAAAACAACTACAAGTTGACCCCAAACTTGAGAAACTGCCATTAATACTTTCAAGATGTGGGTTCTAATTGCTCCACATTTTGGCAATAACATAGGGCCTGGGCCACAGGAGGACAGAGAAAGCCTCGAGGAATAACTCGCTAGAAATACCTTCCTGACTTCCTTCCCTGGTCCCAAGCTTTGGTGGCCCTGAGCAACAGGTTGACAATCCCCCTCCCCACCACCCCCATCACCCCCTGTTACTCTGTTTAAGTGAGGCGGTTCACACATGATTTATACAGTCACCTCGACCCCGTGCTGTGAGGAGAGTCAGGGCTGATACAACCCAGGGAGAGGCTCTCAGACCCACAAGGAGGAAGAAGTCAGAGCACATCTGGATGCGTTTGCTCACTAATCATGCTGTGTGTGTTTTTTCCTCTCCCACTCCCTCTTATTGTTTCTTTTACTATTCTTATTCCCTTCTCTCTCCTCGTTAATATCCGGTCCCTTCCCTACTTCTTTCTCCTGCTGTCACCTCTCTTCTGCCTTTAACTCTTTTCCAAACTCCACAGCCACGGACTTACAGTTTGCAAGGACGAGTGAAGGGCATCCTGTGCCCTTTGCCACCGCTGGGGACTGCTACAGTGCCGCCAAGTGCCCACAGGTATGTGCTGGGAGCCTGTCCCTGGGCCTGGCTGCAGGGAATGCAGTTAGAACAGCTGTTCTGGGGGCAGCTTGGTCCCTGCACCAGGAGCCCCTCAAATGCTCACAGCTTCTCATCTAACCTCATTCCACTCCGAGGAGTGTTTCCTAAGGGACCAGCTACACGCCAAACCTCCGCATTCAGCAAAGTGCACCTATTGCAATGTAAACATTTAGAAACAAATTAGATGTGGGCTAGCAAGCAGCTTGGTTAAGCAAATGATAATAAAATTAATATTACGAAGTCAATAAGATGCTAGTAGATGTTTAATGGTTGCCTCTTCAAGAAAGAAAAGAACAGCCCTGCTTTGTAGCATTTGCCGATTTCCCTAGTTACAAATACCTCACATCCGCATGACTGATTTCAAGCATGGACATTATGTCTCTAAATGGAGTGCTGGGGAGAGATGCAATCAGCTCTCAAAAGCCAGTGCAGAGGACTCCAACACAGCCCTGTCAACCATTGAAAATGCTGCCTGGTTTGTGGCATGTAGAAGCAGTCACCAACCTCAGACATGTAAACCATGCAGTGCTCAGACCGGGAGTGCACATACATCATCTCCCCCTGCACTGGCGTATCCGCAGCACTGCTGCCCTCAGGCCTCCTGCCCATTCTCCAGTGCCACAGGTTTTAGCTCTCCTTCTGCAACATTAGCCAGGCTGCCACCACTACCCAGGCTACTTGGCAGGACAAACAAGGAACTAGGTGATTGGCAGGAGAACGTGGCCCCTGGTTTCCTTTGGTTTACAGGAGGCCCGGAATCTCCCCTTCTGCCTGTGCACCTTGGAAAACCTGAGGACTGGGACTGGGGGTTGCCTCCGGAATCCCAGGATAGATTTACACCCAGCCACAGGGACCATCCAAAGACAAATACGTCTGAGTTTTCCTTTAAGGAAGTGTGTTCGCAACCCCAAGCTTTAGAAAGCATTGCTAAATGTTTCAGAGAAGTGAAAAGGAAGCTCTCAGGGGACAAAGAAAATAAACAAAAGACGTGCTGGTGAAAGGGGCCTTTTCTCCATTACCTGGGACTGGCAACTTTTGAAGTTAGGAACTTCAAACACCCCCTGTAAGGGCTGCATTTTAGCAGCGAACAGACTGCCTGCCCTGCCTTTGTCAACTGTCCCTCTTTTCTATATGTGCATCTTTTGGGGGAGCTTAAATAACTGGAGAGAATTCGCATTCATTTATTTCACTAATTTAGAGACAAATGAGCTGATTGATTTGCCAAAACCTGACATGGAAGCAGTTGCTAAGTGAGCAAACCCAAAGCCAGTGAACGGCTAATTTGTATTTTTTCCCAGCCCTTTCTTCCAACCCTATGGGAGACTTAAAGAATTATTTTCCTTTATTGAGCACCAACTATGTAGATGAACGATGTGAGTTTTCAAATCCGTGTTTCGGGAAAGGTCTGGAAAGCAGGGCTGTGCAAGCTGCTCAAGGATGGTTTATCCCCTGATCTGGGGAGAACACAGAAGTCAAAGCAAGGATGCTCTGACAGTCTGCTTCTTCTGCAGATTTGGGGATTTACTTATCATGGGGTGGGGCTTCCCCAAGAGCCCTCACCTGAAGATATACCAGAATATGTATATATTTTAGATCATAACCCAGAGGATGCACCTTGTCATTAGCTTTTTGATGCCGGTATTGGTAGCATTTATTGTTTATTAGGCTTTAGGCGCTGTGCTCAGCATTTGTAAGTCGGCATCTCATTTGACCCCCACAGCGTCCTATGAGAATACTCTCTACTTACAGATGGGGACACTGCGTGTAGAAAGGCTGGGTGACTGTCCAGACCGAAACAGCAGGTGTGCCGCAGAGGCTGGGTTTGACCCCAGGTGTCGGAGTGCAAATGGCAGCCCTGCTTGTCTGGCTGATCCCATTTCCAGGCAGGATTTCTGCTGCGTTCACTCGAGTCTGAGCAGAGAGCAAACTCTGAGGCATATCCTTCACAAAGCTTTCTGGGTCATCTAGTGTATGCATGGCTCTTCATTACTGTTTTTCTTTTAAACCAGCAACAGAGGTAGTAGCTCAAACTCGACTGCCCTTTGGCCCCTGAAGATAGGCCTTGGGACAAGGATGCCCCTGCCAAGAGCGAGAAAGGACAGAGGTCTTTCCCCTCTGGCAGTCCTCAGCTTTAGCGCTGGGACACTTGCTGCCAGTCAAATCCCTGAACCGGAAAAGGAGAGAGCAGGAGGGTGTGTTCCATTCAGGTGTGTCACCTGCTCACTTGCTCAGAGAGGGCAGGCAGCTCAGACCCTGGACACCAGGTCAGGGGAGTTGTGGGGGAGGAGGGGAGGATGACTCCCTGGGTTAGTAGCCAGGTCAGCTGCCTGGACTTTCTAAGAACTTTGATATCTGGGCAGATCAAGTCTACCTTCTGCAGTGCAGGTGGGATAGGCCAGTGCCTGGGAAGTAGGATGGGGAGGGAGAAATGAGAGGGGTCCTTGGCAATGGTGTGGTCTGGGCATGAGAGAGGGTATGGACCAGTCCTTGGGGCAGGGATGACCGAGAGAAAAGAAAAGTGGCCTGCTGGGTAATCCAGCCGGCAGAAGCCAGTGTCTGAGGACCACAAGGGTGGCTTTGCCTCAGTACAGCCACTCGGACACTCAGATTAACCACCACCAACCCTAGAGGCTGTCACAGAATAATTGCAGGGAACGTTTTAAGATTTCAGCTACTCTGCCAGATAGGGAGTTGTTACCTCCTAACCCTCTCTTATCCACCGGTTAGATCAGATCACGTTAATTTGTGAACCAGGAACCAGGAAGTTCAGGCTGCCCCTGTGGTCTGACAAATGTCACAAATCAGAACCTCATTCAGCCTGGTCGTGGAAACACCTGTCAGGGAAGCGAACATCCCCACAGTGCTGCCACTCCACGTTAGCTGCTCACTGACCCCAGAAAACAGGACTATTAATTACCTCCCCTGCAGACAGAAAAGCCGAGGTTCCAGGGGCTGAAAACTGTGTCAGGGTCTCTCTCATTGCCCTAAAAAAGAGCTGAATTTACACTCGGGCTGCCCTCCTTGTGTTATTAAGGCTTTTGGCAAAGAACTGGGTGGTAAGGTTCAGGAGGAAGTGTTCACCCTGAGCCTGTTCAAGCGGATCGCTTTCACTCAGGAACTGCTCACATGGAGTAAACCTCTAGAAGAAACTTTTTTTTTAATTTTTTTATTGATTAAGGTGCTACATATGTGTCCTTATCCCCCCCCCATGGCTCCCTACCCTCCCACTCATGCCCTCACACCCCTGTTGTCTATGTCCAATTGGTTAGGCTTATGTGCATTCACACAAGCCCTTTGGTTGGTCTCTCCTCCCTTGCCCCTCCCCTCCCCTACCTTCCCTCTGAAGAAACTATTTCAGGTGCCTCTGCAAAGCCTTTTTTGAAAGAGAGAGGGAGGGGACAGAGACGGATGAGAAAAGCAAGGGAACAGCTCTTTGCACCGCCTTCTTAGGAAGAAATATGGAAACAGACTAGGGCCATGTATCCGAAGGAACCCCAGTAGCCTGGAACGGGACCTCCCTGGGCCTGAGGGGTCCAGGGGGCCGGGAGCAGGCCGCGCGCGCCCTCTGCTGGCCGCCTCGGAGACCGCGCCGCTCCTTTGAAGTCCCGTCCTGCTGTGCTCAGTACCCAGTGTTCTGCTCGGGGAGCCAAGCCCAGGAAGCTTTGGCAGCGAGATCTTGTTAGAAAAATTATGTTGTGGCATTTTGTTCCTGAAGGAATCTGATAATTACGGGCAACATCAGGGTTGCTGCATTAGCTGAGAGCGGAGACTTTGAAGTCAGGCAAACAACGTGGGTTGGACTTGCACAGGTTGGACTTGCACGGCATCCTGAAGAAGCCAAGCAGCTCTGCTGGACCTCAGTTTCCCCACCTGCAAAGAAAACTCCTTCGAAGAGCTCTCACGATGATGGATGAGATGCTTGTAAAGGGTCTGGCCCAGACCTACTCCCTCTCCCCCCAAAAAAGAAAACCCTTCATAGTTAGTAACTCGTTATTAAATTACCACTCGTGTCCTTTCCAAGTTCCCTTTGCTTGGGTCGTCACGTGGACTAACAATCCTCTTCACTGGCCATTTTCCAGGGTCGTTTTAGCATCAACCTTTACGGAACGGGCCTTTCTTTAACCGAGTCCGCCAGATGGATCTCGCAAGGGAACTATGCCGTCTCCAACATTAGGAAGTCACCGGTAAGGGACCACTGAGCGGGAGGGCGGGCGTGGTCTCTCTTCTTCCCTCCCTTCCTACCCCTGCCCTCTGTGGTGTATGTATGTGTTGTCCCTTCCTACAAACTATTTTGCAAAGTGTCAGAAAATTTAGGAAATAAATCAAAGGTAAAGAATGTGACGGTGAGCAGTCTCTGGGGAGATGTGAGCCGGGGACCTGAGGTGGTTAGTGGGTGCTGGCCAGGAGGCTGGGAGCAGTAAGAAGCCACTCGGTGAGTATGAGCATCAGACACTGTGCAATTAGCCAACAGGAGAGTCCCTTTTATGAGCTAGGGGAAAGGATGTTTAAGAAGAATTGAAATACAAACAGGGCTGGGGAAAAACGAGAACGTGGGTGATATTTCTGGAGAGTTGGGGAAACACGCATGGGCTTTACAATAGTCAGTTTTTCATGCTCTAAAACCTTGCGCCGGCAAGGTGTCTCCATGTGGCTAGAGCGACCGGATCACCTGGGAGCTGGATGCAGCCTGGGGCCGCAGCCTCTGAGTCAGGGTCTGTGCTGGAGCAAGTTGCCAGGTGGTACATTAGCACCTACAGCTTGAGACGTCCTGACCCGGCCTGGGTGTACATTAGCATCACCTGGGAGAGTTTAACATGCACGTGCCCTAGCACGGCTTGTCACAGGATGGCATCCTGAAGCAGAGATAGAATTTGAAGTTTCCCGGGTGAAACCACTGCCCTTCCCAGCTCCCTCAGAAGTCCTGTGAACCTGTGGCAGGAATGCGGCCCAGGGACAAGTGAGGAACTTACAGAGTACGGCCCCAGACCCCAGGTTGACCCCAGCCATGACCCTTGTCTGAGGCCCCCTCAGGACTGTAAGGAGGGAAGGAGGAAAAGAAAACGAAATGGGATGTAGAGCTGCCAGACAGAATACAGGATGCCCAGTTAAATTAGAATTTTAGATAAACAAGGAACTTTTTTATTATTATTAAGTCTTCTACTACACATGCGGCATATTTATTGTAAAAAGTATTTGCTGTTGATCTGAAATTCAACCCTGGTTGGGCATCCTGTATTTTTATTTGCTAATCCTATCAAACCAGAATATAAAGAAGCAGCTCAATCTGCTTCCTCTCAAGAAAAGCAGCTTCATCCCATTGTGACTTCCCAGGAAAATCTTCCCAGGAAAATCCCTTGTTTTAAGCTGCCAGTTATATTTGTGTCTATGAAAAAAAACCACACACAAAAAAAAACATTTCACTCCCTCTTGTCTCAGCCAATCAACTACTTCTAATTAGATTGATTGTGCATAAATTAATCATTACATCTTTTTCCTTGCACTGAAGGGGATGGAAAGAGCTGAGAGCAGCACAAGGGTGCTGTAGGATGTGAAATTATAATGCTCTTCCCTACCCCTGCCCTCCAGGGCCTACATATTATTATGTTTCAATGACCCAGCTAATTAACTGCCCAAAACATAGTCAGACATGAAGCATCATTATGTAGGAAACCATCTATATAAACTGCATTACAAGTTTCAATTCTGTTAGGCAGCCAAAGTCAATATCGCAGTTTTATTCATGGAATTGAAAATAGTTACAGCCAGGGGTGCCATCTTGTGGAAACAATGATTACTACCGGACAAGATCCCCTGGCTGCTCCCCAAGCTTTGTGTGCAGTTTCCCCTGTACAGGAGGCAATGGGTTCCACAGTTGCCTGTCAGCGTTTCCCTTTTAAATCTTGGTGTTCCTCAACAGTTCACAGAGCCTGTGCTCAAAATAATCACCAGAGTCTGTGGGGCATTCCTTATGCCTGCCTCCTCTGGAGCCAGACTGAGCCATCACTAACTGTAGGCAACCCCTGTAGGAAATACCACTTTTCCCACCTGACCCCAGGGATGCTCTGTGGGAATAGGCCTTGGCAGCCAAAGGCACTTGGAAGGAAACTTCTATTTTATTTTCTTCTTGAACCATCACAGTAAATATGGGGCATGAGAGATGAGATTAAGTACACAGGGTGGAAATCTGTGACTTTATTCAAACTAGCAGTCCCCACATCAGTGGTTCTCAGACCCTACCCTGGGGAGACTCGGCCAGCCTGGGGAGGCCCAAATGGACATTCTGACAATGTCCCTTGAGGGAGTGGGCCTAAGCTGGCAGTTGTACATCCTTAGCGCTGTACTCTCCAGCCATGGGCCTGGCTTCTGGCTGAGTTGTGCTCCCCCAGTGGGAGCACACTGACCATCAGGGGACAGCTCCTGTGTTGAGTGTCTGCCTCCTGATGGCCAGTGCACATCATTGTTCCGCGTTTGGTCGATTTGCATATTAGCCTATTATTATACAAGATGATCCAACATTTTCTCAGTCCTGAGGCTGGCCACAGTTTTTAGGAGCTGGTGGAGATGGCGAAGAAAGCAGGCTTCCTTGAGATGATCTGGAAGGCCAGGGGACTGCAGGCTAAGCCAAGGCTGAGCCTGGACCCTCTGGTACCCAAAGCACCATGGGGATTTTATCCACATGGACCTCCACCCTACCATGTGGGACAGCCCCTTGGCCCAGGGACCAGCTTCTAGGCAAAGGCTTCTCTGCACCTGTGTGGCTCAGGTGCTACTGCGTTTCTACTCTGCTTGTGTGTGAGTGATGGACAGACAGAAAGGGGCACGTGGCCCAGAGCTGAGATAAGAAGGAGAAGGAAAGGAAATCCCGTTGGGTTGCATGGGAGAGGACCCCCTCTGTGTGCACCTGGGAATAGGGGGCTGGAGGCCTGTGTTCTGAGACCTCAACTTGGCCCCAGGGCCTCACTGGCATTCCTGTGCAGTTGCAGGGGAGGAGGGAAGAGGAAGAGCTGGAATAGAAGAATCGCTGTGAAATGTAAAATGAGTGAAGTTGTGCTGTCGTAGAGGAGATAGACTTAGTGCCTGGCCAGCTTCCTTACAGCCAGTGGCATGAAGGTAGAGGGAGGTAAATATGTGTTTGTGGTACAGAAGCAGGTCTCCTTTCTCTACCATGGACTGCTCCCCACCCATGATGCCTTCTGAAAACCCAGCTGTCCGCCACGTGTAAAGGTCACACTACAGACAGTGTAGTGACATCACCTTATATGTCTGTGCATCCCTATAGAAATCAAGCACATTTGTACATCTGTTCATATGTATGCATCCATCCCCATGCCAGGTTTTAGGGACAGTGTCACCACAGCACACGCCAAAGAAAGGTAAATGAGCACACTCCAGTCGTGGCTTTGCTAAGGCACCGGGAGATCGCACCTCTAATATTGACTGAGGAAACAGAGAAGTTGGGGAAAATATGAAATATAAACTGTCCTTAATGGTGCAGGCTGGCTACCACATGTTTGTTGAAGTCATGGGGCTTATTTCTAGAAAGCTCCATTTGCTTTAGTGAAGAAATAAAAACTATTTACAATTACTGATTTGTTGTAGTTGAGTAGGTGCTTCTAAAATGCTGGAAAACAGATCCTTTTCTCAACAGTCTGGAACTGTTTCCAGAGCAACCACTGTATGCTATGCATTTCCCTAGTATGTTTTGTTGTTATTATTGTTGTTGTTCTGTAATAAAAATAAGTTTGGGATTAGTTTTTATCTAAATCACATTAGCAGAGTCCCAATTAATGAAATAACATGACAGTTACAAAGTCATTATCAACAGTTTTACAAATACCAGCCTTTCCTCATCTCCATGACAATAGGCAATGATGGAGATTCACAGAGGAAATACACCCTTACAATATAGACAGTGAATATTCCACAAATATTAGGTTAAGTACTAAGCCAAGCACTTTACATGCCTGCATTGATTTACAGCAAACCTGTCAGGAGAGATTAGTATCACCCCCATTTCCAGGTGCCCTGGGCTTACAGTTACTTAAAGATGCAGCACCCACCAGCCCCACACCACCAGCAGGTCCTCTCTCTACCGGGTCAGGAAAGAGTTTAGGTGAAGCTCAAGCTTTGATGAGATAGAGACATTCTAGCATGTTGGCATCCTACAGTCACCAGGCCAATTCTTAGCCTGGGAGAAGGTTCCTGGCTAGAAGCTTGATCTGGCATCAGATCCAGTTGCTGGCATCAGACTCGCTCCAGAACTCACATGACCCTTAAAATCAGGACCATTGGGGTGATAGAAACCCCCCTACTCATCTCACTCATACCCCAAGGCAGTGGTCGGCAAACTCATTAGTCAATAGAGCCAAATATCAACAATACAATGATTAAAATTTATTTTGAGAGCCAAATTTTTTTAAACTTAAACTTCTTTTAACACCACTTCTTAAAATAGACTCACCCAGGCTGTGGTATTTTGTGGGAGAGCCACATTCAAGGGGCCAAAGAGCCGCATGTGGCTTGCGAGCCACAGTTTGCCGACCACTGCCCCAAGGCATGCAAATATGAGAGAGAGAGAAAACCTAAATTGTCCTCTTTATTTGTTAATTTGGCAAAGTTCTATGTCTAACAAGAGTATCCTTATTTGCAAGACACTTTCCTAATTTGACCATAAGAACCAAATATCCATGGCCTTTGACCCAGTTCTGGGAATTAACCCAAATGCAGGCACTCGATGGTCCATCACAGTGTTACTTCCAATAGTGAATGGCATATGGGAAACATCTAAGATGCCAAACACTGCAGAGGGGTACTGTGACATGGTGAATTCACAGTGTGGGAGACGCAAGTTAAACAAGTTCTTCCTTGCATGGTGAAGTGTTAGGAGAACTAATGAGCAGAGTAATCTGAATCCCAGATCAAAAAGAAGAGTGGGCCTTAGCCTCATTCATTCATTCATTCATTCAACAAATGCATATTTAGTATCACTCTGAGCCATGCAGGTTCACAATGTGAGTGTGTGAAGCACACTTATTTTTGTATTGCTGTTTATTAACTACTGGAGTCCCGATGCATGAAGGTTTATACAAGAATGGAGCTTCCTTCCCCTGGCTGCCAGCACTGCTTTCGCTCCAGCCTGGAGTTGCCTTTCTCCCTTCCCATGCTGCCCAGAGGCCCTGAGCAGCTGGGATGATGTGGAACACCTGCATCATCACCATGGCAACAATGCAGGCATCCCACCCCTACCACTCAGCACCTATGTATGCAAATTAATCTGCCATATTTGTTGGGTTAATTTGCATAATTACTCCTGATTGGCTGGTGGGCATCATGAAGGTACAATCAATTTGCATCTTTCTTTTTTATTAGTGTTGATTGCATTGTTTTCCATATTTCCCCTGGAAACCTCATTTACCACCCTGTATACTGTGCTAGGTTCTGGAGATCCTGAGAACTTAACTTGACATTGCCTTACCAGCCTGAGGCTCACCTCCTAGCAGGGAGACATATGTAAAGAAAGAACTGCCTAACTTTACAGGCTGCTGTATAGCAGTAACTGGGTCAGGAAGGCATGTCAAGGGAAGGACCCCTGGGCTGAGTCCTGAATGACTTTCCAGTCAAAAGTTGGGCTGATGCAGTGCACACAGAAGGCAAGGAGTAGAGAGTGTTCAGGTAGAGGAACAACCTGTGCACAGGACTACTGTAAAAAGCATGTCAGAAAAACAACCCAAGGAAATTCAGAGCTGCAGCAGGGCAGGGTAGAGGGAAGTGATGGTATCTGGAGTGAACACACAAGACTATAGATCAGGGGTGGGGAACATCCAGCCCACACAACCCATGAAATCTTTTGGTCTGGCCATGCCAAAGCATTAGCAGTTAGTTAATTACATGTTTAACCAAATGTAACAGGCTGATTTTTAAGTTGATAATTTTGTGTGACCCGTGAATGATGTTATAAATATCCAAATGGCCCCTGACAGAAACAAGGTTCCCCACCCCTGCTCTCGACCAGGGGTTGGAAAACTTTATCTGCGAAGAACAGGTTTATTTTCTCTGAACATATTTCTTTCACTATTGCAATAGAACAAGATTTCATGGGTAAACTGTTTCCATTCTTGGCTAACAATTGAGCCACTTTGAAACTTACTTACTCATTGCACTTTTTATTTTTTACAAAGAAATTATGTTTCGGTGAGATACTCCTTTTTAAACGTTCTGAACTTAGGCCATTGCTCGACCGTGAGTTGGGAACATTGTGATGAAGGCCGAGTTTGCTAGCACTCATTTAGCAGCGGTTGCCAACCAGGGGTCCTCAGACCAGTGGTCTGTGAGGTCTAAAAGGTTGGAGACCACTGTTTTAGAGTGTTTTCTCCTCGCACAGCTGTGATGTCACTGTGTAATAAAGCCCAGGCTTTGCCCTTTCAATTTGGTAACGGGATAATCAACACATCACTGTACCTTAAAAGTGTAGCATCCAGAGTCCACTTTTCTCTTCTTTTCTTGTTTTGACACTAGTAATCCTATATAATGAAGAGGTAATATGCAAATTGACCCTCATACCCTCATAAGATGGCTGCCTATGATCAGGCTAGCAGGGGGGTTAGTGAGGGATGATCAAACAACTGAACAAGCAGGCTGCATGGGGCAACCAGGCTGGCAGGGTTGGGGGGACAGTTAGGGGTGATCAGGCCAGCAAGGGAGTGGGGTAGTTAGGGCTACCAGGCAGGAGGCAGGTGAATGATTAGGAGCCAAGCAATCCAGGATTGTGAGAAGAATGTCCCCGATTGGAGGGTGCAGGCTGGGCTGAGGGGACCCTCCTCCTATGTGCAAATTTCGTGCATCAGGCCTCTACTAAAAAATAAAGCAGAATGTTATGATATAGAATACCCCTGGCACTCAAAACACTGTTGACTGAAGAGGTGTCACTGTGATTGGCAGTGTGCAGAGTAGCAATATAGAGCAACAAGAGCTGTTCCAGCTACTCAACCCTGGGATTATGGCATGAATGAACAAGGCTACATTTCAATAAAACTTTATGGGTAGTGAAACTTGAATTTGTAAAATTTTCACATTTCAAGTATTATTATTATTATTATCATTATTATTATTATTATTATTATTTGCTTCTTCTAAACTGTTTAAAAATGTACATATGCCCTGGTCAGTAGCTCAGTTGATTAGAGTGTCATTCTGATGCACAAGGTTGTGTGTTCGATCCCCGGTCAGGGCACATACAAGAAGAAACCAATGAATGCATCAATAAGTGAAATAAGAAATCAGTATTTCTCTGTGTCTCCCCCATCCTCTCTCTCAACATTAATAAATAAAAAAGTAAAATAAATCATCAACACTATTCTTAACCTGTGGGCCATACAGAAGTGGGTGAAGGCTGTACGGAGCCCAAGGCCGTCAGCTCAGCTTCACCCCACAGTGAGGTACAGGTGCCACTGCCTTTAGAAGGCCTGCCTCCTGTGTGTACAGGAATGATTGCCTGTAGCACCAGGGCAAGTGCTGGAAGTGCTAGCCGAGCGGGTAGTCTAATGGCATGCATCTCCTTGCAGGATGGCACCCGAGTTGTGGGGACATGCGGTGGTTACTGTGGGAAATGCACTCCATCCTCAGGCACTGGCCTGGAGGTTCAGATTTTATAGTTAAGGTAAGTAAGTTGTGTCTGTATGTATGTCTACGTATCAACCTCATTCTTTCTCCTGCCTTTTCCTCTCCTGCTCATCTGCCCTCAACTCTAGGGTCTCAGACTTCCTGCATAAGCTTTGGCTGCAGAGCTGGTTAAACTGCTGCTACTGGGCTCTGTTTCAGCAGGCCCTGCTTCAGGAGGTCTCTGGTAGATGCAGGAATAGGTATTTTTAGGACAAAAAAAATTTGATGTGGGTGACTTAACCTTTGTGAATGCTGCCTGGAGTATTGTAATAATAATATTTAGGGTGTTCAGTGTACCCTGACTGTGTGCCGGGCACCACGCTCAGCACTTTGCAGGCATCATAAGAAAGCCATACATGGGTCTGTGATCCTCGTTTTACAGATGGGAGCTGCACCCACACAGTAGGCAGTTTGCCTGTGGACACAATAAGTCCCCTTGGCAGAGACTGGGCATGCCCTGCACCAGACCCCCTGCCCTCCTGACTGCATTGTGGCACACACTTTGGGTACAGTTGGGAGCTTATTAAACATGCAGAGTCCCAGGCCTCACCTTAGACCTGTGAAAACAGCATCTGCATTCAAATAATCCCTGGGAGAGTCATACTTGTTGAAACTTAGCAACCCCTGGTTTAACTACATTATGCAGACAAGTGCCTTCTTTGCTGGGCAGAGGGTGGAATTGGTCCCGCTTTTTCTTGCTCCAGTGCCTTCATACACAAGGGAAGAACTCAACCCACTCACATGACCACCCACTAACTGCTGTCTGGTTTCCAGCAGCCCAAGATCCTGGGAAGCTCCTTAAGACCCTGACATAGAAGAACCTAGTGGTCACTTTTAAAGCATTATTTCAAGGTTCAATTAAACATCTACATTCAAAAAAATGATCTCAAGTTAGGATTACTTCCTTTGCAAGAGGCAAAAGACCAAAAGGAAACTCAGTCTTTAATAACTCAGCCATTCAAACAGTGGGCTGCTTCAGGCATGGCTGGATCCTGAGGCTCAGACTGAGTCATCTGGACTCGTTCTTTCTCCAACAATCAGCAGTGCTTGTCTCTTAAACAGTTTCATTCTCAGGCAGGTCATCTCCCCTCCCCCATGGCCCCTGGCAGCTCTAGACTCACACCACCCTTACAGCTCCTGGTCCCAAATAAATGCTCTTCTCTAGCATCCATTCTGCACAGAAACTCTGGCTCTGATTGGGTCACATGGCCACTTCTTAACCAATCACAATGTCCAGGAAATGGAGCTCAGGTACCCACCTAGAATCCGGTGATTAACAGCTTCATTTGGAAGAGACATAGTTCCCAATGCACAAGGGGTTATCAGAAATGGGGAGATGGGATGAAGGTAGGCAGAGTCAGCAAGTATCCACTGGAGATCCTCATTATATGTGTATTTATATACTTTACATATGGTAAATAAATATATACATGTGTTTTACATAATATTTACATATATATATATATATATATATATGTATATATATGTATATATATATATATGAAAAAGCCTAGAAGGAAATATACTAGTATAAGAAGAACATTATTTCAAATGGGAATTTCTGACTAGTGACTTTTTTTTCTTTATGCTCCCCTGAAATCTACAGGTTTCTTATAGAAAACATACATTACTTGTAAAATCTAAGAGAATAATGTGTGATTGTTTATTCTATATGTGAAAATGTATGGATTGTTTACACTTGACTTGTGACATTTGAGAGAAGATTGACCTTTCTTGGTTGGCTCATCTATTTTCAGGTGCCCTGAAGAGGAAGCCATGATGGATGGATGAAGGATAGTAATGCAATACCTCCACCTAAAATCTGGGCGCGTGTGTGTGTATGTGCGTGTGTGTGCGTGTGAATGTGAACTTGTATGCTTGTGTGTGTGTGTACATATACATATGCATATATAAACCTATATACACACCCATATCTCTAGATATGGGTGTGTATATTTGTGGAATGTCCTAATGATGTAAAGTTTAATATTTATGTTTGAAATTATTTATTGTGATGTAATATTTTTGTACGTAAAATGATTCTATTATGACTGCCTTTTGCAATATTTTGTTCCTTGCAGTCAGACCACTGCATTTTACGTACTCTACATTATATGTAGTATTATGACAAAAGTGATCCTTCATTATCACGGTACACCATTGTTTACTTTCTATATGGAAATCTTTTTATTGCTCATTTTTTAAAAAAATTGTAATTTGTGTTTTAAAACAATCTAGCTATCATCAAGGTGCTACAGCGGTATTTGCCATGTCTATGAAAGCATCATTAGCCAGTGAGGAAGTTATTGATGTCACAGATTGTACCAGCTATGAATTACCTTAAGTATCTATTCATTTACATGTGAACTCTGGGAACAAAATTGCTGCCTTGGTGCTACTATTGTATTATTTAAGTGATCTTCAGACTCAGAAATGCAAACATATTTAATAAGGGAGGAGCCGAAGGACATTGTCCAGTGGACGGAATCACTCGGCTAGAATGAGACCAGCTGTTTACCCTATTTTCGGACATATCTTTCTTGGAAGAGAGTTGTACTCTGTTCTTTTTATTTTGATTGTTATGAATATGCTTTGCTTCAGTTCATGGTGCCGTAAGCCCTCCGCGTGAAAACAGAGGGCCCCACAAGCAGCGTCATTCCAAGGGCCTTGAGAAAGAGAGGTCCTCTCAGCATTTTGCTCAGATTTTCTGAAATGACATACCCAGGTTTACCAGTGGCAACACGAGGATGCATACATAGGACGGCTGGCCTTCAGCACCATCAAAGTACCGGGAAGTTCAGAGCCAGATTCTTAATCATTGCCTTTGCATGAAAACATTGGCTGGCAACATGCCTTTCCCTCTGGCCGCGAGCCCAAGACCCTGCCAGTGTTCATGGCTGCTGCAGTGATTGGCATTTGTGACAAGACATGAACTGTGGAGAATCAGGCTCCCCAGTCTTTCTGACAGCCCATCACCTCACTCTGCTATGTTTTTCCAAATGGAAGTGCCAAAGCCATAGTCCTCCTGCCTTCTGACCTGACCAGAGGGAAGGCATTGCCAACACCCCCTGGTATACCCTGCCCACTTCCAAAAACCAAAGAGATGAAGAAAAACCTGGCAGTGTTCTCCATGCCCCGGAACTCCAGAGTGTTCCAGGAGAGGGTATACTCAGTGTATGAATACGTGCTATTCTCCATTGTTAACACATTGCGAAAATATAGTATACTATGAATAAACACCATGACCACGTCCAAACAGTTGTGTTCCTCATGATTTCTGGACTCTCGTTAAAGTGGGAATAAAAATGTCTCTAGTTATTAAGATTGCCAGATTGAGAAGAAATGCAGAATTCCTAATCTCAGCAATTATAGCTGAGACAAGGAATGCAAACTGTCCCCAAGTCTGTCTTTTTATCATTCAAATCAGTGGAAATGATTCTTCTAAAAATCAGAGATATAAACCTCTTATCTGTGTGACAGAGAACAAATGAACCAATTAACCAGATTTAAGTGAGATTTGGGAGCTTAACTGTCCATTTTTTAACAGTAATTTCTACACTACAGACTAATGGTGTCTATAGAAATGAGAGCTTTTCAAAGAAGTCTAATAGTAAGTGGACATTCACCATATACCAGGCCCTTTACTGAGTTGTTTTAGCTCATCCCCATGACTACCCAGGAGAATAGGTAATAAATTTTTGTCATTCTACCATGAAGAAGACAGTCTTCGAGATGCAAATAGGCCCTTAGTCACAGACAGCTAATAAGGGGCAGTCCCTGAAGAGCTCTGACTGACTGAGTCACGAGGCCACTTCTGGAGCCCTCATATTGTGCAGTGGAGGCGGGACCACATGCCCATTGGGGTCATGTCCAGTAATTGACAGCTTCAGTTGGAACAGGGACAGTTCCCACAACAGGAGAGTTCTGTCATTAGAAAAGGGCAGATGATAGGAAGACAGGCAAAAGCAGCAGGTGTCCAATCTAGATTCCAATTGTGTATGTGTGTGTTTTATGCACACATCTATGTGCATGTGTGTGAGTGTTTGTATGCACACACATACATGCATATGTAAAGTCTCCAAGTCCCATCCCTGTCACTCCTCAACATCATCTGAACCTTGCTCCTCATCCTTTCCCTGACATCTGCTAACTGAATGATCTCGAGCCTTGTGAAATGAGGCTGTTGATAGTCCTCCCCGCTGCCCTGCAGGATTGAGTGTTTTCTGAAGCCCCTCTGAGCCTGCACCGTGATACCAGGAGCAGCCCTCAGAATGTGCATGATTGGCAAGGTTAAGCTGATGGCAGAGAAGGCATGGGTTGGGGGCCAGTTAGTAGCGGCGTTCAGCTGCTAATCACAGAGCCTGCCTGCAGCAGCTTACATGCTAGAAGGTGTATTTCACTGATGTGTAAATTAAACCTGAAGGGAGGCAACCCAGAGGGTGAGGCAGTTCCACAAGATCATCAGGAATGGAGGTTCTTTCTCTGTGTACTTCTCAATTTTCTGTATGTCAGTGGTGGTTTCTAGAGCTCCAGCAATCGCTCCCAAATTTCAGCAGCAAAGAAAAAGGAATGGTAGATGTGTAACAGGTGGCCTGGTCCCAGATCTCTGTCCTTTGTAAAAGGATTTCCAAAAAGCTCACCCACAGATGCTGCTTGTACCTGCTCAGCCGGAATTGAGCCCTATGGCTGCACCTTGGCTGCAGGGCACCGGGGAAATAGGGCAGTTGCACAGAGAGCACAGTCACACTGCAGGAAAGGAGGAATCTGTTCCTAGGAAAGAAGGCACATGGATTGGAAAGAGGCACAATGAAGTCTCTGCAACAGGTTCAGGTACAGAAACTGCGGAGGGAAGATTTGGAAGCAGCTATCAAAGTAAGAAAATATCACAGAGCCTGGGCTAGAGCAGTGACCATTGCAATGCCAGATAATTACAGTGATGCCAGTGGCAGAAGGAACAGGTACTGGTGGCGGCTAGGTGCAGGGTGGCTATGGGAGAGAAGGCACTGACTGGCATGAGAATAAGATGAGGTTCCACTTTGCTTCCAAACAGCAACGGGGTGATGGGAAGGTGATGGGTGGATGAATAGACAGATGCAATCTGCTGAAATCCATTCATCTTTTATATCACTGTACACATTAAATACTGTCTTTTTATTCCACTCATTTATTCATCTATCCAAAGAATATTTATTGCCTCTCTACTAATTTCCAAGCTCTGTTCTGGAGTTTTAGCAATGTGTTAGGATATAGACCAAGAAGCTGTCCTTTAGGGCTGCCATATCAAAATGCCACAGATTGGGTGGCTTAGGTTACAGAAATATATTCCTCATAGGCAAGATCAGGGTGCTACTATGGTTGGTTTCTGGTAAGGCCTCTCTTCCTGGCTTGTAGACAGCCCTCTTTTTGCTGTGTCCCCACATGGGCTTTCCCAGTGTGGAGAGAGAAAGAGAGAGAGAGATCTGGTGTATCTTCCTCTTATAAAGACTCCCATCTTACCATCCTGTTGGATTAGGGCTCCATCCTTATGACCTCATTTGACCTCTTAGAAGCCAGATACAGTCATATTAGGAGTTAGGGCTCCAACATATAAAATTTAGGAAGACAATGCATCTCATAACAGGCTATGCCAAAGAGACCCCAAAATAAGATTGGCATTTATTCCTCTTCCGTTTGCGTGCAGAAATGGGGAGGCTGGCGGGGGCTGGAGGGTGGCTGGTGCGTGGCTCTGTCAGCATAGCATCAGAGGACTCGGGCTCCTGCTGTTTTGTGGCTTGGCCATTCTCTGAGGCATCGTCCTTACAAGGCTCATCCTCACCATATCTGTCTCTAGCTTGCAGGAAGGGGACAGCCATTTTAAGGCAAGACCTGGAAGTTACAGAAGAACTTTTAATCACAACTTACTGGCAATTGCCTAGATGCATCGCTTCATGTAGCTATGAGAGAGGCTGGGAAGTGTACTCTCCAATTGGCAATGCACACCCAGCTACTGCCCAGAGGGGCTTCTGTTACTAACAGGAAGGAGGAGAGACTAGACACAGCAGGAAACAAAACCTACAGAAATCTCTGCTTTTTGGAGCTTACATTTTAGTGGTGACAAACGATAAAAATAAGCAAGTAAAACATTCTGCGATTCTTTCCTTAAAATAAATCTGACCGAGTTTTCCACTGTGGCCATCCCTATCCCATGGCGACGTGTCATGTCTATGCCTGAACACCAGTGTCTTGCATTCCCAGAGCATCCACACATGCTGTTCCTCCCTCTGCTTTAGCGTGCTGATTTTTCTTCCTCTTTGAATGGATACAAAAATAATGCATAGTGAGCAAAACCTAACGTGGCAATGGAGGGAAGCACTACTAGAGGAAGAAACAAAGCAGGTCCAGGAGTCTGGCACACCCAGCACCTGGGGGAGCGTGTTTTAGACGGGCTGCTAAGAAGTTACTTCTTGAAAAGCTTCCATAGCCAGGAAGAGCCTTGGCTCCACTGCAGTGGCCCTGGGAAACGCTCCCTGTCACCAACAGGTGGCAGGAGAGAGATGGCTCTGTCATTTCAGCCTGAGTCTGGGCCACTACACTGTTAAGCCTGCAGGGTGTTACTGCTTACTTTTTTTTTTTTTAAGGTTTTTTACTGTGGTAAAATACACATAACATAAATCTTAACATCTTAACTGTTTTTTAAGTGCACAGCTCAGTGGCATTAAGTACATTCACATTGTTGTGCAACCATCACCACCATCCATCCCAGACCTCTTTCCTCTCACAAAACAGGTTCTGTTCTAAACAACCCCCAGCTCCCCTCCCCAGCTCCTGGCAGCTGCCACTCTACTTTGTGTCTGTAAGTATGATTGCTTTAGGCACTTCCTGTAAGTGGAATCATATACTATTTGCCTTATTTCCCTGAGCATAACATCCATGTGGTAGCATGGCGTAGAATTCCCTTTAAAGATGTTTTTCAATTACAGTTGACATACAATATTATATTAGTTCCAGGTGTACAACTCCATGATTAGACATTAGTTAACTTAAAAAGTTTTCACCCTGATAATTCTAGTACCCATCTGACACCATATGTAGTTATTACAAGGTTATTAACTATATTCCTCATGCCGTATTTTACATCCCTGTGACTGTTTTTATAACTGGTAATTTTTATTTCTTAATTCCTTCATATTTTTCATCCAGCTCCCAACCCCCTCCCATCTGGAGACCATCAATTTGTTCTCTGTATCTGATTTTTCTGCTTATTTCAGAGGTGACTTTGCAAGGACATTTTGAGGTCCTAGGCCCTAAAAAGATTATGTTATTCCCTTCAAACATATACCTCAAAATTAAAAATAAGTCCAGACCATGAGTTTAGGGTGTGTATTTTTTTCATGAAGACTATTTTTTAAATATAAAATATCAATTTCTCCCCCAAACCTGAAGATCATCTTTGCTGCTGTCCGGCACATATTTCCTCTGCTCAGTAAGTGACCCAACTAGTTTCACATGATTAATCCCAATGATGCCCCAATAAGGACTCTGAGCTTCGAGATTGACATGCTTGCCTTACAGGCTATTGATAGGAGTGTCCAGGTGGTTGAGGATAGTGTTTGTACATTAAAAAAAAAAAGACAATTAATATTCAATTTATTACATTTCCAAGAATAAAAACCTAGTTCTTAAAGAGCTACAGAGTTCAGCTTACAAATCCTATTATTTTACTTATCAGGCTAGTTTTTAGCAATTACTTTTTGAAAAACTTCTGAATGATATTTGCTCCTTTCATGATGTAGACAACTAAAACCCTTCTAATATTTTATACAGTATTTATACATTTCATGAATTTTATTTGTCATACGTTCTTCCATTATCTAATTTATGGAGGTCTTTCTATTTAATCTTTATAAATACAAAAATATAAATATTATATAAGTCAGTAGACTTAAGGTTCTTTTAAAAAGTGGAAAATTAGCATGGTTTTAACTTGAGACACATTTTATTTTATTATTTTTTATTAATGTATTACATGAGCACATATCTTCACATTGCCCCCCCACACACTTAAGACGCATTTTAAATTGTCATAATAAATGACCACTCTAACAATTTAAATGTTTAAAATCATGACTATTATATAAACTATCAGCTATCAAATTTTCACATATTCCTTAGCACACAAATGTTCATTCAATGGTTCTGATTCCCTTAAGCGTTTTTAGATCTTAGATCTTGCTCTTGGCATGACTAAAAGCCATGTGCTCACTCAGTGCCGTAGACTCCGTGGGCTGGTCAGGTAAACTCATTGAGAGCAGCAGGTCATTAGGGTTGTTCTTCTCACTCCAGCTCCGCACTCACTCATTTCCTATTGCTCTGCAACAAATGACCTCAACCCAAATGTTATATCTCAGTTCTGGAGCCCAGCCTTCTAAAATGGACCAGTGAGTGGGCTCTGTTCCTTCTGGAGGCTCCAGGGCAGAATCTGTATTTTACATCCCTGTGTAAATACAGAATCTGTATTTTACATCCTCCAACTTCTGGAGGTCACCTGCATTCCCTGGCTTGTTGCCCCCTCCTCCATCTTCAAAGCCAGCAGGGTAGCATCTTCAAGTCTCTACCTCCCTCTGACCTCTGCTTCCTCATCATGTCACCTTTTTCTGAGCTTGTCTCACTTGCCTCCTTCTTCTAAGAACATGTGTGATTGCATAGGGCCCACCAGATAGCCCAGGATACTCTCCTTCTGTAAGAGTCTTAACTTAATCACATCTGCAAATGTCCTGTCGAATGTCAGGTAGCATACTCACAGGTGTGGAGATTGGGATGCGGACATCTCTGGGAGGTCATTCTGTCTACTACACCTTTTCCACACATATAAGGGCCAGAGATATTGACCAGATGCTGATATGATTGTCCAAATCCCTACTAGGCCACACTGGCCATTAGGTCAATGACCTTTAACTTCAAAAGAAGGATGTTTATAGCCCATGTTTCTGTATCAAAATGCCACATATTGCTTAAACCCCCCACCATGCCACCCCCTACTCCCTGCATCTCAAACTCTATGAACAGGTAGACCGCTTGATTGAATTTTGTATGTTATTCTTATATATAAACATCTTCCTGTCTTGGTCCAAAGACTTAACAAGAACTCTGTTTTTAGATATACTTCCTAGGACATGGAATTCTTATGGTACTAAATGGTGATCTGAGATCTCTCGTGCCTCATGTCTCTGTTCTGCTTCAAGGCTTATGGGGCCTCTCTTAGCTTATGACAGTCTTTTAGAACATGAGCCATTGTTAAGTACAGAAACTTTCTTAGATATACTTGGTAAGGTGTTTTCTTTGTCTTTCTTGATAAGCTAGGATACTTCTTCACTGCTTCATGCTAGACCTCACAGTGGCTGAACAGGGCCACATCTGGAAGCCTCTGAACCCAGCAAAGCCAGGACAAAGGAAGGAGACTCAGGGGGTTCCTGTGCGGTCTCTGGACATACCCAAGCTTCCTCAGTCAGTGGCTGTAGGAATGGGGCCTGAGAATCTGCCTTTTGATCAGCTTCCCAAGTGATTCTATGCACAATGGGAGACCCACCTTTCTGAGGCTACTTTCCCGCTCAGCCGTGAGTCGCTGGACAGTGGCAGTTCCCCGCACCCCACCACTCTGGCACTTAGTGTTTGTCCTGGCTTGGGGGGTGGTCAGTACCCAAAGGCTCTGTAACAAGATGGAATGGCTTGTCTTCACTTCCCTACTCCCTGGCAGTGTAACCTTGGCCATGACTCTTAACTCCCAGCTTCCTCTTCCTCTTCAGTGAAATGAGGGATGATAATGACACCCATGTCATGTGGTTGCTGTGAGGATTCAATATGCTATTACATTTAGAACACTCCAAGTAGTGAGTACTCAATATATCCCAGCTATTAGAAAATGCATGCAATGCATGAGTAAATGCATGTATCATGCATGCTTCAATTTGGGAAAGGCTATTGTGGGGAAGGTATGGCCCCAACTTTTACCTCAACTCCATGTCCTAGAGGTGAAAAAACTAGGGTTTGTGTAAGGTTCCTCAGGTTCTTTTTTTTTTTTTAATATATTTTATTGATTTTTTTACAGAGAGGAAAGGAGAGAGACAGAAAGTCAGAAACATCGATGAGAGAGAGACATCGATCAGCCGCCTCCTGCACACCCCACAGTGGAGATGTGCCCGCAAGCAAGGTACATGCCCCCAACCGGAATCGAACCTGGGACCTTTCAGTCCACAGGCCGACGCTCTATCCACTGAGCCAAACCGGTCTCGGCCCTCCTCAGATTCTATTTGCTCACAGAATACTGCTATTCTTTCTCTTTCCCAAAGTGTGAATGAAAGTGTGGATCAAGGATTATGTCATGTCTAGAAGGGACCTGAAAGGGTAACGTCAATAATAGTAATAATTTCATCACCAGAATAATGAAAATTGTATTTAATGGCCATTTTATTATGTGTAATGGTTAAATTTGTGTGTCAGCTTGGCCAGGTCAGGGTACCCAGGTTTTAGTCAAACACTAGTCTAAATGTAGTTGTGAAGGTGTTTCCTAGGTATGATGAACATTTTCATTAGTAGGCTTTGAGTAAAGCAGATGACCCTCCACATTGGGTGGGCCTCATCCAATCAGTTGAAGTCCCTAAGGGGAAAGGCTTTGTTCTCTGAGGAAAAGGGAAATCTGCCTCCATATGTCTTCAGATTGCACCATCCCCTCTTTCTGGGCCTCAGACTGCATCTTTCAGACTTGCCAGCCTCCACAGTTGTGTGAGTCTCTTCCTTAAATAAATCTTTCCAGATGGTTAGGTAAATGGTATAATATTTTGTATTTTATATCCACATATAATATAGTAAATTCTATATACCTATACCTAGGTCAAAGTCTATATCTACACCTATAACTATACCTATATCTATACCTTTATCTCTATATCTATACCTATTTCTATATCTATACCTATCTCTATATCTATATCTATATATCTACATCTCTATATCTAAACCTCTACCTCTATCTCTATCTTTATATCTCTATCTCTATCTCTATCCTATATATCTACATATATCTACATATATCTATATATATGTATATCTATACCTATTATATATAGATATAGATAGAGATAGAGATAGAGATAGAGATAGAGATAGAGATAGAGATAGAGATAGAGATAGAGATA